>WNWU01000035.1:11276615-11354136 GCA_012654045.1 Ptyas mucosa
TTCTTCTTCTTCTTCTTCTTCTTCTTCTTCTTCTTCTTCTTCTTCTTTCTTCTTCTTCTTCTTCTTCTTCTTCCTTATCTCTCATCGGACGTTGGTGGTCATGTTAGCGATCCTATTTTTATGAACAGCTGCATGAAAAAGTGCTGCTGGGTTTTGCCCAAACCAGGCCCTTAGATTTTTGAGGCCATGATGTTCTTCTTCTGTCTGGACCTCGTTTGCCTTCAATCTTTCCCTGAAGTGAAGGATGGCATATTTTTCTGGGTGTCGCATCACATGTCCAAAATATCCTAACTTTTGCTTTTTAATGGTTGAAATCCACCCATCTTAAAGTCGCCAAGGTTGATAAACATCGTCCTAGACTAGAGCATGCTTGCAGAGATGTCACTTTGCTGAAAAGGTACTCTGGATATAAAACGGCTGAAATAAGGCCTAAAGTTGCTAGGATCATTGTACCAAATTTTACAAGGAACCAATCACAGTTCAAATTGACTTAGCCCCGCCCTCCAACATTTGCATGGAGAAGATCAGTAGGCTTGACACAGATGATGTCCTGGTTGTAGTTCTGGTGAAAAGTATTTATTCAGATGACCATTGAACATAGCTGATAAGTTACAAATCACAGCGCTATGGAGCCTCATTTACACGCACGCCCCATGCGTGCACGATACATGTACCTTTCACAGGAACTATGGCCACAAGGAGGACAGTCAGCTCATGAAGCTCTAGTGGAAGAGGCAGGAACACTCCAGGGAGGCACAGATGGTGCCTGGAGGTATATACCAGTCTCTTAAGATAGATGAGCATTTTCATTTTGGGAAAGAAAAATAAACACAGAAAGCAGGATAAATTATACCGTCAATTCTTGGAATTTAATAATGATTGTTTTTTCCTCTTTCCTCCTCCAGTGACCTGGAAGGAAGGAAGGAAGGAAGGAAGGAAGGAAGGAAGGAAAACTTTTTCCATTAATGCCATCAAAGAGCAACTTATCCAGTTGAAGAACGAATCCCCAATTTCCACTTTGACCTATTACCACATATGAAAGGGATTTGTTTTGTAGGGCACAGCAAAAGTTTCTCATTTTTGTATTGAAGGGCCTAATGGATAGTTATTTTTAATCAAGGTCAACTCACATTACTTTTCCAAACAATACATTTCCTTCATCAATACTTATTGACATAACTGGGCCCAAATGAAAGGCAGTCCGGATAGTGCCTGAGGAATGAAGACACTCTGTGCCTTGCTACAGAAAAGCAACTTATTGGCAAGACAATAATTCTAACAATATTTGTATTGAATTATCATTAGAATTTAATAGAAACATTTCCTTGTGCCGTTCTGGGAAGATTACAGAACTGAGATGAACCAGCCTTTACTGCTTTGCTTTGAAAGGCGCACCGATCATTTTGAGATGCTCTCTTTTGTTCTTAACACTGAAAATTTAGTCCTTGCAGAAATATGTACTTCTTTGGGGGGAAACCAGTAAATATTGAGGCAAAAATGTTTCTGCATTGAACTGCAAACCCGATGCCTCCTTTATAAAAGGATACAAACTCTATCAAATGGAACAACTGAAGAATATTAACGGCATCCTTTTCCCCCATGAATATTCGTACTTGATTTAATTGGTTTCTCTTAAAATCAATATCTTAAAAAACACCTTTAACTCTGCAGTAGTGAGGAACAGCGCTAGAATGCAACATCTTAACAGTGAATGCCAGATAATTTGATTCTGGCCGGGTTATAGCCATTTCTGCCACGTTACAAACAATTCCAGGTGGATTTGAACCTTGTCTGAGATTATTATCAAATGTAAGTGTTAATGAGGCAGTCCAGGTCAGTTTTGACTAATCCTCACTGACAAGCAGATATAAAATCCTTTGGCCACCAAGATCTGGTTTCATGGAGAAAAGCCCGCTAACGAAAGCAAACAAAATCTCGTCAACTCTGTACTTGGTTGAATGCAGCTTCAGTGCAAACTTTACTTGGCATCAACCGGGGGTGGATTTAGACTCAGGCTCAGCAGGAGCAATTCCCACAGCCTTTCACACTGTTGATTATTTCTTCTTGCAGTTTCTTCCTTTCCTCCTCTTTGGACATGTGATTGTTTCTCTCCTCCCACCTCTCACTGGTGCTTCTGTTCAGCATCCGGCTGCTCTGAGTGTGCCACATCTCGTAGTAGAGGCTGTTGGGGCTGGTGAGCAGATCAATATGCTTGCCACGCTCTGCAACTTTGCCCTGTTTTTAAAGAAATCAGAAGTCTGTCAACACACAGCACTGCTTCTCTGGAACAAGGAGGCCACACCTGCCTTAGGAGGGCATACCTGGAACACCGTGGGTTCAATAGGAAAGGAGCAGCCCATTAGCAAGAGCAATAAGCACTTACACTTATATACCACTTCAAGTTGCTTCACAGCCCTCTCTAAGCAGTTTACAGAGTCAGCGTCTGTAACCTCTCAGAAGAATGGAAGGCTGAGTCAACTTGAGCCGGTCAGGATCGAGCTGCTGGCACTGAGCAGTGAGTTAGCCTGCAATACTGCATTCTGACCACTGGGCCATCACAACTTGGCCTTAGATTAAGCTGAAAACATCAGTGGATTTCTAGCTAGAGGGCTGCATACTTCTACAATTGCATGGACCCTCATATCCAAACCATAAGCTCTCTCACTCATATTGGTAATAAGCCAACAGGTAGTCCTTGACTTACAACAGTTTGTTTAGTGACCGTTCGAAGTTACAATGGCACTGAAAGAAATGACTTATGACCGTTTTTCCCACTTTCGACCACTGCAGCATCTCCATGGTCACATGAACAAAATTTGGATGCTTGGCAACTGACTCAATTTATGCTGGTTGCTCTGTCCTGGGGTTATGTGATCAACTTGTGACCTTCTGACCAGCAGCGTCAATGGGGAAGCCAGATTCACTTAGCAACCATGTTACTAACTTAACAACTACAGTGATTCACTTAACAACTGTGGCAAGGAAGGTCATAAAATAGGGCAAAACTCAGAATGCCCCCGATTCTGAGATTGCCTGGACTGAGTCACTAACAGCCATATTTTTCTCTCTTTATGGACAACTCTCCATCCATTAATCTCCCAGCCTCTCTACATTCTCTCATATAAGTCTGACCCATCTGAACTATTGGCTTTTTGTTTCTTTTTCAAATTTTCTTTGAAAATATTCCCTTTTCAAAATGGCTGAGTGGTGTATATAATCTACCAGAAGCCACCAGAAAGGTAAATTCTAAACCAACCTTCAGAGGAAGTGATCTAAAGGGATTTAGGGGGAAATAATGCAGTGACTGCGTAGATATGTATTACGTCTGGCTCAGAAAGGAACAAATGACTGACTCAAAATGACAGATTTTTATTAGAGGAAGGAGATGCAGATATTCCAAAAGCCTTTTAAAACTTTCGGGAAGAGTTTGCTGTCCCTGCCTGTTCCAATGTCTGGAGGTTACAGTGACATCAGAAGCAACAGTTTTGATTTAAACTTTTGATTTATAATTGAAGCTTGCAGCTTCGCAACATCTGTTGGGTGAACAAAGTGGTAAATCAACGGGACTCTTATCCACATTATCCACATTTCTCTTTTGCTTTCAATCATTTTTTTTTAAAAAACCCATCAAGCTCACAATAGGTCAGTCTTAATTTACAATTCATTGGTTAAAAAAAAAAAAACCCTGATGCGCTCGAAGCCGTTTTAGAGGAACAGAAAGCTTCCTATGCAGCAATGAAACTGGACAGATAATCGTCACTGTGTATTTATATATTCAGAGTTTTATTGTACCCTAAACTACAAATATTTACGCCGAACTGGGAAGAGGTCATAGAAGAAGTCATTCAGCCTTCTCACCTCACCTCTTAATTTATTTTAATATTTCCGTCCTGTCTTTCTTTAGCTGTGCTGGTCCACAACACTTTGAGCTATCTGTTTTCTAAGAAACCAGCATTTATGAGACAGCTGGGAACCAGGCATGCATGAAGCCACCTCACTGAGCTCATCACAACATTTCTACTCTAGAAGAGTTCACAAAGGCAAGATATGTAAGGGGGCCTAAGCGTTCTCTGGCATTTCATTATTACTAATGAGCCAGCTCAACTGGGCCTTTTAAAAAATCCAGTAACAATGATATAATGGCCCTATTAGGCCAATACTTTACAATGGTTAAATTTCTTTCATACAATGGTCACGTAAAATGAAAATATGAAATCATGGAGGTACCCAGAGGAAGAATATATGAGAAAGATGGCCAGAGGCAGCTTCATCAAGGATAGTTTTTGAAAACAAATGCTTTGAGAACCTAATGCATCTTATTTGTTGCTTGTTTTTTTCTTCTCAAACTAATACAATGCTCAGTTTGTTTTTAACTTGGTTAGGGGAGCGGAACGGGACAATTTGCCACGTGTTGTGGCCCGTCAGCGATCTGTGCAGCTAGTAGCTGATTCTGACAGCTGGTGTGGTGATGCGCCAGCAGCTGGCGCTCGAGTCAGACAATGAGGAGGCTGGAGAAGATGTGGTGCCAGAGGTGGAGATTCAGCCAGGGCCTTCAGAACCTCCTGTAAGTGAAGAGGAAGAAGAGGAGGAGCCTCTTCTTGATGCATGAGCGCGCAGAGCTGTTAAAAAGGCAGGAGTGGCTCCTCAGGAGGAGGTCTCCTCGAGAGTACGGCTTGGGGCTAATTGGCCACTCCCTTAGCCTATTTAAGGAAGGACAACAACTGATGCAATTTGCAGGAAACAACTTCGTTCATATTCCTTCACGTCTTGATTCCAGAGACATTTGATTGGCTCTTGCTACTCTCTTGTCAGTCTTTCTGCAAATTGCTTCTGAGCATTCTGCCAACCACAGTAAGATTACGGTTATCTGAAATACTGTACCTCAGAATTGAATTATTATTCTTTGGATTCTTGTCGGCTGTTAATGAAGTTAAATTAACAGCTCTTGTTCAGAAAAGACTGATTTAAACTGTACTTGTGTTTGAACAACTACTAAGAAAGCTCATTAGTAGTCCTTAATTATAAACTAAGGTTTGTATGGACTTTGTGTGTGCTGCGTTCTTTGGGGTCCATAGCTGGGGCAGAACACCATGGTCAATTCATCATAGCCAATTCACCATAGCCAATTTGCCACAGCCAACTCACTATGGGACAACCTGCACCAGGGCAATTCAACAAGTCAATTTAATTATTTAAACTAATTAATCAATTATTTTTCATTATTATTTTTATAGTATTTTAAATTATTTCATTTTATCCATTCTTTTGCATCCTTTCTTTAATGATTCTGTTCCACCATTTCCTCAATATTAGCGTAACTCTTGTCCTGCAGCGAGTTATCCCATGGCGAGTTGGCCCCCAACAATCCAAGTCCTCATTTTACCGACCTCGGTAGGATGGGAGGCCGAGTCGACCTTGAGCCCCGTCAGGCTGTGGGCAGAGTTAGCCTGCAATGCTCTAACTACTGCTTCATCACAGCTCATATACATAAAATGTACAAGGAGATGACAAGTGAATCCACAATTGCACTTTGCTGGAAGTTATTAGCTATCACAGAATTTAAATACCTTGCAAGTAATAAAAGTCTTTACATTTGATAATAGGTAAGAAACATAATGATCAGCTGAATGTTTAGGAAGCGGTAATAAAATAAGGAAAAACAAGCAATTGAGTTTATCATTATTAAAAAAACTCAAAAAGAAGAATGTGGCCAGCCCTCTCGATAGTTTCAGAGCCAGGAAAAAGGGGAGAATCCCATTATTAAAAGGAACATTTCTGAATCTACCGTCCCACAAAGAGAAGGAAGGTTCAGCTAGGGCCCGAGTAAGGTTCAAGGGCCCGAGTAGCTCTCCAGGAAAGTATTTTCTTCCATATGGGACACTGTTAAAACAGCAACAGGGGCTGGTTCGTATCTGGATTCAGCTTTCAAGAGCTGAATTTTTCAGGAACTCCACCAAAATCATTTTGATAGCTTTCACGGAGACTAGAAAATCTGGTGAAAGACCAGATGGTAGCAGCTTTCCTCAAACAGCCTTCAGCTGGCACTAGAGGAAGACATCAGTAAATATCTATGGAGATTCTCAGTCATCCAGGTCATGGTTGTCCCAAAGATCCTTTTTCAGAACTGAAGAAGTTTCTTGGATAGGAAGTGAAACGTCTTCAAGGAAAAACGAAGTCCAGTTGCCTCTTGAAAAAGCACCTTTGGGGCATCAGTAAATACAACAAGCACCTGGGAGGAATAGGAATTTGAACCTAATCCCTTACTAATGACTGGTTGTTTAATGACCGACTGTCCAAAGCTACAAAGGCCCTGGAAAGGGTGGCAAATGCCCCCCCCGCCCCCAAGAGCTCACATTTGCAACCAGCTGCTAAGCACCCCATCATCATAGTTTCTCTATTTACAATCTTCTCTGCCGGCTTCCCCAGAAAGTCAGTGGGGAAGTTGGCAGGGAAGGTTGCAAGCAGAGGGAATGGAGAGGAGCTGAAATCGTTCACAGGGCTGTGGAAATGTTTGAGAAGACTGCCTGCTGAAATCTTTCCAGCAGGCAACTCTTGGGGAGCAAAAAGGTCAGCTACCAGAGGATTTCGGCCTCGTGGAACTGAAATCCTTCAACTGGTGGCTTTTCTCTCCATCTGCTTAAGGTACTGGGAGATCACTTGACAATTCAACAGAGAGTGCTGGGATTGTAATCACTGAGCTGAACAGTCATGTGGGCATCTTGCTTAGCAACTGCTTTGCTCAACGACCAAGATTCTGGTCCCAATTGTGGTCATAAGAGGACTACCTGTAGGTAACATACGAACCCACCTAATGATGGCTTGGCATGATTTTTAAAAAGTTTACCATTTTCCTCCTTTAATGATAAACATCAAAATACAATTTCCAGCTTTTTTTCTTTGCTTGGACCCAAAGTCACACGTAGTGCCCCTTTCTAATTTACTAAGGTTGCTAAAATGGCAAAGTGAGAGAGACAGAAAAAAAAAGACTCTGCTTGCTTTAGATTTTTTATGCCTGCATTTAGGCACATTCAGCATGAACTTGCACACCAAGACAAAGGAGTAACCGTCACATACTGATAGTGATAGTCAGAGGGCTTTGGACTCCCAAGGCTTCATCAAGTGGAGGGTGGCATCAGAAGACCTTTATTACAATCATTGACCAGAGAAGAGAAGGACAATTTGGTGGATGTAGCTGATCTTTATTTTGGGTTAGCCTTGCTTGATCACCTTTTAGTAATAATGCATCATAATTCTGCATTATAAGCATATTAAAGAAACAATGCAGACCTAAATTAACGGAGCAGAATCTTAAATCAATCAGGGCATTAAAGCTATGCAAAAGGGAACCTGTTACACTGCAATGGCTCCAAGGAAGACAATTTGACCCTCTTGTCCCTAAGCATCTTTTCTCATTATTTAAAGCTCATTGCCACCTTGGTTTCCAGGGAGATCAGAGCAAAGAAACAACAGGGGGAATAATTCAAGTATAGGTGACATCTGACTTGGAATGTCCTTCAATCAGGGACAGATTCTTTTACAACGCCACCCCAATTGACATCAGTCATACTGTTTTAGAGGCAAATAAAAATCATATTAATCTCCGGTATGTCTTAATGTTGCTTGGATTTACTGGTTTTGTTTTTTAGTTGCTGGTAATTGCTTGGGCACTGTTTGGATTGCGTTTAATTAAGCATTCCAGTGTTTTTCAAACTTGGCATCTTTAAGATATGTGGATTTCATTTCCCAAAATTCTCCATCCAACACGTCATGGCTAGCTGGGGAATTCTGGGAGTTGTTCCACATATCTTCATGGTGCCAAGATACTGAACTCTGCTATTCTGTTTCTTGCAGGAAATACTCGCAAGAAAACATAGATAAAGGGTTTTTTTCGGCCAACCACACCCTTTTCCAACGATACTCCATTCCAATAAAAGCTTCTGAGGCTTTTTACCTTACCGCTTTCTCCTGACCGTGTGATCAGACAGCATTCTATGGTCACTGAATATGCTTATATCCCCCTTTATTTGTGTAAAGCTTGAATTGTTACACATGCGTTGTGTAGTTTTCCTATACAACGATTGGTACTCTAATTTTGTTACTGGGTTGTAAGTCACCAGTGGCATTTATGTGAAAGCGGGAATAGGACAAATATATATTAATGACACATTCTAGAGATAGCCAATACCAACACAGACTGTCAAACCTATTGTTTAATAGGAAGCACCTAACCCTTCACGAATGTTCATAGAAGCAGGATAGAACCATCTACTTTTTCTTTCTTTTGAAAGGAAACATAAGGGGTGTATGTGTAATATGGACTCCAGATATATATTCTTGGAACAATAAAACTACCATCAGATTCACATTAGGGGATCTAGCCTAATAAAAACACAAAATCATTAGAATTTGAAAAAGGGGTATTATGCTCGTACCATCGCTGATCCCCCAGGGAAACTAATTAATGATAATCCACTTCAAAACCCAACATGTTGTTCCCTCAATCCATCTGTCTTTCTCTGTCACACACTCCACGTACAAATATGCATCCACACATTCACGACGTTTCAGTACTTCAAATCAAAAGGTTTTTAGGGAAAAGTGGCACTGGGAAATTGCGTAGCCCCAAATGACATTTGCACGTCTGCCAAAGTTCCTTCCCATCAGGAAGCTGGGTCTCACCTGATCCAGGACGATTATTTCATCAGCATCAACCACTGTTGACAACCTGTGTGCAATGAAGACGGATGTTCTGTGCCTTACGATGTCTCTCATGGCATTCAAGATGTTCTGAAAGATTAAAGATAGGTGGCAGGAGGGGGAGAACTCATTTTAAAATAAATTAGCAAATGAGAATGATTTAATCACACATAGAAACAAGCTGCCAGCCATTCCAATGTCATCAACAAAGAAAAAAGTCACAATTTGAGGCACAGGTAGTCCTCATCTTATGACTGTTCGCTTAGTAACAATTCAAAGCCACAACCAATTTCTGCAGAGCTATTTGTGACTCGTGTTTGAAATTACAATGGCCGCGCCCTCCTCCCATGGTCACATAATTGCATTTCAGGTGCCTGGCAACTGGCTCACCTTTACGACAGCAGGGTCCCTGTGATTTGCAATGAGTATTTTTTTTGCCTGTTTACTTTTGGTTTCCAGCAAAAAAATAAAAATAAAAAAATAAAACGCTCACTGGGGGAAATGGATTCACTTAATGACTGCATCATTTAAGAACTGCCAGAAAAAATGACAAAAAAATTGGGTCCATGATGCCTTGACTTGACTTGTGATCGCACCAATTTATGACTATAATTCTAGGCTCAGCTATAATTGTAAGTCAAAGACCACCTGTGTTTAATTTAATGTACATGCTATGAAAACTACGAAAACCACAAAGAGATTCCTTCATTGCGAAATTTAGATATCCCAGGGGAAAAAATTAGGAAAAACAGGAGAAATGTGCCTGCTCCAGCCGTGATTTATTTATTTATTTATTTAGCTTCCTTTATAATATAGAAAGGCAACAGACAAATTCTGCTTTTCCTTAAATACCCTTTTGATTGCCTGTTGCACACTTTGGGGGGAAAGGAGTCATATTTTACTAGCTGCTTTTAAAGTGCAGCTGTGTTGTGTAAACATTCAACTTCATTTGACAACCTCATAATAAATATAGCAAAACGAACGGCAACAAACAAGTAGAATAAACAAGCTCACTAAAAATTCTTATCATGATCTGTGAACGGAATCCAAGGAGATTTTTCTTGACAGGTGCATCTGTCTCCTTCTATTCTTTAGAAATGAACTACGCGTCAGCCATCCACAGACCCCTTTCATGATCAGAGGTCCTGCTATGTCAAGTAACCTAACACAAACAGACACGGTGAGCTTTGGCTTCGGACAAGACAACTTAGAGAAGTGTTCGGGGGTGCAAGTGTCCATGTATAATATTATGAAGCTGCCACTGTGATGTCACAACACGCTCATGCTTTACAGCCCTACCTGCAAATATAATTTGGTGCCAAATGAAAGCATTATCCACAGTCAACTCTCCATCCCAAGAAAGATGCACCATGGTTCTATGGCTCACATGCAGAAATAATTTGAGAGGGCCAATTTTTATGAATATTAAGTGGCAACCAGCTGCTTTCCTTCAAATTAAAACCTCACCTCTTAAGAGTGAGCAGGTCAAGCAATTCCAACTGCTCTACTTAATATTTTTGTGCTATGATTTATTCAGAAGTGGTTCATTTCTCCATCCAATTCCAGGAAATTCAGTTCTCTCACTGTTCCAAATTTGATCTTGGGAGCCTGGGACTGCAATATAGATGGTGTGTGTGTGTGGGGGTGGTGGTGGTGGTAGCCAACCTACCTCTTCTGTAATGGAATCTAAAGATGACGTGGCTTCGTCATAGAGAATAATGGGAGGATTCTTCAAGATGGCTCTGGCTATTGCAATCCTCTGCTTTTCGCCTCCTAAAAAAAGGAAGACACATGCACATAAAGTCAATGAAAACTATTTTTGCTTGGAAGGCCATTCTGAAGTGAAAGACACCAGAGAGCCATTGTGGCAGAGTAACAGAATAACAGAATTGAAAGGAACCTTGGAGGTCATCTAGCCAACCCTCTGCTTAGGCAGGAAGCCCTGGCCTATACCATTTCAGACAAATGGTTATCCAATCTCCTCTTAAAAACTTCCAGCGTTGGAGCATTTACAACTTCTGGAGGCCAGTTGTTCCACTGATTGATTGTTCTAACTGTCAGGAAATTTCTCCTTAGTTCTAGTTCTTAGTTCTGCAATGTTCATAAGTGTGGAAAATGGTCATAGGTCACTTTTTTCAGTACTGTTGTAACTTCAAACAGTCACTAAATGAACTGTTATAAGTTGAGGATTATCTGTAACCGAGACTGTCACTTTGTCCCCCCCTTCGCCCCCAAGGATTTCGGTGTCTTTGCATGTTCTCCACTATTAAGAACAGTCTTTGCTCCCATTCTCTAAGGCTACAATTAGGGCTATTTTTCTAGGCCACCATATTGCCACATTATTACTTTGAGACGTACAGCCCTGTCTCAAAATATTTAAAGTCCATTTCGGATTTTGGAGGCCTTGAAAGTAATTAATGGTTATATATGCATCTGCTTTCTTGTGCTACATGTCAAAAATCTGACAAGCTTCCATTTTAATGTTTTCATGTTCCTGGCGATGTGCCCTTCTAACTAACATAGCCTTGTTTTAGCAAGCCACTTTAGGAGGATAATAATCTCATTTCACTTTAAGCCTTAAGTGGCTGTCCTGAAGCTGAGCAATAAACAGAAATTGAACTATTCACCCAAGATGTGATTTCTGCTTCTCACTTCCTTTATAAAATGCTCCCCCTGAAGTGCATTGTATTTGCTATTGGCGGTATTTATAAAAGCAATGGGTCCATAATGCAAGGTCTTTTTCTCGGGTCTTCCTCCAAACCCCTTTCAAAGACCACCCATGGCAATCTCAGGATAAATGTGAGAAGGAACTCTTCAACGTGATTGAATCACAGTCTGGTTCTTAGAACAGTGTGGGAAGAGAACCATTTCAGATCCAATAGAATTACAAAGTCCTTCTGTTTAAGATACAACATAAATTCTGTGCACATAGTCACAGCTGCTTATACACTGGAAAATTACCATGAGCTGTGGCATCCTAGCACATACACTTGCATTCAAGGACTGTCTGTCTGTCTGTCTACCCGTCCGTCCGTCCATCCATCCATCCATCGGAACCCCAAAGGGTTGGTTTGAAAGAGAGGTCAAAGAGACCATCTACATTAAGATTGAACGGCCCTCTCTCAATGGGGGAGGGGTGGGGTGGGGTGGGGGGAACAGGGATACAACACCACCTACTGTGTTCACAACACATTCCTTTCACCAGTTCCAATAAGCCTCCACACCCCTTTTGCACTATTCAGATGGCCCTGAAGGATTAACCTCCAAGTGGCCTTAATGACTCTCAGAAAGAGTGCTAATGACCAGATGACTGCAAGGAATATAAATCCTTCCACCCTCAACCATTCAGTCAGAACTGAAGAAACTTCTTGGATGAGAAGTGAAACATCTTCAAGGAAAAACAAAGTCCAGTTGCCTTTTGAAAAAGCACTTTTCGGACAACCATTTAACTGGATGACTGAGAATCTCCATCAGCATCTATTATATTTATATGACTCTCAGTGACTCTAGGAGGCCTACAAACAATAAAAGAGCCAATATAAAAAGAATAAAAACTATAACCCACCATTATGATCTCCCATGATGGTCATATTATATACATTTTCCCATAATTTTATTTATTTTGTCTCCCATCTTTATTAATTTTAACTAATAACTCAAGGCGGCAAGCATATCCAACAACCTTCCTCCTCCTGGTTTCCCCACAACCACCACCCTGTGAGTGTGAGATGGGCTGAGAGAGTGACCGGCTCAAGGTCACCCAGCTGGTGGTATTCATGACTAAGGAAGGACTAGAACTCCCCACCTCCCACTTTCTAGCCTGGTGCCTTAACCACTAGACCAAATTGGCTCTTTGAGAGCTATTACTAACCGTGGTTTATGCAAAAGCCTTTCATAGTATTTATAAAGTCAAGAAAAACCAGATTTTAAATATACTCATAAAAATCATTTAGAACACTTCTTGACAATGCATTTCCAGCAACATGATAGCATAAAGGGAGAGGAGTTTACCATCTGTAATGTCCACAAGGGTTATTGCATCTACTTGGGGAAAAACAGGTTTCATTTCTGCAGCAGGGACCTTCCTGCAAAGCTTCTCAGCATAAGTCAATGCCATAATTAAAAGTATAGCATTTGATTAAGGAACAAATGGCCATTTCTTAAACTGAGTTACTGCGTGGCTGCAATTTCCAAATTAGAAATTAAAAGTCCAGTTAGAAACAAGAAAGACATTTTACCCTAATAAATGCTGAGCTTCTATAAACAATGTGTTATATAAATCATGAACAAATAACATTCCTCTCTCCTTCTTTAGGTTTAATGTTTATACAAGTACCAGAAACAACTCTGAACAGATTTTCAATGGAGATCACTATCACAGATTTAACTATCCTGAAAGACTTTGGCGTGCAACTCTTGGCCTGATACGAGGAAAACTCCCAGGCCACCGTAAGATAAACAGCTTAGCAGAAACTGGGTTTTCTCACTCTAGAATCAGGGAGAGGAGAGAGGGGACAGGGGCTCATTTGGGGAACAAGATTCCCTGCCTCTCATCCAAGGCTTCCTTGAATAAAGAGCTACCCATACAGGGGCAGTATCCATAGGAATTACAGATTGCGAAGTCCAGGGAGAGAGATTTTAGAAGTGCAATATGTTTCAAAATGTAATACAGGTAGTCCTTGACTTACAATAGTTTGTTTAGTGACCGTTCGAAGTTATAACAGCACTGAAAAAAGTGACTTATGACCGTTGCAGCATCCCTATGGTCACATGGTTTACATTCGGATGCTTGACAGGTGTTCATATTTATGATGGTTGCAGTGTCCCGGGATCACATGATCCCTTTTTGCAACTTTCTGACAAGGAAAGTCAAGGAGGAAGTCACATTCTCTTCACAACTGTGTTACTAATTTGACAAGTGCAGTGATTCACTTAACAAGTGTGGCAAGAAAAGTTGTAAAATGGGGCAAAACTCACTTAACAAATTTCTCGCTTAGCAACATAAATTCTGGGCTCCGTTGTGGTCGTAAATCAAGCACTACCTGCAGTTTCCATTTCATCAGAGGCTGCATATTAGTGGAAGTTGCTGCCCCCTTTACAGGTAAGAACCAATCATGGTTAAACTAAGTTTATTCCATGAAATATGCAGCATTTGATTCCTGTTTCTTCCATTGTTATAACTGTGCTGGGCAGTATGGAATAGTTGGCATTGGATGGGGGTTCATTTATTTACTAGATGTTTATCCTGCATTTATTACTTTATATGTAACTCGAGATGGCAAACATTTCTAGTACTTCTTCCTTATCCTATTTCCCCCATAATAACAACCCTGTGAGGTGTGTCCCTGCTGAGACAGAGAGATTGGCCTGAAGTCACCCAGCTGGCTTTCGTGCTTACGGTGGAACTAGAACTCACTGTCTTCTGGTTCCAGCCTAGTGCCATAACCACTAGATCAAACTGGCTCTCAAATTACAGCACAGGTAGTCCAGTTCCAAATTTGTCCGTGCTAATACAGCTACACATCCTCCCAACGAATAATAACCCTTTTGCTTGCGTTTTCCTCCAACCCATCATGTCATACTTTCATTTAGATACACAAATTAGATACACAAATGAAGGCAAATATTATGTGTTGCAGGATAATGTTGCAGGATCCAATTGCGGTCAGTTACCGGAACCAAAGGTTTCGTTTTCCAAGCTTTCAGAGACTCCTGCTGGAGCCCATCCTCAGGGAACGTCTCTCTCACCAGAATGTCTGCTTTGGGCTACTCTATGCGCCGAGCACAAGGAAACAAGAACCAACGACTTAATAATCAGCCATCAACACCCCAATCAACAACTAAAAAGCCACACACAACCAGGCATAAACATTACTCACACAATAGCCCAAAGCAGACATTCTGGTGAGAGAGACGTTCCCTGAGAGGATGGGCTTGGAAGACTGGACCTCTGGTCCTGGTGACCGACCCAGATTGGTTCTTCCAAATTAGATACAAATTCTAATAGCACTATATAGCATCTACTTAAACAGTGATTCTTCCCTTCTTTCGATCATATATTTAGGCTGTAATGTCAAACAATCTTAGAATGCATTATCCCTCAACAAAAATACGTTTTTCTACAATAGAACACATGAGTGCTCCTTTCGTATCATTTAAGAATCTCACAAGGAAAATTAAACAGGATTATCATAAGTGTTCTCTATCATCACTGCCATCATCCCCCTCAACTAAACATTGTCATTAAATAGTCAGTTAAGAGACACACGTCAACCTTTAAACAATTTGGACATCTACTGCTTCCAATTTTGATTTGTATCAGATATGTCACGGGAAACCTTTACAAACTTCCTTGTACAGATGGACAGACAACAAGTTTCACCCAAACCCCAGCAACCCAGAGACAGTGGGTCATTTTTTTTCCTGGCGAGGGGAGTAAAGGGGCAAAGTAAGAAAGATGAATGGTACCCATTTTAACCACTTAACCCAAGCCAAACAAGTCTCTCTGATATTTTGGACTGAGAGGAAAACGGAAGATTTAAGGCACAATCAGCTTACCCCTCAAGTCCCCTCCACCAAAGAGAGTCACCCCACTGTGACTGACAGCTTGCTGGTCTAAAGTACTCACAGCTATGAAGAGACCATGTTTGGATGTTATCCTATGACATTGTGATGAGTCGAATGTCTATGAAGATTATCAGTCATCCAGGTCATAGCTGTATCAAAAGTGGTTTTTATTTTCCAGTTGCCTTTTCAAAAATAAAAACCACTTTTGATATGGTGATGAGTCCTTACGGAGACATAACGATGATGATGATGATGAAGATACAATTACTGGCTGCACGACAGCTCTGTATTCCTCCATCTTTAGATCTGTGCAGCGACCGCTAATTGTCCCCATCTAATCAAATTCTTATTTGGCCATCATCCTGGGGAGGAGCGTGTGAAGAGCCTCCCAGCCCTCGGTTCCTGACAATAAAGCTTTCTGAGCTGCTTCCAGAGAAGCCTCAGACCAGCTGCTGGATGACCATTCAATATTAAACTTGGCATCTATCTGTCTGCTGAGAAAGGTCAGGTTAGGAAGGCCTACGCTGAGCATCAAGCCTGAGGCAAGACAGGAAAAGGGAGGTGCAGAGACCAGCGGCCCACTGATTTCCTTACCTGACAGTTTCAGACCTCGCTCGCCTACTTGGGTGTTGTACCCATTGGGCATTCTGAGAATGGCATCGTGAATTCCTGCTAGCTTTGCCACCGCGTAGATGTCTTCCGTGGAGGCATTGATATTGCCATACTGGAGGTTGTAGAAGATGGTGTTGTGGAAGAGAACAGCATCCTAAGATACACGCAAACAAAATAAATACACGTGGTCCTCAGCTTACAACAGTTCATTTAGTGACCGTTCAAAGTTACGACACTGAAAAAGGGACTTATGACCATTTTTCACACTTACGACCATTGCAGCATCCCCATGGCCACGTGATCAAAATTCAAATGCTTGGCAACGGACTCATCTTTATGACGGTTGCAGTGTCCTAGGTTCATTTGATCACCTTTTGCGACTTTCTAACAAGCGAAGTCAAGGGAGAAGCCAGATTCACTTAACAACCATGTTACTCACTTAACAACTGCAGTGATTCACTTAACAACTGTGTCAAGAAAGGTTGTAAAATGGGGCAAAACTCACTTAACCAATGTTTCGCTTAGCAACAGAAATTTTGGGGCTCAATTGTGATCATAAGTCGAGGACTGCCTGTACCAAATGCTAACTGGCAATACAAAGGGTGTTTATAAAGTCAGAGTTGGCTATAATTTTTCAACAAGCCACAGAGCTCCCAGGGCATTTGAAGAGTGGTCCAAGATGCTGCTGCAAGGGTAATGACCCAAGCTAGAGCGGCTGAGAGGAAGAACGGCCCCCATAATTTCAACATTAATAGGATGAAAACAGCCTGGAAAGCTGACGTGGCAGGAAAAGCCTACCAAGGGCCTACGGATCATTCAGATTTCAACTCTCAAAGGCTCTAATTGGTGTCTTGCCAAACATGGCAAGAGAGTGTAAGGACCAACAAAACAAACTGAAGGGCAGGAGGCTGTTTACCCCCTTTATAGAGTGATCTGGAATGTGTTAAAAGTGAGAAAACATTTCCAAGACAGTGCCATGGCAAGAATCACCTAACCTGAGCATTATTAAGATACGACTGCTTCTCTGGAGCAGTGTTTCTCAACCGTGGCGACTTAAATGTGGACTTCAATTCCCAGAATTCCCCAGCCAGCAGCTTCCATGAGATTATTTTGCTCCAGCTCCAGAAGCAACACAGCACTTAACAGGAAATCCTTTTGGTGGATGTTTTCAGCTTTTGTGACTAGTTTCAGAAGGACATCAGTCCAGACTTTTTTTTCTGGGGGATTTTAATCATCTGTTAAAAACTCTTTTATTCACACAAGCTGGGCCTGCTGATCTGATCTGGTTTTGTTTTTTCCCCTTCTTCTATTGCTTTCTTTATTTGGCTTCATCACTTCAGTTTCCCCATTATTACATCAGTCTCTGGGCCTGAAACATTAGGATGATTTTCAAAGGGAGGAAAAAAAACCATACCTGTGGCACAACTCCTAAAGCCTTCCGCAGGCTTTCCAAACTGACATTTTGTATATTCTTGCCAGCGACATAAATCTCTCCCTTCTGAGGCTCATAGAAGCGAAATAATAATCTCATAATTGTGCTTTTCCTTAAAAAAAAAAAGAAGACGACGACTCAGGGTTAGAACAATGTTTTGCACATTGTTAAAATCCAAGTTTTATAAAAACCCAAGTTTTTACTGCTGTTAAAAAAAAAGAAAAAAAAGAAATCAATCAATGATGCAGAATTTTGTGCATCCATTTACCCACCCTGACCCACTGCCTCCTACAATGGCCACTTTTCTTCCTGCAGGGACTTCAAAAGACACGCCACTGAGGACTTTCTGCCCCTCAAGGTATTCAAAATGCACGTTATCAAAGGCGATGGTAGCAGTCTGTGGGGTGATCTGCAGGGGTGGAGCCAGCTCTTTATCCTATTAAGAGAAGAGTCCCGCTTTACACACTGCCCAGAAGGTATTTTAAAGAGCTTAACAAGCTAAACAATCGATCTAATTGAAAATGAGGCACAAGCAAATGCCTGAAAGAGGTTAAAAGTAATAATAATTTTAAAAAAAACACCCTAGCGGTTTCAATCACAGGTAAATTTCTTTCTTTCTCTCTCCCCTTTTCTTTCAAGTTCAATAGTTTTGTTTGCCAGAATGGTCTGGCTCCAAAGCAGCCTTTCGCACAATCAATTCTGCATCATTAATTAAAATGACAGAATAAAATTTCAATGCACAGGGCACACTTATATAAAATGCAGAGATTACACATCCCCCCTTGGCTCCTCTCCCCCTCCAAAAAAAGCTCTTTCAGAAATGCAACATTAAAATGAAGGATCTTCAGTAACTGCTCAAATTTTGCCATTAAAAACAAATCTGGATTCATTTTAAACCAGCATACAAGACAAATGTTTAAAAAGGAAGATTTTATTGGCAATACTCACTTTGATTTTGGTGTCTATGTTAAGCAGCGTAAACAATAAGTTCATGTCTATGAGCGCTTGCCTCGTCTCTCTATAGACCGTCCCCAGGAAGTTAAGGGGCAAGGAAATCTGGAACAGCAATCCGTTCACCATGACCAGATCACCAACAGTTAAGTTACCTTCGTTGACAAAGAAAAGGTAGATGAGCAATAAGGCATGGTTCAAAATAAGTTACAGCAAGCTTATTTTTTCCAAAGCACCAGAAGGCAGGACAAGAAACAATGACTGGAAACTAACCAAGGAGAGAAGCAATCTAGAACTAAGGAGAAATTTCCTAATGGTGAGAGCAATCAACCAGTGAAACAGCTTGCCTCCAGATGTTGTGGGTGCTCCAGCATTGGATGCTTTTAAAGAGAGACTGAAATGGTATAGGACCGTGATGGCGAATCTGTGGCACGCGTGCCACAGGTGGCACGCAGAGCTGTATCTGTGGGCACGCGAGCGTTGCCCTAGCTCAGCTCCAGCATGCATGCGTGTGCTGGCCACCTGATTTTCGGCCCTTCCGGGCCCACCGGAAGTTGGGAAAGGAGCTGTTTCTAGCCTCCAGGAAGGTGGGGAAGGCAGTTTTTGCCCTAGCCAGGCTCCTAAAAAGCCTCTAGAGCCTGGGGAGGGTGAAAAACGGGCCTTCTGGGACCACTGGAAGTTGGGAAATGGGCTGTTTCTGGCCTCTGGGAGGTTGGGAAATCATTTTCGCCCTCCCCAGGCTCCTAGAAAGCCTCTGGAGCCTGGGGAGGGTGAAAAACGGGCCTACTGGGCCCACCATGCCATCGTGTGCCAAAAGCGGGGAGCACGGGGGGGGGGGGGTCTCATGCACATGTGCTGGGGCAGGGCGCATTGAATTATGGGTGTGGGCACAAACCCCCCGCGCTCCTCATGCTTTTGGCACGCGACAGCAAAAAGGTTAGCCATCACTGGTATAGGATCTCTTGCTCGAGCAGGGGGTTGGGCTGGAAGATCTCTGAGCTCTCTTCCAATTCTATTATTCTATGTTCAAAGCTATAATGAACCCTACTCAAATTCATATTCAGCACAGATTCATATTAAAGCTGAAGTCAGCGGACAGCCACATGTTTAGATCCCATAATTACAAAACGTAGCAGAAAAACGGGAGGAGGGACCTGTAACCCCTTGCTGCAAAACCCACTGCCTTCCTTGTTCTTGGCGCTGCCAGCTGGCGTGGCTGGAGGGAACACCTGGGGCGCCACCACGAATACAGGGCATGCATTTGAAAAGAGCAAGGAAAAGAATCAACCTGTGGTTGAGCAGGGAGGGGAGGTGAAGTGAAACATGAGTTTAATATGAAGAACTAGGTTTGGACGCGTAAGAGGTACCTGCAATAATTCCCTTGCTGGCCATCACCATGATGGCTGTTAATCCAATGCTGAATATAGTGCTTTGTCCAAAATTAAGAAGAGCCAAAGTTGAGGTAGTTTTCAGGGAGGCATTTTCATAGGTCTTCAAAAATCCATCATACCGTTGGGCTTCATAATTTTCATTATTGAAGTACTATGAAAAGGGAGAAAAGATGGCACAGGGTTCATCTCCTTAGGAGAATCCTTGGCGTTTTATGATTTAGGATGCAATTACAGGTAGTCCTTGACTCATGACCGCAACTGAGCCCAACATTTCTGTTGTTAAGTGAAACATTCACCTTTGTTGTGGCCTGTCGGTCCCTCCAGCAGCCGAATCAGAGGAGGAGGAGGAGGGGGCGTGGGAATCAGGGTCAGCATCAGTGCAACCTGAGAGCTTCAAGGGGGAAGAGGGAATGGAGCTGGCAGAGAGAGAGAGAGAGAGAGAGAGAGGCGGAGCCCTCAGATGGAGAGTCAATGGTCCCCAGGTCTGGAGGTGGCTGATGAGGAAGAGGAGGAACAGCTGGGTCCAGTGCCTGACGTGTGGATGATCAGAAGGCAGAGGAGAGGAGAGCAGTGGAAATCTATGGGCCCATCCTTGGGACAGAAGAGTCACCACTGCTAGCGAAGCCCCACCCTAGCTCTGGGGATAAAGGGCAGGGGCCGGAGATGAATAGATGTGGCAGACAATTATTTGTCTCCCTGCCGGACAGGCTTGTTAGCCTGTGAGAGAAATTTTTTGCCGGGGCTGCTGGCGCTCCTAATAAAGGAATCACTGCTTCAGCTACAGAGGGTTTGTCGTGTTTGGGGAGCTGAGTCAGTTTCTTGCCACAGTTGTTAAGTGAATCACTGCAGTTAATATGTTATTAACCCGGCTGTTAAGTGAATCTGGCTTCCCCATTGACTTTGCCTGTCAGAAGGCCACAAAAGGTGATCACTTGACCGTGGGACACAACAACGGTCATAAGTATGAACCAGCTGCCCAGCATCTGAGTTATGATCACATGATCATGGGGATGCTGCAACGGTGATAACTGTGAAAAACGGTTCCATTTTTCAGGGCTGCTGTAACTTTGAACAGTCACTAAATAAATTGTTGTAAATTGAGGACTACCTGTAATCTGTGTTTTCTGTGAATCAGTTGGACCAACCATTGAGCATGATCTGGAGCATCAAGACGTACCATGTTTCATATGTTCTTACCAGCCAAATGCAGTCTTTTCATCCTAATAGCACATGCTCTTGTAACACTGATCCATGGCTCATCTTCAGTGGTTAAAGAGCCAGGCAAGACAACAGGTGTCATATGGGGTTAAAGCTGACCGTCCCAGAATTACCATTCAGTTTTCCAGATGAGTATGGATTCAGATTGGGACAATCCTACTTTTAAGCTGCACCCAGAAAACATTAATGATATTGTTCCAATCTGCGTAGCAAACTGAGTTGTAAGCTTTTGAAATCCTTATCAAATATTGATAAATAAGAAACACCATGTGTCTGCCCAATGAATACTGCAAACTTGTCTGATGTGAAAAAGTTTCCTGCAGTAGTAGGGAAGGCAACATTTTGAAAAATGGCTTGCTATTGCCTTCTTCCTAAGGCTGAGAGAGAGTGACTGGCTAATTCTTCTGGAATCATGTACCAGCGATACATCATTTTATAGAAATTTTGTTTTAACAAAGGTTGAATGAAAATTTCAACCCTTTCCATGTTTTCTCACTCTCCCAAAAATATTCTATTTGAAATTCTTAGCCCATTTTATCATACTCTCTTTCATTTGTTCATCCTCAGTTTCAAATATCAGTAAGAGTTCATTCATTTTAACAATTACATGTTCGCCATTTATACATAATTCAACTTCAAATTCTTTCTTTTGTTGCTCAAATCCAAATGTCCTGTTATCTACCTTGATTCGTTCTCTGAGCTCTGCATACAAAACACATTGAAAACTAAATCTCCCCCCCTCCTCCCGAGACCCAATTGTTCTTTTGATTTCATCTTATATTTTCTCCAAGTTTTTGGTCTAACAACTCTCAATAGGTTAACCGTTTCTCTTTACCTACTGTTTCTCTCTTATAAAATGCTGCTTCTGTTGAAACCAAGAAAAGCATTTTTGAGCAGAGTCTAGGTTTATACTATTCCATATTCTCAATATGGCACTTCTTGATAGAGTGATTTTTAAAATTGAGATTAACCTTAAATTTATTCAGGCCACCCACATTAGCTAGCCTTTAACCTGTGTTGCCCATCACGGCTTGGGTTCTGAGCTTGCATTTCTGCTTTCAGTTGAACAGGAATGAATAAACTGCCATACAGCTGGTCAAACACACTTAAGCAGACTTTTCAGTGAAAAAAGCATCTGGCTCCTTTAAGAAGCAAATCAAGAGGGAAAGTATGAAAGGAGAAGCAGCATTCTTATATTACACACACGTAATCAACAGCTTATGGCCCACGTAGGTGAAAATTTGTTTACCTATTTAGGCTAAGAATAATCCTTTCAATCATTATTTGTTAACATCAAAAAATCATCTTTTTTGAGTAAAGGGTACAAAAAAAGACATGCATTGTTAATAAGGTCTACCCAAGTAATGACAATATGAAAAGTTAAAAATATTAATGGCTCACCTTCACAGTTTCATAATTCAGCAGAGAGTCAATGGCAGCATTCCCTGCATCGTTATCTGCTTTGTTCATTTCGATCCTAAATTTAGTTCTGCAAGACAAAAGGTTGGCAGAGAGTTGTTCCCATCCAGTTCCACCAGGCAGTCAAATCTCATCAGGGACTGTCTTACCTCCACTGCGTTAGTCCTATTGTGAATGCCGTGTATGCTCCTAATGTCCCCAAGGTTACGAGTGCAAAATGTGCACCGCATTTATAATACTGCAGGGAAGAGAAAAGAAAAAAAAAAAAAGGGGGGGGAGAGGAATTCCAATCATTTTAGTTAAAACATCGATGTACAGAAAGCTCTCTGGACAAGACATACAGATAAGAGATAACAGTAATAATTGTCTACAAGCCAAAGAGAAGTGGAGTGAAAAGATTATGGTACAGAAGTTTCGCTCCTTGACATCATGTGCACCTAGGAGCAGCTCCACAAGGCCACCGACTCTCAGATACAAACACTCAACAAACACTCAAACAACTCAAGCACATACAGAGAGCTGTTTTCAATCAAAATGAATGGAAGTAATGAATGGACTCCAGGAGCTTTGATTCAAGAAAAAAATGGGCAGATTACCAGATTTGTCAGGAAATAAACTGCAATGATTCCAATTAAGATAAGATAACCTTTATTGTCACCTTTTTCTCTGTACACTGATGTACACTAATGTGTACACTGGCACACATTAAAAATGAAAATTCTGATGGCAGTCGGCAGTCAGCAGAATTAGCCTGCAATACTGCATTTTAACTACTGCGCCACCAAGGTCGAACCTATATGGTACAAAGCTATTCCAGAACAGTTTTACCTCTTTCGCTAAATATCTCCATATCCAATACGGACTGGTGGTCATATAACAGTCTAGCGTTACTGTACAATTCTGCTTTCTTGTCATAATTCTTAGAAGAATCACTCAATCCGGATGGGTCTTTCATTTCCAAAACCCCAAAACCTGAGAGCTGAAGCAGCTGCAGCCAAGCAAGGCATTGCCGTAACTCTGCATAAGGCCACGTCGTATGATGATATTTAAGCCCATAGAAGTGACTCCAAGATTTCCAAAGGAACAATTGCTACTCTCTTTGAAAGTTTTGGGATAGTCCAGCCTGGAATATTTGCACCATCTCAGCTTTGATGAATGAGAGCTTCTGGGCACATTTTACCACCAGCAGCAAGGGCAGGAAACAAGGCACCCTAGAGCCTCTGTTTCTTTTCCTTTAGACCAGTGTTTCTCAACGTTAGCAAGTTGGAGATGTGCAGACTTTAACTCCCAGAATTCCTCTGATAGCATAGCTGGCTAGGGAATTCTGGGAGTTGAAGTTCACACATCTTCAAGCTGCCAAGTTAAGAACACAGTCCTAAAATGATACTTATTACTCTGTCAGGTGTGAGTCCTTGCCATTCGCTGTCTGGAGAAGCAGCTGTGAGAGATTTCACACTTTAAGCTCCAATTAGAATAGGGTTTATTTCCTTTTCTTCGCACAATGCAAACCCCACCCATTTAAATGAAAGATACCAGGCGTTATTAACTCAAAAGCCACCACTGTTTGACTTGGGGATACATTTCATATCCTGTCTTTACATTCCTGCTTGAGATTTGGCACACCTATGGATCTCTGCTTCAAAGCCTGGCTAATGTAAGGAAGGAGAAGGATTATGCGTGTGCTCTTAAACGTCAACCTGGTTCAAATGCTGTGGGACATTGAGAACACCAGATGGAAAGCATGGAATAAGAAAAGGAGCAGCTGGGCCATTGTAACTATACTGACAGCTAGCCTTTGCGGCAATAATCTGTGAGCGTTGCTCCCTCTTAGCTTATATGCTGCATTATTGAGAAGTAGAGGCTATAAACAAGGGCTTTTTTTCAGAGAAGTGGGGAGATATTATCCAGGCAGGCTTCGATTTAGGACCAAAACTGGGCCAGGAATTTTGGTCGTAAATTGAGGTGACCCTTAAGCGGGTCACCAAATGATTGTAAAGTGAGTCAACATAGTCATTAAGTGAACCACATGGATGTTAAGCAAATGCAGCATTATCCAATGCGCATTTTTCCTGTTTTCTCTGGAAAGGATATTGCAAATGACAGTCATGTGACCATGGGATGCTGCAAACGCTTATAAATGTGAGCCCAGCATCCAAAATGTAGTCATGTGCCTGCATGGGGCGCATGTGACATTTTACAATTGTCAGAAGTGCTTTACAGGGCATAAAGCACCCTTTCCGAGGCCGTCATAACTGTCACTAAGCAAGACCTACCTCTACCTGTTAGGATACATTGTACAGTAAACATGGAGCATTTTGCAACGTAGGGAAGGAGGCTGTGCAAAGGAGGCTTTTGCAAAACTCACTGGGGCAAGCAAAGCCCTCATCCTCCAAGCACCAGAAAGAGTAAAGCTCAGTGCAATGGCTATCAAGGCTTTCCTTGGCGGCTTCTGCGTGCCCAGGTTTGGACTGAGCTTTTGCCTGGCAAAGTGGCTATTTCAAATGTTTTGCATGAGTCTGATACAAACGGAGCTCAAGTGCATTTAAGTTGTAGAAAGTGCCATTCTTAAAATAAATGCAGAAGCAGCTCTACGGCTAAAGAGAGGCTTTCAAACAGACACTGGGTACTTCTCCTGGAATCAAGTTAGGTTCTGCTCTCTTTATTCAACCAGCTAGCTTGCTTACGATACCAGGTCCCTGTATCAGCATCACAGATGATGTTTAGCGGATGCTTCTATTTATAGATTAACAGCCATGAACATCCAGTGGGGCCACTTTTTCTACGCCTGTATTTCCTTAAGAATAATAAAGCACCAAGAGCTGCCCTGGGGATGCCAAAGCAATAGCAATAGCACTTAAGACTTATATAGCGCTTCATAGTGCTTTACAGTCCTGTCTAAGCAGTTTTATAGAGTCAGCATATTGCTCCCAATAATCCGGGTCCTCACTTTACTGACCTCAGAAGGATGGAAGGCTGAGTCAACCTCGAGCCAGTCAGGATCGAACTCTTGGCAGTGGGCAGAGTCAGCCTGCAATGCTGCATTCTAACCACTGCATCACCAGGGCTCTCAAAGGGGGTGAAACTGAAGCAAAGGGCGGGTGGGGCCACGGTAGATGGCTGCAACAGCCCTCCTCCGCCTTTCTGACCCCTTCTTTTTCCTCTTTTCTTCAACAGGGTTCTGGGAAAGGCAAAGGGACATCTGAGAGCCACCAGACGTGGATCTCAAACTAACGATTGGTGCCGCAATTGAATGAAAACAACACGTACCAAAATCCCACTCACGAGGCCAACTTCAAACAAGGTGGGCCCCAGGTTAAACACCAGGGCACTGAGTACGAAGCTGATGCCGCGGGTGCCTCGATCGATGGCTTTGGACAACGCTCCCGTTTGGCGACTCAGATGGAAGCCCAAGTCCAGCTGATGCAAGTGGAGGAAGACATTTTTGGCTATCCTCCTGATGGAACTCTGGGCCACTTTCCCAAAGACGGCATTTCTGGCTTCGTTAAACAACGCCGCGCCCGCTCGCGAGGTGCCGTCTGGTAAAAGGAGGAGGGGAGAGAAAAAGGCTTTAATGTCTAATTAATTTTACTTTATTCATCCTCAGATGATTTTAATACCCCTCCCCCCCTCCCCCCATGTTAACGTTTCTGGATGAGAAGTCAAAAGTTATCAGTTACAGTCATGGCCGTAAATGTTGGCACCCCTGAAATTTTTCCAGAAAATGAAGTATTTCTCACAGAAAAGTATTGCAGTAACACATGTTTTGCTATACACAAGTTTATTCCCTTTGTGTGTATTGGAACAAAACCAAAAAAGGGAAGGAAAAAAGCAAATTGGACAAAATGTCACACAAAACTCCAAAAATGGGCTGGATAAAATCATTGGCACCCTTTACTTAATATTTGGTTGCACATCCTTTGGAATAAATAAGTGAAATCAGTCGCTTCTGATAACCATCAATAAGCTTCTTACACCTCTCACCCGGAATTTTGGACCACTCTTCCTTTGCAAACTGCTCCAGGTCTCTCTTATTGGAAGGACGCCTCTTCCCAACAGCAATTTTAAGATCTCGCCACAGGTGTTCAATGGGATTGAGATTTGGACTCATTGCTGGCCACTTCAGAACTCTCCAGCGCTTTGTTGCCATCCATTTCTGGGTGCTTTTTGACGTATGTTTGGGGTCATTGTCTTGCTGGAAGACCCAAGATCTCCGACGCAAACCCAGCTTTCTGACACTGGGCTCTACAGTGCGACCCAAAATCCGTTGGTAATCCTCAGATTTCATGATGCCTTGCACACATTCAAGGCACCCAGTGCCAGAGGCAGCAAAACAACCCCAAAACATCAGTGAACCTCCACCATATTTCACTGTAGGTACTGTGTTCTTTTCTTTGTAGGCCTCATTCCGTTGGCGGTAAACAGTAGAATGATGTGCTTTACCAAGAAGCTCTATCTTGGTCTCATCTGTCCACAAGACGTTTGCCCAGAAGGATTTTGGCTTACTCAAGTACATGTTGGCAAACTGTAGTCTTGCTTTTTTATGTCTCTGTGTCAGCAGTGGGGTCCTCCTGGGTCTCCTGCCATAGCGTTTCATTTCATTTAAATGTCAACGGATAGTTCGCGCTTACACTGATGCTCCCTGAGCCTGCAGGACAGCTTGAATTGCTTTGGAACTTGTTTGGGGCTACTTATCCACCATCCGGACTATCCTGCGTTGGCACCTTTCATCAATTTGTCTCTTCCATCCACGCCCAGGGAGATTAGCTACAGTGCCATGGGTTGCAAACTTCTTGATAATGTTGCGCACTGTGGACAAAGGCAAATCTAGATCTCTGGAGATGGACTTGTAACCTTGAGATTGGCGATATTTTTCCACAATTTTGGTTCTCAAGTCCTCAGACGGTTCTCTTCTCCTCTTTCTGTTGTCCATGCTTAGTGTGGCACACACAGACACAATGCAAAGAGTAAGTGAACTTCTCTCCTTTTTATCTGCTTTCAGGTGTGAGTTTTATATTGCCCACACCTGTTACTTGCCCAAGGTGAGTTTAAAGGAGCATCACATGCTTGAAACAATCTTATTTATCCACAATTTTGAAAGGGTGCCAATGATTTTGTCCAGCCCATTTTTGGAGTTTTGTGTGACATTATGTCCAATTTGCTTTTTTCCCTCCCTTTTTTGGTTTTGTTCCAATACACACAAAGGGAATAAACATGTGTATAGCAAAACATGTGTTACTGCAATACTTTTCTGTGAGAAATACTTCATTTTCTGGAAAAATTTCAGGGGTGCCAACATTTATGGCCATGACTGTAAGTCACTTTGAAACAGATTTCATCTTCAGATATTTGGATTAAAAAAAAAAGAAAAAAAAAGAAAACACAACACAAAAGCAGGCCTGAAGACTAAGCTATTATTCCAGCAGATAACACAACTGAAGCGAATCGCAGTTCTGTTCATTCTTCATGATAACAAAGTAGGAGAGACTCCAGCGAACAACGTTCACCCCAGATGCTTCCCCGTGAAAGGTCAGGTGCACCAATGTTCCCAAGCCTTCCCGAAGAAAGTCAGCACCTGTCAGCAGATTAAAGCATCACACTTACATCCAATCAGAACAGCTGTTGCCATGGTTGCAACTGTATTGGGTGCATCACTCAGGTTCAGAACATTTCCAGACAGCTGGTTGAGGTTGTCTACTGCATATTTAAACATGAAGGGAACCACTATGTTCATAGCCTAAAAAGCATAAGATATTATGCAAGATCATTATGTATACGGTTATGCAAGACATGCTAAAAATGCTTTATTTATAAAGTATAAATGTTTTCTCAGAAGAAGCTGAATGGTGATATTTTGCTACAGTCTACTTACTGGCAGAGCACTGCGGCCTTCAGGCACAACAGTATAAGAGGACAAGGCCTGCCTGCCCAGAGCAGAAGTGACACATTTTCTCCTTTTCATAAAAAACAGCCCTCATCTCCACTACCCTTGGTTGAGAAAGTGCTCCTTGAAGTGTTGACATGACTGGGAGACACAAAGGAAAGTAACTCGAGCCTGCATGGAATGTATTTTTAGAGCCACTGGAAGCTGCTCAAAGCGTTCCAACCCCAAGACTTTGAGGACAGAACTCCATCGCCTTTCTTGACAAGGCAGACATTAAGCCAAGATAAACCTGGTATATCAAAAGGCACAACGGGGGAAAGGTTACCAGGGACCTTGCCAGACAGAAACTGAAATTCATCCCTGAAAATTGGCTAGTGGGAAGAGGAACATTCCTATACAGGTAGTCCTCAACTTACGACCACAATTGAGTGCAAAATTTATGTTGCTAAGTGAAAAATTTGTTAAGTTTGAGTTTTGCCCCGTTTTATGACTTTTCTCACCACATTTGTTAAGTGAATCACTGCAGTTGTTAAATCAGTAACCCGGTTGTTAAGTGAATCCGTATTCGCCCCATTGACTTTGCTTGTCAGAAGGTCACCCTGGGACACTGCAACCGTCATAAATATGAGTCAATTGTCAAGCATCTGAATTTATTTCACGTGACAATGGGGATATTGTCATAAGCGTGAAAAATGGTCATAAGTCACTTTTTTTCAGTGCCGTTGTAACTTCAAACGGTCACTAAGCGAACTGTTGTAAGTCAAAGACTACCTATAGTTTTACAAAGGATGTGCTCAAGGTAGAAATGAAATTCAACAATTAGTTTTAACTTATTCAATTTTGGCGTTGCCTGACTCCAGATAACTCTGGATGGCTCACAACATAAGAACTATAAAATATAGCACAAGAATAATTTTTAAAAAAAGAGAAAAAAGAGCTTGAAAAATAAAAGACACAATGGTTGTCTAGCCAACAATGCACAATGAGTGCAGTTCAAATGCAAAAATTCAGCACCACGCGGTCAATTGAGAGCAACATGATGCACCTAGGATATCGTTTCCGGATTTGGATCTGGACCTTTTGCAGATGAGCTTCTTTGTTCATGTAACTGTACCAACACGTATGTGCAATTGCACACACAGCTGTGCTGCCTGCTGCTGCTTGTAAAACCCATGTAACATTTAAGAAACTTTTGACCCCTTTACCCTGTGTGTGCTTGGCATGGATCAGGATGGTAGCTGGGAGGGAGGCAGGTTTTTCCAGTATGTTTGAAGCCTGGAAGCTGGCAGCAGCTCGGGTAATGATTTCATAGCCTTACTCACACAGGAGGTGAAGAATTCTTACCGGTTTCCCATTTATAGGGGGATATCCCTCCCCCCACCTTTCTTCTTCTGGCTACACCTAACTAGTATACAACACACAGCTTGATGAGAAATTATATACACGATTTGGGGGAGGGAGTACTGGAACCAGATATCACTTTCAAGATTCGTGTATGAGTTGCTGCATTTCAGAAATGTGGTTCTGGTAGGCTCTGAAGATTACCAAAAGGATTCCAGATAGTGGGTTGCCCAGTGCTGATATATAGGTAAAACACAACAGCACCACAAGCACACTTCTAATTCACCGCTCCTTTTAAAAGCTGGAAAAAAACCAGCCATTTTCCTCCTTCTTTGCAAAAATCTTTGCAAAAACCAACCAGCGGCCATTGGGTGCTGACCTGCTCAGCAATCGCTTTTCCCCATGCTAAATTCAGTAAGACAGCCTGGTTTACTTTCATTTTGACTTTATTTTTAAGCTACCTGCCTGAAGGCGACATAAGACAGCAGCAGAACTTACAAGTGTAAAAAAAACAACAACCCAGCAATAGCAACATTTTAAACTTTTATGTAATATAAAATACATTAAAATCTATTTCACTCAACTGAATACACTTCTAGCAATCCCCACAGGACTAAAACATCAATAGAGGAGCACTTCCCTAATAAAAGCCAGTTGAATCAGGTAACATTTTTAAAGTCAGTGCAGTTATGGCAGTAAACTGCGCACAAATTGATGGCTAAGTCCTTTTGGTAGATTTACATAGACGTTAAAAAGCACCGAGGGCATGCTCCAACCCTGGGGAGTCGTGAATGCCACAGACCAGCATTATCTTCTGAAATAAGGTTCACATTACACACTAACCCCAAATGAGATTGCTTTAGCCTCTCCCCTACTGTGTGATACAAGACACCAATTTTGGATTACCAATTAATCACAGCTTACAGCAATGTGCAGAACCGGCCTGAGATTGCCCTTCCCTAGCTAACCCAGATACACAAGCAGAAAGGATACCAGGCTAGAAAGTCATGAATGCTGAAGAGCAACTAAGAGTAACCAACATGAGAACATTCCTCCTATCTGGAGTGGTACATTTTCCCACTAAAAAGGCCCTGAATAACACAACCCCAATGATCTAATGTTTAAATAGGATAAGGCTTCATTAAAGAGAGACCAAAGTTTTAGAGAGAGACTTCTCTCCTCTCCTGTTCTGTCCCTCAAACTGTTCACTGTGGTGGCTGCTTTGGGGCTATTAGAGACGTAAATGCTCCACATCACCATTTGATATTGGGTCTTGCTTTGCCTCTAGGAGGTTACTCGGATTAGAATTACACAACATCCCTGAAGGTTTCACACATTTAAAATGTTACAATCACAAATCACAGTCAGTGGGAAAAAAACCAGATTGTTGGAAAATTCAGACATAAAACTCAAAGGAATTAGAGAATGTGTTCAACAGATGTTAAAGCTTAAAAGAAGCATTTTGTTTTAGAATTTTAATTTCTAACTATGCTTTTCAGATAAGCAGCAACAAGCGTTGGTCAACTCCCTTCGGTCCAGCTTGCCTGGAAACTCAATTTTAATTCATTCTTCTGTTTTTGGCACGATACCACTCCATCTGCACTACATTGTGGTGACCATCATTTAAAGGCCATAAAACCGGTTTCCCTGAGAGAGCCTACTCAGTAGTAATGACATTTATTATAATGACAATTCTGGAAAGCTCCCTCTCCAGCTATTTAAAAAAAAAAAACAGGCTATACACCACGGTGAGTTTTAAGAGCTACATATTTTATATGTATATAAACATACATACATACATCCCCAAAGTTAAAAGGGTAAAGGCTCCCCACCAACCCTTTAGGTATCCATCTGAATCTTCAATTAAATTAATTGGTTTTACTATAATTTTGCAAAAAAAAAAAAAAAATCCTCCTCTGATACCCTACCTTTGAAAGTGCTTACACGAAATTTAAAATCGGTCTCTCCCATTCCCAAAGGGTAAAAGTATGAATCTGAATGAGGCACCACAATATTACATCCCATCATGTTCTCATTTTCCCTCTCCTTCACCACTCACTACCCGTCAAAATCAAAAGTGTCACGTTCAGCTTATTTACCTTCCTCCTGTACCAGTGACTGATTAACAACTAAAATGAATTTTTCCAGAGCACTACTTTAGAAATTCCCAGAAGGTCTCGTGATCATCCATAAAATGCTTTTCAGGGGTTCTAAACTTTTCATACCTGAAACACGTCGCCCAAAATTTATGGTAAGTATTAAACATTTTACAAACATTTCAATGACCTACCTGCACTCTTTCTGAGTCTCATGTACCACCAGTTGAAAACTATTACTTTAATAGCAAAACACCCCTTGTTTTATAAAAGCAGAAATAGGTTTTAAATTCCCTTCTGCTTTCAAACAGTCTGTAATTGCCAGATAACTTAGAGAACCACTACAAGCTGCAGTTAAATATCTCTTTAGGCAAATAAAATTGGAATGCATTTTTTTGGAGCCAAGCCCTGCTTATACAAGCAAGAATAGGTTTTCTAGAAAAGAATCCTTCAGTATTCATGGAAGTATAGAAAACTGACCAAATGCTTGGTTCTAAGTTGAAGTTTTTAATTCTGCGCCGCCATCAAGTTGGTATTGACTTAGTGACCAGAGATTTTCTCCATGATGGTTAACTTGGTTTTTCAAGTCATCCAACAGTATATTCATCACAATACACTGAGTTACACAAATGCAATACACTCAGTTACACAAATGTAACTGAGTCCCTCCGTCCTGATACTGGTCAGCCTCTTCTTCTCTTACTTCTACCTTTCCCAGCATTATAACCTTTTCCAAAGAGCTACAAAGTGGAATATTTTAAGCCTAGTCATCTGAAGCCTCTTGGGTGGTTTGATCATCCATTTCCTATGGAAATGCTACTTATCACTACTTCAAATATTCTGATATACTGTGATACTGTGGCATCTGAATATCTTCTCCAAGGTCTTCATGAGTGTTCTTCCAAGCACTAGTAGTAGTTTTAATCATCTAGTCATGTCCGACTTTTAACGACTTTATAGGCAAGTACTCTCCATGCTACCCTGTCAAACATGGCTTCTTTCGGTTGATGGATGTTCATCTGTGTTTCAATTTTGACGTTATCAAGGCAGCAAGTTCTTTGCTTGCTCCTTCTTCTTGACCCATTAACCATTCCTAGCATCATTGCCTTCTCCAATGAATTTGCACGCATGAGGTGGCCAAAGTAAATCAGACGTAGTCTTGTAAATTTGGCTTCTAGTGATGTTTCTAGTTTTATATGATTCAGCACCTCTCTGATGGTTGCTCTGGCTGCCCATGGCATATGCAATACTTTGCGCCAGCATCACAGTTCAAAGGCATCAATTTTTTGATCAGCTCTTCTTAAGTGTCCAACTCTCACATCCGTACATCATTACAGGGAAGACTATTGCTCTAACTAGCCTGTTTTTTGTATTTAAATCAGTATCTTTGCTTCTCCACATCTTATTCATGTTAACCATTGCAGGGCGGCTTAAATTTATCCTGCGTTTGATTTCAAGTGTAGAACTGCCATCATGAACAAATTTTGATCCAAGGAAGATAAATTCTCAACCTAATTCAATTTCTACCTTGTTGATTTTAAACATTTCATGTCCACCTGCAGCTGTTATTGTTCCAAGTGCTAGTCCGTGGCTTATTTCTTAACTACCTCTTTCTGTATGGTTGGTATTCATCCTAAAAGGCAGACGTTACCTACCACTTCAATATAGTCAATATCAATTCTGAGATTAGTTGTTATATCTGCTGTCATTTGCTTGGTCTCCTTTTAGTTCCATTTTTTCACTGTGTTCCTTCACTTTTATTCCTAGAGGTAGCAGATCCTCTGCATTCTTGGCTATGAGAAGTGTCACCAGCATTGAGCAGGTTATTGATGTTTCTACCTCTAATTTTAAAACAATCCAACTTTCCTTATGTCTGCAGCATTTAAGTTGAGTAAGTAAATAAATAAGGGAAGAACGTAAGAGTCTTATCTCACTCTTTTGTCAACCTGGAGCCAATCCATTTTTATCACGTTCTGTCTGTACTGTGGCTTCCTGATCTGTATATCTAATATTTCCAACTTTGGCATTCCGGTCTCCACTCCCAAGCAGCTCAACTCGGTTGGCTGTTTTGTCACTTTCAAATTGATCAAAAAATTCATCAGCCTCCTTTTCTGCATTGGTAATTGCAGCATAAACTGAATATGAATGATCGCCATATTAAAGGGCTATCCATGAAGCCTAATTAATATTATCTGGTTATTGATTGCATTGTAGTAGAATATTGGTCTTACTGTAACCTTAATTATGAAAACAAGATTATTCCTTCTTTGTGTCTCATGCCCCAACAGTGTGATCTTCTGACTGAAAGTATATCTCAATTTGCTGATGCCTAATATGTCAATCTGTAGTAGTTTCATTCCATCTTTCACTGTGTTCTTCATACTTCTTTGTTCCATCTTCCATCTTATCCAGGATGACAAAGAAGATTCTTATAAGGAGGAGGTGAAGGTTCTGGTGGGCTGGTGCAATAAAAATAACTTGGTTTTGAATGTTAACAAAACAAAGGAGATCATTGTAGATTTTAGAAAAAGCCGGCATAGTCATACTCCACTTTGTATCAAGGCTGCAGTGTGGAGGTGGTCAATAGTATTAAGTGTCTGGGGATGCAGATAACTAACAATCTGAAGTGGTCTCTCCACACGTTATCCTTAGTGAAGCGTGCAAAGCAGCGTCCAACGTTTCCTGCTTCGGATGAGAAGAGCACATCTTTCTCCTTTTGTCCTGGCCACTTTTTACAGAGGTCCCATTGGGAGTATTTTAAGAAACTGCATCACTGTTTGGTTTGGTGGCAGCAGCGCTTCAGATAGGAAGTCCCTACAGAGAATGGTGAGGATAGCGGAGAAGATTATAGGAAGCTCACTTCCTGTTATTCGGGATGCTGCTTATAAGCGCTATGTGCTTAGAGCTTGAAGCATTGTTAGAAACCCCACACACCCAGTTTATGATCTGTTTCTCTTGCGCCACTCTAGGAGGAGGTTTCGAAGTATTTTGGCAGGACTACCAGATTCGGTATCAGCTTTGTTCCTCATGCCATCCATCTTGTAAACTCATCGGATTCTTTTTTTTTTGCCATGTATATGTATATATCCAAACTAGGCTGTAATGTTTATCTGTGTCATATATGTTTGTGTATGTGAGTATACTGTATGCACAATATTTATCTTTTGAGAACTGAATGCTACAAAATTTAATTTTAATGTATACTGATTAGTGTACATTTAAAGTGACAATAAAGTTTCTACTCCACTCTACTCTACTCTTCTATCTTTGCAGTTTGGGGTTTTCTCTTCCTGTATGGCAACTTGGGCAACAAGACCTCCCAAAGACTTTAACTATGTCATAAACACAACTCTATATTGAGGGTTAGGCAAACTACCGTAAATGATGATAAAAGTAGTTAAATGTATATATAATAGAACATAGAATAAGAGAATTGGAAGGGACCTTGGAAGGACTTGGAAGGGAATTGGAAAGACTTGGAAGTCTTCTAGTCCAACCCCCTGCTCATGCAGGCTCAAAATGGTAAAATCTACCATTTTAGATAAATGGTTGTCCAGTCTGTTTTTGAAAGCCTGCAGTAATAGAGGACCCCCAACTTCTGAAGGCAAGCCATTTGATTGGTTGATTGCTCTCACTGTTAGGAAATTTTTCCTTAGTTCTTCTAGGTTGCTTCTCTCGTTGGTTAATTTCCATTCATTGGTTCTCATCTTGTCTTTTGGTGCTTTGGAAAATAGTTTGCCTTTGTAGGAGCCCCTTATTAATTATCCTAATTAATGAACATAAGAGGAAGCCAATATTCCTCATTTAACCTTACTGGATGGTAAAATATGGGGAAGTGTTATTTTGATAAATCTGTCCTGGCAGCAAACACAATTTTTAGTTTGCACTGGAGCTCTGCAAAGGAAGAACTTTGTGCCCGGAACAGAAGCAGCTGACTCTTTTGGTCCTACTCTTTTTAGTTTGTATTCACTGCTGAATAAGAACTTATTTTAGTGAGCATTTGGAATGCAATGATGGTTAACTTGTTAAACTGAGGATGGTTAAATATTATGATGTATTGCTTTAAGAAACACTCATATCTCCAAGCATTTGTGAAACATAAATATCAATGTGGTACCTACATTAGTTATAATGCTACAAAGCTGCTCTATTTACACCCAATATCTTTTTGATCCTTTATATATATAAAAAAATGGTGGGATTTTAAAGGATTTCTCCTTCCTGTTCAATCTGACATGCTAAATGTACACTTTATTTCTCTCTCTCTCTCTCTCTCTCTCTCTCTCTCTCCCCCTTCCCCCCCTCTCTTCTGTTTTTATATGTTGTTATCAATTTAGCCTGTGTAGAGACCCAAGGATTTCAAAGCCTCTCGTTCTGGCAGATAATTTCTCACGGGAGAGACAGCAGTTCACAATCCCACAAAGAGAACAGGAGCAGGGTTTCCATTCCAGATCCGGTAATGAGACGAGACAGCCCGGTGCTCTCGGAAGGGAAGGCAGACACGGATCCAATATGGGCACCCAGAGCAAGAGCCCAGCTGCCTCAGCACAACACGGTGCTGGGGAAGAACTAGCGAGATGAGCAGAGTTTTCTGGGGTGTTATGCCTGGAGGGGCATCTCGGTCCTACCAGCAGCTGTGGGAGAAGCAAGCTGAAGATGTTTCATTAAAAGTCCTCCCTTAAGGGTCTGTATGGCTGACTCCAGCTAAATGAGTTTAGATATTGCCTTGACATATCCCTTGCTGATTAGGTAGATAAGACATCCTCGTGAGGCGAGCGTTGTCATCCATTTTAAAGTTCCCCTGGCACTCACTTGGTGCACTTCACATTTCCAGCCAGTTCCCCTCCCAGATACAGAAAATTAACAGTCAGAGGCGCTACAGAGAAAGACATGCCTGACTCATAAATAATGGATGCTAGGCCCATGAGCAAAAGGCCAAAATGATGGCAACTGTGACAGGAGGTGACAGCAGCTCTTATCAAATTCCTGAGTTTAATCCAGCTATTATGGGGAGATGGATGGATAATATCTATATATATCTCCTCACCACCTAGCGGGCTAGGGAGCGTAGTGGTTACAGCACCATCTTTGATGCTGGAAATCGAGGTTTAAATCCCAGCTAAAATCTAGTCGGGGTCCTTGTCAAAGACCCCCTAATGCAGGGATGTCAAACACAAGGCCCGCAGGCTGGGTGTGGCCCGTGATGTGGTCGGATCCAGCCCACGGGGTTGACCTGGAAAATATAAGGAGCCGGCCCGTGTTGCTTCGCCCGGTCTATCCAATGCAAAGAGGAAACATCGGGCCAGTGTGGCTTCAGCCTGGTCTACTCAGTCCAAAGAGTAAACATGCCAGCAGTTTGGGGAGTGGCGTCAAGCTGGCTATGCCCACCCAGTTGGCCACTCACCCCAAGGCCCGCCCCCCAGGTCAACCAAAGCCCTGATGCCTCCCTCAATGAAATGGAGTTTGACACCCCTGACCTAATGCTTCACCTGCCTACCTCAAAAATATGAGTCACACGAACTACGGGAGTCATGCTGTCTTAGATGTCCCCCAGATTAAACAAAGTCCACATCAGATATTGAGGAACCAGGACAATTTGCTGATAACTGGAATAAACCATACATGGATGACACAAGAGAACTTGACACTGATGGAATGCTACTACAATAGGAGATAAACGAAATGCATGAGGAAACTATGGATGGATAGAGGACCTATAGCCACACTAACTGAGAAACACCTTGTTACCCAAAGCTTCAACACAGTGAAGAGGAAACTCTTCTCACAACTTGAGGCAGATCAACTACACATTACAGACTCAAGAAGCCTCAGAAGAACAACTGTACAGCCGTCACCTGACACCAGAATGTCACTACCGCCACTTCCATTATAGAGCACAGCAACTAATATGAAGTATGAGATCATGGATAAACTAGCCACAGTCAACGCTCACGACTGGCTACTGATAGTTCCCTAAAAGGTGTCAGTACAACTCTCACAACCATCTCCAATGAACTGGAATACATTGCAGCTATTGTAATCCTGGAGGTGTTTGGCTACGCAATCAAAATAGTAGTACATACCCACCCCACAGAAAATAAAGTTGGAGGCTAAAATCAAAGTGACTTGGAGAGAGGTTAATCAGCTGGTAGTTACAGAAAAGTAACTCTATTAGTTAAGATTAGAGTTAAGACTCTGAAAAAATACAACGGCCTGACTCCATCTGAAGCCCTGGAGACTGCTAAGGCTCACGGCACTAGACTAAGGAAATACACTAGAGAAGCAGAAGCCAAGAAGATCAATGTCCTGTTCTCCAAAGAACCATCCAAGGTCTACTCGCAACTGCAATGCAATAACAGACTAACAGCAGAGCCACCAACAGTAGGAACTGAACACTACTAGAAGAATATATTGGAGAAAGAGAAGGCATGTAACAGTGATGTAAAGTGGCAGCAAGTCCTGAGATGATAGCCACCAAGCTATGGGACCATATGGACAGTACACGAGCACAGCTCAGAAGGGCACTGGGAATACCAAGGGCTCAAAACAGTGGCATAGGAGGCTAATGCCTCCTACAAAGGCAGCATTTAACATCCAGCTGCCTGCAATTACTGCGAGTTCAATTCTCACCAGGCTCAAGGTCAACTCAGCCTTCCATCCTTTCTATGGTGGGTAAAATGAGGACCCGGTTGTGGGGGCAATAAGCTGACTTTGTATAAAAATATACAAAAGTATGAAGGCTATTGCTTAACACATTGTAAGCCGCCCTGAGTCTCCGGAGAAGGGCGGCATATAAATAAATTTTTTTTAAAAAAACAAAAAACACAGCAGTTGCTCATAGATAGAAAAGTTGCCCAAGACTCAAAGTCTAGAAGACCAATCTGAGCACAGCCTGGATTGACTTCAGGAAAGTTTACAATTCAGTGCCACACACATGGATCTATGAATGCCTGGCACTGGAAAAAGTCAAAAGGGCACTATGAACCTTCCTCAAGAACTCAACGGGACTGTGGAAGACAACACTGGAAGTCAACTTAAGACAGTTCACACAAGTGACCATCAAATGTGGCATACACCAAAGTGATGCACTGTCCCTACTGCTTGATTCTCCTCATCCAGATAATCACAGGACAGGATATGGGTATAATTCAAAAATGGAACTACCATCAGCCACTTCATCTATGTGAATGACATCAGGGTGTATACAAAGAGTGAATGAGACATCAACTTGCTAATCCACCGGTCCTGATTGGGTAACCAGAGCTCTAATGAGGGCATTAGGATACCATTCGGACTGGAAAAGTATCTGGAGAAGTGTGACCTGATAATAAGAGAGGGAAAATAATCAGATTGAAGGAGTGGAACTACCAGCACATCATATAGCGGACATACAGACCAGTTACAACTACCTTGGTATTCCACTATCACACGGGAGCTATGATGAAGAGGCAAAGAAGACAGCAACATCCAAGTACCACTAACAATCAAACAGGTCCTGGAGAGCCAGCTCAATGGGAAGAATGAGATCCACACCATCAACGTATGTCCTGCCAGTCATCAGATGCCCTTCTGCTACAGTGAGCTGGCCAAAGGAGAACGTGGAAACTGCTGATTGAAGTCCCAGAAGCTCCACACAATGTGTGGAGTTTTCCACCTCTAGTGCAACACTCAGAGTCTGTACACCAGCCACAAAGAGGGTGGGTGGGATCTAGTAAGTGTCAAAGCTGCTGTCATGGATGAAACCCAGAGCATCCGGAAGTACATCAGCAAGACAGCACCCAAAGCTGAGTTTCCGAGAGAATGACTGAGGCAACAGCAGATATGGGAAGAAGGTCAAGCAGAGGAAGCATTATGGCAAGGCAAGACAAGACCCTATGTGGGATGTACCATCAACAGACAGTTGAGGTAGAAGACATTGGAAATTCCTACCAGTGCTGGAAAGAGCTGGATAAAAAGACAGCACTTAAGCTCCAGATCCCATAGCAGCACAATAACAATAACACCACATCCATAGGAGCTGGGGTCTGTCACACTAGACAGGATCCAAGGTGCAGATTATGCCACAGAGACAGTCCAACATATAGTGGCAAGGCATAATGCAGGCAGAAACAGCATAAACTGAATAGCACAACCAAGTAGCTGGCATTCTGTACATAAACATTTGCACAATGTATGGTCTAGACCAGTGATGGCTAACCTTTTTGCCATCGCGTGTCAAAAGCGTGGGAAGCATGGGGGGGGGGGGGTGTTGCATGCGCGCATGCCCACACCCATCATTCTATGCGCACTGCCCCCCGAGCATGCGTACATGACACACACACACACACACGTGCTTCCCCCGCTTTTGGCACGCGATGACCTGGGGGCCTGTTTTTTGCTCTCCCCAGGCTCCAGAGACTTTCTAGGAACCTGAAGAGTGCAAAAATGGCCTTCCCCACCCCACCCCACCCCCGGAGGCCAGAAACAGCCAGTTTGCCAACTTCCAGTGGGACGTGGGGAAGGCTGTTTTTGCCCTCATCAAGCTCCTAGAAAGGCTCTGGAGCCTGGGGAGAACAAAAAAATGAGCCTGCCAACACCCCCCCCCCCCCAGGCCCTCCGGAGACAGGAAACAGTCTGTTTCCCTACTTCCGGTGGGCCCAGAAGGCCTAAAAATCAGCTGCGCTCGCATGCCCACCAATATGGCACCGTGTGCCACCTGGGGCACGCATGCCATAGGTTCACCATCACGGGTCTAGACTTCCTAAATCCAGATGGGAGATCCCCCAGAAGGTCATGGAGAATAAAAAAGCTAAGATCTTGTGCAACTTACAGATCCAGATAGCCAACCAACCAGACACTGAGGTAGTAGACAAGGTGATAGATGTAGTAGTGCCAAGTGATAGGAATGTGAAGAAGAAGGAGTATGAGAAACTGGAGAAGCACCAGAGTCTGAAGGAGGAACTGGAGAGGTTATGAAAAGGCCAAAATGTTCCCAGTGGTGGTAGGAACACTCGGGGCTGTGACTCCCAAGCTGGCTCCAACAGATCCTGGGAACCAGAATGGGGCAACATGCCTCAGCCAACTTGCTGCAGCCAACTTACCACAGGACAACTCACTGTGAGACAATTTAACAATTCAATTTAATTATTTAAAATAAACTAAAAATTATTTTAAATTTTGTCATTCACATTTCATTATGTCCTTCCTTTTTCATCCTTTCTTTAATGATTTTATTCCACCATTTCTTTGATCTTAGTGTGATCGCTTGTCCCGCGGTGAGTTGACTATGGCAAGTTGGCTGTGGCAAGTTGGTCATGGCGAGTTGGCTGTGGCAAATTGTCATAGACCCGTGATGGCGAACCTATGGCACGCGTGCCACAGGTGGCACACGGAGCCATATTAGTGGGCACGCCAGCTCAGCTCTGGGGTGCATGCGCCCGCCGGCCAGCTGATTTTCGGGCCTTCTGGGCCCACCAGAAGTAGGGAAACAGGCTGTTTCCTGCCTCTGGAGGGACTGGGGTGGGTGGGGAAGGCCCGTTTTTCTTTCATACCTGGCTCCAGATCCTGTCTATTTATTTGGGAAAAGCAAAAACAGCCTTTCACACTCCCTTGGAGGCCCTACGGAGGCTGAAAGGGCCCATTTCCTGACTTCCGGTGGGACAGGAAGTGACTTTTTTGCTGTCCCCGGCCTCCAAAGACTCCTAGAGACTCCTAGAGAGGTTCTGGAGGCTGGGGACAGCAAAAAATGTCTCTTCCTGTCCCACTTTCAGCCTCCGTAGGGCCTCCAAGGGAGTGGGAAAGGCTGTTTTCGCCCTTCCCAGATAAATAGACAGGATCTGGAGCCAGGTAAGAAAGAAAAACGGGCCTACCAGGCCATCATGTGCCAGGAGGGGAGGAGGGGGGGTTGCGCGCACATGCGTGTGGGCACGTGCGCGCACGACCCTCCCCCGCCCCCCCCCCCTCTCCTGGCACGCGATGGCAAAAAGGTTAGCCATCACTGTCATAGACCCTCAACAGATCCCAGGAACATCAGAGCTCTCCTTCCAGAAGAGTGCAGTGCCAAGCACAGCTAAGTGCAAACCCTCAAACTCCCAGGGTCTGGTAGAGAGGATCCAAGATTGAGTAAGACACAGACCCCCATAAGTGTGAGATTTTTTTTTCTCCCTACCCTTCTAGCTGAAATAAAGGCCTTAAGCATATTGGATACCAATGTCATCTTTAATTCCAAGTACTTTAGATTTAAATATATTAAATAAATATATTAAGTTAACAGGCGCAGTTGTCAGCATTCTCAAGAGTGGAAAAATGTTTTGAAGAATTGAGCAATCTGGGGACTGGCCTTCTCTAACTCTACTTTTTAGATGTTTTGAAATTTCTACTCTAATCCTTAGACTAAGATGGTCTACAACTGATTGGAACTGTAGTCCAGAATGTTGAAGGCCACTAGACTTGGGAGAAGAGTGCCATATATCTTTAAAAAAAAAACAGCACTCCCTTCTTGAGTATTTTTCATGACTGCAACCTTGGGGCATAGGCTGGGCATAGTGGCTTCTAGATGCCTCTGGGGTGCTCTCAAATCAGAGATGGTTTCAATTAATTAATTAACTGAATACCTGCAACCGCCACTTGAAGATGTGCTGATTGCTGGCTGGGTCTTTTGAGAATTATAGTGCAAAACAACATCAGTATTTGCCCTTTGAGCTCAGCTATAGTTAACACTGTAAACTCACTCTCATTTTCTGCACTGGGCATATCATACTAAACTGTAGCCTAACTATACGAGTCCTGCATTGGTAAAACATCCCAGGCTAAGAAGTTATACTGTAGGTTAATTTGTTATTCCATGTGCCATGTGAACCTCTAGCTACGGCTCCAATTTACGGTAATTACACATTATCCTTTGGTTATACAAAACCCACAACTGCTGAAGCTGCGTTTCTCCGGTGCGGTTATTTCTTTTCTTGTTCAAAATGAGAGCTGGCATTTGAGGGCGCACTTTTATTTTATTAAAAGATTTAGTGGAGAATACCAAAATCCCCTCTTCCAATGAAGCAGCTTTCCATCTCTTCCCAGTTCTAAGACAAGACAGCATTTTCTGATCTCAGCTGCACTCACCTGGCCAAGGCAGCTGCTCTTGCAGGAAATTGAAAATAAAAAATATATATCTGTAAGCACATAGGTGCTGGAATATATAGCACTTCAATTTTTAAAAAGTTAGTACTTGTCAAGGCACTCCCTGTGTAATTCAAAGTAAAAGCTGAAGTTGACAAGGGATTCCCACAACAGTAACAGGAGAGGCAGAGAGCTTGATAAAGGCAACCCAGAGGGCTGGTGAGCTGGTGTGATTACATGTGTGCAGATCAACTCCCAGATGATGCAAGCAGCCCCTGATCAACCCAGGCACGAAAGCTCTCCACTGCTGTGATGGAAGTTCACCCAATGGCTACCTTGTAATTCAAGCAGTTTTTATACTCCAGTCAAGAACTTACTGAAGGGGGGGGCATTTCCATGAGTACAAGTTGCTGTTCCCCACTGAATCACCTCAGACCCCCCACCCCCCTTACAGGGGTTTCTTCAGGGAGGAGATCAACACATGTCACACATTAAAAAGGGGTACAACTCTGATGACACCTCTTTGCCCTTTTTGGCCATCCTGCCTTCCTAAAGCCTCCTCTTCTTCTCTATAGACCCTTCAAAACTGATGGAAAGAGTGACCGGATTGTCTCTAGCTGTTTGGCGCCCATCACTTGCTAAGAGTGGCTCTGCAACCTGGTTGTGGGGGAAGGGTTAGGGTTCTCGCTTACATAAAATGAAAGCATTTAGGAGATTATGTGGATAATATGTAAACTATCTAAGGTAAGTTCCTGGTTGCCTTCTACGAGATCTAGCAAGGAAGCTCATTTCCATACTCCATGCCCCAAATGTAGGCTGGGGAGCTACTTGCTTAAGACAACTTGCATTGCTCTTTGTCTCAAGGTTTCTGACTGTCTTTCCCAGAAGCCCTTTCCTTCCTTTGCAGCTTAAGGCCATGGGTTGAAGTTAGTGCTCTAATCTGCTGGAGTCCTTCTCTTTTCTCTCCTGTGCTCTTATCTTAAGAAAAAGAACAAAGCCAATAGCAATTTTGTTGTTGTTGTTGTTTTGGTTAATGTAAAGTACAGTGCAGTTACATTATGGATGGGGAGATCCAGATATAAAGCTAGCCTTAGCCATGTTTGCTCGCTGGACGTGTTTGGGAGAGCTGTGGGTTCTCTGTCTAATAAGGCTGCTTTTGAAGGGAACACGGATTGGTACAGAGAGAGCTACTGTATGTACATATTTAACTATGCAGGCTGCAGAGGTGTGCCCCCACATAATTCCCTTAACAATTTCCATGGGCCAAAATACTTATTTGCATCCTGAACCCCAGCCCTGCATGGTAGCTGCATGAAGGATTAGGTCAGATAGTTGCCTAGGCAAAGACATCCTGCCAACCTTTTTCCTGTTTCCCCCTCCTTGAAAGTGTTAAAGTGCCCTCCTTTACCAGCCTCATGTACTCTCCCTGCAGCCTCCTCCTTCGCTTTCTAGTAAGGAAAGTCTGGTGAATGCAGATAAGAGAACGCTTGATTCGACCTGGTGCAGCACCAAAGGCTGTATATTCTATTAATGTGAGGCTCTCCTCATAATAAAATAATTCTTTTTATTTTGGAATTTAAGCCCACTGGCAAATTCACTCCAGCACCATGGACTGACGTTGCTTGCTATACTAAGGCACTAGTCTGAGCTACTAGAATTAAATTAACATTTATCAAAGATGATTTCTTTGGGTCCTTGTTAGAGAGAATACAAAATAAAAAGCCCACAAATAAATGGCTGTCTTGAACAAAGAAAAAAAAATGTTCTTCTTGTCATACTTTCTGTCCTCTTTCAGAATAGCCAATGACACCACAAGCATATATTACAAGCCTCTCTCTCCAAATGCTTGCAAATAAACTACCAAGAATACACTTAGGGGTATATTCTATTTCAATACTGTCCAATCTCATCAACTGTGGTGAAATATATGATCACACAGCCTGGGAAACTCTCAACAGAAGAACCTTAGCAAATACCACCAAGAGAACAATTTGAGTTATTGTCATTTAAGTTCAGTCTCTATTAATGACAGCCTGCATAAATTAATTCCATGGCAAAGGATTCTTGACTTGAGCCTAACAGAAGATGATGTACCATCTCTGAGAGCTGCTTCAAATTGGAAGGGATGAAGGCCACCAAGAGATAGCAAGTTGTCTGTTCAGAATTGCCACGACGCCTACAAGTGATATCAGCTATGCATATTAACTGCAAGCTTATCAAAATGAGTGTCTGCACAACTGCATAAATGAAGATTAAGAGTAGCTAGTTTTGGGGTTGATGGCAACAAGAAGGATGGGATATGCAGCCTGGCTGAGCCATGGACAGGACATTGTGAATAGTGCTTGAGAACAAGCTTTTAATGTTTTCACCAAATGTCTACACCAATGAAAATATCTTATAGGCACTTACAGCAGTCTCAAAACACAAGGGAAAATAATGGCTCTTCAAGACAGCCTTTAATGGATCTTCAAAAAGGTTTTCTGAGAATAACACCAACCAAAATATTTTGTATCAGCTTCTCTTTCCCCTTACGATATTTTGTCTGGCACAAGCCTGGCCACCAATTTCAGCTTGCATTAGTGTTCTTACCTTTGCACCTGCTAAAAATCCCAACGATATGGCAACTCTGGCACGAAGATCAGGCCGGTCTTTGGGCCAGACATATGAAAGCATTGCTTTGAGGATCTTCCCACCATGTATTTCTTTCAACTGTGGAGAGAAAAGGTTGTGAGATGGAAAGGATGATCTCAACAGGTTTCCAAATGACGTTGGTTCCTGAGTCCCAATCTAAGAAATGTGAGCTATTTTTAGTTAGCAACAGGTAGATGAGAACTTTTGAATTAAAATCAGCATCAAAGGGAATTGGTTCAATGGATGTAAAGTAATAGCACTCTTAAGATTAAGAAAATTGTTCTAGGTGGTTTAATTGCATGTAAAATGTCAAATCTTTTGAACTAAATGGTTATGAGGTTGAGTATTTGAGCATTACAAGGTTGCTAAAGATTCAAGTACAGAACTAAGTTTCCTTCATAAACTGATTGTCCTGTCCTGTATTATTAATTCCTTTAGAGCTCAAATGAATTGCAGACACCCTTTTTTGTCACTTCAAGGGTCTTTTTAATCAGTGAAACTAAAAACATAGGGATAATTTTATTCAAGCATAAAACCTCCTGTTCCAAAGGTCTTCAATTTATGTTCTCACATTACAAAATTGTAAATAATATCTACAGCATGTAGACCTGTAAAAAAAATGGAGATGTACCAAAAGCAAGTTTGTAAACTGGATTAAAGGATCAAGGCACCTGCTTCCCTCCATGCTGGAGGGGAGGAACACTAAATCAAAATTCCAGTAACTATCAAAGATTCTGAGTTCTAAAAGTTAGCATACTTTTAACATAGAAGATTTGGGCGAGCAGGGCTACAAGCAAAAATTAAACGCTGGATGAGGGCATGTGAAACCCAAAGAAGCTTGTGAGGAGGTGGAAGCAGGTGTGAAACCTTTGTGCTTCAGTGTTCTTCCTTAATCAGCATTAACAGCCAACTAGCATTTGAGCCAGACTAGCTACAAGGGAGCAATCAAACGTAGGAAATCCAGATGTAACAGTATTATATGGAAGTCTCTAACCCTTTTGGGCCAGAAAGCTCATCTGGAATTTTGGGAGCATGTTATGGGACACTCTATAAAATGGTTGCCATGGTGGACATCGCTTATCACAAGCCACACATTTAGCAGAAGGCAAACCAACACTGGTCTACAGCCACCAACCATTTTATTTTTTAGGAGTCTATAAGAAACCCCAAAAGTATTATTGGAAATCTAGATTTCCATTCATCTTTCTTCAAATAACATTCTAAAAAGTTTAAATTTAGCAGGTCAAGGAGCTTAGAAGGCATCAAGAAATATGTCAACAGCTGCACAGTAGCTCCTGCGGTCTTGCGTATAATGCCTGCACCTGCTCTAAACCATAGTTAAAAATCATCCTTAGGAAGATTTAGACCAGGGGTGTCAAACTAGCGACCCGTGGGCTGGATGTGTCATGCGCAGGCCACGCCCACTGTGGCTCCGCCAAGGCAAAAATGTCACGATGTTATGTCACATGACGCAAACGAGTTTAACATCCGTGATTTAGACTATAGATTAAAATCAACTATGACACCAAGATGCAGTATTAGCTAGTGAACTGCTTTCTCTCTATTTATGGTAATGCGACTTTCAATTAAAACAAAGCTCATTTTTAATTTTTCAAATTTTCAATCAAAAGAGAAATGGGCTTCTATAATTTTATAAAGAACAAATGGTAAGCCCAGATGGAGCAAAATAAAAAAAAAATCAGATTCTGCTCTGTTACTGTATTCTCTCACACATTGTTCTACATACAGAAACAACAAAAAAATTAAGATATACTTAAGGTTATTGACAATGTTTGACAATACATTTTCACCAAGTTATACAACAGTACAAAATTTTTAATTAGATATGCTGTTTTATTGCCCTATTCTTTTTCCCTTCCCTAATAATTGTATACACTATTTCCTTTTCCCAATAAATGCTGTATTATACTATTTCTCTTTTTACTGCATTCTTCTATTATACATGCTGGTCAAAGTCTGTCATAAAGATATTTGATTTGATTTCACAATACAATGTTTGTGAACAGAATCAAATACAAATCCCAAAGGTGCTTTTTCAGGAGGCAACTGAACTTTGTTTTTTTTTCTTTTGATGATGTTTCATTTCTCATTCCAGAAACTTCTTCAGCTCTGACAGGTTAGTGGGGAATGGAAGGATTTATACTCCTTGCAGACAGCTGGTCATTTGTTAAATAGCACCAGCTGCCTGCAATTACTGCGAGTTCGAATCTCACCAGGCTCAAGGTTGACTCAGCCTTCCATCCTTCCGAGGTAGGTAAAATGAGGACCCGGATTATGGGGGCAATAAGCTGACTTTGTATAAAAAAGAACACCGCTTTTTCGGCGGGACCAAAAGCCCTACTAAGCAGGTATATACCAAAGTATGAAGGCTATTGCTTAACGCATTGTAAGCCGCCCTGAGTCTCCGGAGAAAGGGCAGCATGTAAATCGAACCAATAAATAAATAAATAAATAAATTTGCATCCTTTTAGGTGGTCATTGAAGCACTTGGAGGTTTATCTGTGCCCTCAGGATCTCCTGAGAATCTCTTCAGACTTCTAGCTATACAATTTGGGATGAACACCCTTTGAATGGTGTGGGAGTAGGAATGGATTTCCAGAGGAAATATTGCAGACTACAGGAATCAGGAGCACCACTCAGGTGACCCTGAGGACACAGGTAAACCTCCAAGGACTTCAACGACCCTCCAAAAGGATGCAAATGACCAGCTGTCTGCAAGGAATATAAATCCTTCCATTCCCCACTATCCTGTCAGAGCTGAAGAAGTTTCTGGGATAAGAAGCGAAACGTCTTCAAAGAAAAAGCAAGAAAATCCAGTTGCCTCTTGAAAAAGCACCTTTGGGACAACCGTGACCTGGATGACTGAGAATCTCTACAAATCAGATATAAAGGCTAAGGCTTAAAACAAAAATCCTGGCAAGTTCCCGGCATTCAAACAAGGCATATATCTGTAGCCAATTAGGATAGCTTGATTCTTGTCGTGTTTCCTCTCTCATTTCTCATCCAGGCTAAATGTCCGTTTGTGAAGGTGGGATACTATGCACCTGTTCACTCTTTTGCCAACAGAGATATCAGTCAAGATGAAACTCTCACACAAAGTGATACGGTGGGCCACATATAGCTGCAGAGATTTATGCTGTAGGTGCAACATCAAATGACAGCTTTCAAACAGCCTTCACTCATGTGTAAAAAGCCACAGCGAAAGGTGGGCAATTAATCTTCCCAAGAACCACAGGAGAAATTGGGATTATTGTGGAGGGCTGCTACCACCCCTTCGACGTCATGGGCCAGTCAAAAGGCCTGAGATGGCCTGCAAGCCGTAAAATGCCCAGGTGTGCCATAGAAAGTAACTCCATCTCTTTCTTAGGAGAATGACATGGCAAGAAAGTTCAGACAGGCTCCAATTTGCCAGAGAATATGCAGCTGCTGAAATCTTTCTATTCCCCAAATGTCTATAGAGATTCTCAGTCATCCAGGTCATGGTTGTCCCAAAAGTGCTTTTTCCAAAGGCAACTGGACTTCCTTAAAGTTTTCACTTCTGACTGAATGGTGGCGGATGGAAGGATTTATACTCCTTGCAGTCATCTGGTCATTAGCACTCTTTCTAAGAGTTATTGAGGCCACTTGGAGGTTTATCTGCTATTGCTATTCCCCAGTTTTCCATCAGAATTGATGTTTGGTCTCCACTATCAGCAAGAAAAAGTCCAGCAAGGAATTGTATTACATTAAGCAAAAGCAGTACCAGAGAACAGGAATCTGGATGCAACTGGAGACAATGCCAGCTTCCAACTAGCCACTTAATGGTTAATATTTCTAAATGCATCTCCCCTTTTGTTTTTCCACTGTCCGTCCTTTGTGATTCTTCCCTGCAAGCCCAAAGGTACAACCCTATGCTCATTTTCATTTAATGCCATTCACTAGGCTGGAGTGAATTCTAAAAGGATATGACCCATTTTGAAAGACAATGTTTGTTTAACAAATGGGGCAAATAATCATCACTATTAAAAGCTTGCTGATTTAGGCCAGAGGTAAAGCTACCCCATGCTGGCTTAAAGCTTCACAGAATAAAGGAATTGGAAAGCTCCAGTAAACATGTTCTAATGATGCTGAACAATATTGGACGGAGACTTGCGCAATTAAGCCAGTTCATAATATGGGCCTCTCTATAGGCCTTATGCATTCTACCCTTTGCATCCAAACCATAAAAACACGACTACACTGGAGCCAGTCAGGATCTGCGGATTATATCCCACTGTTCCTTGTCACAGTGGATTCCTCTTAAAAGATCAGCAAGTTCCAATTCCGATTTGACCTAGAGTTGGTATCCATGACTGCATGTCGCACTAAGCACATTTGGCTTAGGAAAATGTGTGGCCCCATCTCGTGACGGTGCTATATTTCCTTTTAACAAATCAGAATTTGAAACAGTGATTTGTCACAGTCTTATTAATGTTTCATACCATGCCCAAATCATGGTTTGTTGTCATTTTTCTTGTCCTCTTAGAATTTACCTATCAAGAAACTATGGATGGAGGAACAAGTGTTGAAAAGTGAAACCTTAGGACAGTGCCCCCCAACCTTTTGGGCACCAGGGACCAGTTCCGTGGAGATTTTTCCCAGGGATCGGAGAGGGTGAGGTTTCATGTACTGCCTGCATCCCGTGGATGGGGCTTTGCTTGTTTGCAGGGCACGGTTTCTGGCATGCCGTGGACTGGTGCCGGTATATGGCCCAGGAGTTGGGGACTCCTGCCTTAGAAAACCAGTATTATTCTATATGTTTTACCTATGTTATATATTCCAGTTTAATGTGCCTGAAACCTGGATTAAATCCCTTGCAGTTACCTGGACACATACAGTTCATTTTAAATGTGTGGGTGTGGGGAGCCAAACTGCAAGGAAAGGAAGTGCAACAAAGATAAGCAACTGAAGATAAAAACCACCAAATTTCTTTCCATCCAGCGCTGGTCTCTACAAATTCTTAGGTTCAATCAAGGAAAGTGAGATCAGCCAATTCAGGTGCTGTTTCCTTGTTAGATTTGCCCTCACTGGAACTACTCAAGGAAGGGGCACAATCTGACTCCAACAATACTATATAAAAGTTTAGAGTACAATGTCAGATCTTGGCAAGTTAATTTACTGCTATCTCCTCCACTTGGTGGGAAAAAGAATGGTAAAGGTAGTCCTCAACTCACAACAGTTCATTTAACGACTGTTTGACGTTACAACGGCCTTAAAAAAGTGACTTATGATTATTTTTCACGTTTATGACCGTTGCATCATCCCCGTGGTTACGTGTTCAGAGTTCGGACTCTTGGCAACTGGTTCAGATTTATGGATTTTGCTGTGTCCCGGGGTCATGTCATCTCCTTTGGCGACCTTCAGACAAGCAAAATCAATGAGGAAAACAAATTCACTTAACAACCATGTTATTAACTGAACAACTGAAGTGATTCACTTAGCAACTGTGGCAAGAAAAGTGATAAAATGGGGCAAAACTCACAACAAATGTCTCAATTTAACAAATGTCTCAACAAAAATTTTGGGCTCCGTTGTGGTTGTAAGTAAAGTACTACCTGTCTTCAATTGCTCCTCATAACTCAGTGTTTCTCAACCTTGGTAGCTTGAAGATGGGTGGACTTCAACTCCTAGAATCCCCCAGCCAGCGCTGCTGGCTGGGGGATTCTGGGAGTTGAAGTCCACCCATCTTCAAGCTACCAAGGTTGAGAAACACTGTCATAACGGAAGGAGAAGAAATTAATAGTTGTATCACATTCTTGTCCAAAAACTGAAACATGTCTATTTTTTGTATTTTTAATACAAAAGGAAATTTTCATAGCATCATCTAATAATGTATTACAAAAACAGTTTGCCAAATGAATGACGGTCCAACAGGCCTCATTTTATAAGCAACATTGTCTTGGCACTTATAAAGGCATAGCTCCTTTTCCTTTTGCAACACCTTAACTGAAGGTATCCCACTGTGCTCCTTGCATATAAACATATCCCACAATCTTGGGAGTGCTACAACTTTGACAGGATCCAACTTTGTTCCTTTAGAAAATTTCAGTACAAGCCCACTAGCTCTCCACGGTATATAGAGATTGTGTGACATCTGATCAACTTTCCTCCATCTCTGAGTCAGCAGAAGTAGGAAGAGTGGCTTCTTGTTTCTGTAAAGGGAGTCCTCTCATTTTCCCAGCTCCACAGGAATAGAGGGAGGCTGGTATGTTCTCAATAAACGTGTGATCACAGGCTTGGGAAACCAGGCAGTGTAAAACTTAAACATTGTGCCTTGCAATAACCAATGGGTGGGACTAGACACTCCTGCCTAGAGATAGGCCTATGTAATTTTAAGGCAGCTTTAATCAGCTTCAATCCAGTTTTCCCCAGCCATTCTTTCCTGCCAAAGGTAAATAGCCATTGGGAAACTTATAGGATGGGGGTTGGGGATTGAAGTCTATCCTTCTAAATTTACAGAAGCTGCCTTCCTGCAAATTTTTCATTCGGAAGTTGGATGTGGCAGGAAAGCGGAGAACAATGAATGCTAAACTGAAAAATATGAATTCATGTCAGAGCAGGAGCTTAAAGAAGCAAAGTCTATAACCCGAGAAGTCAGTTACCGATATATTTAAAAATAGTTTGATATTGCCTTTCAGGGCGTTTTTTCAATGACAACCATGAAATAATAACTCTCTAAAAAGCACAACTGGACTAAAGCAGCTGAATAGGATATGGCATCCCTTTTTTTCATCCACCGCCACAATAGAAGTATCCTGTGTTTCTTATATATTAATTTGCGCTGCTTGTCAGCTGCCCCAGAGGCCTGTTGTCAGAAAGATAGGAACATTTTAAATAAATAAAACAGACGCTGTCCCCCGCTAAGATATAATCAAGGAGGAGAGCGGAGGAAAAGAAGCATGAATGTGTAATGGAAAAGTCAGTCCTCTCCGTGATTTTTCACACTGGTCAAAGCCATCAAAAAGCTTTAAATTGACACCTTTCTCCCCAGGATGCAGTCATTTCCAATCACAGGCAGATAAGCTGGTGGCTTCCTTCTTCTGTCAAAACTAATTTTCTGAACAATTTATGCAAATAGGAATTTGCTTCCAATCAACCTGCTTCAGAGAACCCAAGGCAAACTTAAGAGAAATCGACAGAAGGATTCCCCCCTCCTTGCTTCCTCGGAGGCAAAACGCCAGCAACTGTGTAGACATGTGTTTCTTGGGCGCAGAAAACCCAGGATGGATTAAGGGGTGATATTTACCGCATTCTTCGGGTCTGAATGGAGGCCTCCCCCGGCATGCCCATGCCAACAGGTTCTTTTGTCTATCTGAGACCACCCCTGCAGATGCTGGGAGAAGAACAGAGCAGAGAAGGATGTCAGTGGTTGTACAGTCACAGTAAAATCCATTACAGGTAGTCCTCGACTTACAACCACAATTGAGTCCAAAAGTTATGTTGCGAAGTGAAACATTTATTAAGTGAATTTTGCCCCATTTTACGACCTTTCTTGCAATTGTTGTTAAGTGAATCATTGCAATTGTTATGGTAGAACCACAGTTGTTAAGTGAATCTGGCTTCCTCATTGCCTTTGCTTGTCAGAAGGTTGCAAAAGGTGACCACATGACCCCCACCCCCCAGGACACAGCAACGGTCATAAATATGAGCCAGCTGCCAAGTATCTTAATTTTGATCATGTGGCCACGAGAATGCTGCAATGGTTATGTGAAAATCGGTCATAAGTCATTTTTTCAGTGCTGTTGTAACTTGGAATGGTCACTAAGCGAACTGTTGTAAGTTGAGGACTACCTGTACAGTCTAATCCCAATTGAATTTTGCTAACATCTTACAGTGGCCGAGGATGAACTGGTGACTAAAAGTTCAGGAAAATTACGAGAAACCAGGTCAGTAAAGTCCAGAAGCTGTTCATTTGTAACTGCTCTCTCTCTAAATTACTTCCCTCAAAAATCCTTGCAGAAGGCTGCATAAAGCCTGACTGGAGTCTCTTTGGTGTAGTCGATATCTCTTTATATTCAGAGAGATGCTTAGAAAGCAAATGCTATAGCAGGGGTCTCCAGCTTGGCAACTTTAAGCCTGGCGGACTTCAACTCCCAGAATTCCCCAGCTGGCAAAGCAAAACTGGCTGGGGAGTTCTGGGAGTTGAAGTCCCCCAGGCTTAAAGTTGCCAAGGTTGGAGATCCCTGTGCTACAAGTACATCTACTTTGAAAAAATAACTTATGACCGTTTTTCACGCTTGCGGTCCCTGAAGCATTCTCGTGGTCATGTGATCAAAATTTTAATGCCTGGCAACTAGTTCATATTTATTACGGTTGCAATGTCCTGGGATCACGTGATCATCCTTTGCGACCTTTTGAGAAGCAAAGTCAATGGAGAAGCCAGGTTCACTTAAAACTACGTTATTAATTTGACAAATGCAGGGTTTCACTTAACAAATGTGCCAAGAAGGGTTGTAAAATTGGGCAAAATTAACTTTTAACACCTGTCTCACCTAGCAAGATAAACTTTGGGCTCAATTGTGGTCGTAAGTCAAGGACTAACTGTATGGGGAACATTGGACTAAAACATTTATTTATTTATTGGTTCAATTTATATGCCGCCCTTCTCCGGACACTCAGGGCGGCTTACACTGCGTTAAGCAATAGCCTTCATACTTTTGTATATACCTGCTTAGTAGGGCTTTTGGCCTCCCCAAGCGGTGTTCTTTTTTATACAAAGTCAGCTTATTGCCCCCACAATCCAGGTCCTCATTTTATCTACCTCGGAAGGATGGAAGGCTGAGTCAACCTTGAGCCTGGTGAGATTTGAACTCGCAGTAATTGAAGGCAGCTGGCAGCTAAATGCTACTTAACAGCACTTAGCAGCACTTTAGTCCGCTGTACCACCAAGGCTACTATCTAGTCAACAGCAACCAAAATCTTGCTTCCTAACATCTTACAGGTATCTTCATGTCAGAGCAGGTCAACTATTAAATACAGTCCACTCTCTGGATGGCATATTGAAGCAGAAGAACCCACAAGACACTGGTGTAGATATGTGTGTGTGCAGAGGTGTGAACCAGGTCTACAGTTCTCTGAGTTTTGGGTGAAAGAGCCTTGGTGGCGCAGCAGACTAAAGTGCTGTTAAGTAACACCAGCTGCCTGCAATTACTGTTAAGTTCGAATCTCACCAAGCTCAAGGTTGACTCAGCCTTCCATCCTTCCGAGGTAGGTAGAATGAGGACCCAGATTGTGGGGGCAATAAGATGACTTTGTATAAAAAAGAACACCGCTTAGGGGGGGCCGAAAGCCCTACTAAGCAGGATATACAAAAAGTATGAAGGCTATTGCTTAATGCATTGTAAGCCGCCCTGAGTCTCCAGAGAAGGGCAGCATATAAATCGAATCAATCAATCAATCAATCAATCAATCAATCAATAAATGGCTTTTAGAGCATTAGCAGAGTGCAGGTCCTGGGTGATAAACCCAGCAGTTTTGGGGAGAAATGGAATCAGTTGCAGCTTCTGCCACCTCTCAGCTCATCCCCATGGTTGTGTAATTGTCACACAGTGTACCACTTGAAGTCAAATGAACTAACAACACAATCTCCTTCATTTTTAGCCTAAGCTCTTCTATTTTTGAGTAAAAAAAAAAGAATGATATATTCGGAATGTCATTTCTGAAAGTGCATCTAGGCTTCAAAGAAAATGCTTGATATCTCTATTATGCTAGAACACCAAGAGCAATTTGGTGAGCAACATAACATCATAAAGCACTTACAAAGAACTTAAGAAATGCTTGCAAATACATAAAAGTGTGAGAAAGCATTAATTCACAACCATTCTTCACAAGAAACATGATTGTTTCTGTTTTTAAGAAGGGGAGCCAGGAAGTTATAGGGAAAGGAGGAAAATGAAAGAAAATGGTGTTAACATTCTATTAATAAGCATTTTACCAAAAACCACTAGCTATATGACATGTTATACGCAATATATGTGGGTCAAATTAATGCCGTTGGTCTATTTTAAGTATTTATCTTGCTACTTGCTTCTTTCAATTTACGTACCATCAAGGATTGACATCAGCTAACAACATAATAAAAACAAAAAAACTTAATTCAAATGTCCTAGTAAAAAAAAGGAATAGAAAAAAGGAACAAACAAAACACAGACCCAAGTAATAACAAAGACTCACATTATTAAAGACTATACATATGACTCTTCCAACATTTTTATTCATAATTTTTATTGTATGCGGTATGTAAAATAAAATTATATATATTTAGATGTATGGGTTGCCCAAATTCCAATCTGTTCCATATTGTTCTTGAGATGTTCAAAACATTTTAAGAATAATCTTGAAATTTCTACAAGCTGGAATTTAAACTGACCAATTTTCTGCAAATTTCCCCTCCACAGGACCGGTTTTTCAGGAAGATACAACTGGAGGAAAAATGCAGGAAAGTCCCTTCTGCCAGTAAACACAATTCTTTTGAAAGCCTCCTACACTTTGATTACTTTTAATGGTGATCAGATATCTCTACTTTTTTTAAAAAAAATGGATATTTTTATTTGACAATGCAGCCTGCATCTCCTGAATTAATGTCCTGCATTTGGACATTGCAGATGGACAGAAAGGTGACAGAATATATTTGCAGCTGGGTTTGTATATTATGCTAGTCTAGGCCAGGGGTCTCCAACCTTGGCAACTTTAAGCCTGGGGGACTTCAACTCCCAGAATTCCCCAGCCAGCTTTGTTTTGCTGCTAGGGTATTCTGGGAGTTGAAGTCCCCCAGGCTTAAAGTTGCCAAGGTTGGAGACCCCTGGCCTAGGCTATAGTGAATGGATTTACAGTGTTGTGGGATCCAGTCTTTATCTTCATGTGGTGTGTGAGAAAACATTGTTAAATCATAATAGGAATTATTCATTTGGACAAAGCAGATGAAGTGAGCACCGCCATTCTGTCCTAATTACCTTAGGGTTAAGGATGCTGCGTGAATGAAGTGATAGTGGTTAGAATGCAATATTGCAGGCTAACTCTGCTCACACTGCCAGCAGTTCAATTCCTTCCATCCTGACTGGCTGAAGGTTGACAATGACTCAGCCTTCCATCCATGGAACTGTGGTGTGCATGTGGTTAAAATGCAGTACTGCAGGCTAATTCTACTGACTGCCAGGAGATTGATCCTGACTGGCTCAAAGTTAACTCAGCCTTCCATACTTCCGAGGTTGGGAAAATGAGGATCCAGAGATTGTTGGGGGCTGACTCTGTGAATTGCTTAGAGAGGGCTGCAAAGCACTGTGAAGCGATATATAAATTTAAGTGCTATTGCTATTGGTCTGCTAGTACTAAGTGCTATATCAACATTTGATTGAGAGCTTCAAGAAGACTGCTGGTTTCTTTGACATGTTTCAAGTAATATTTCCTATGCAGCTGACTACTTTTATAAGGTTCCAACTTCTCCTTCCTATTCCTAAATGTTCTTGGGTGCTCTTTAATTTCCACAAAGTGGCTTCTCTCTTCCAGGAACTCAACAGCAAAATATTAACCAGATTACAAAGTTTTATTCCAGTTGAGATGTTTAAGAAACAAAATTAAAAATAAAGGAAGGAAAATTAATCATTTGTACACTGGATCTACAACTAGGAGTATATTTGTGAATGCAATGGAAATCTGTACTTAGATGCTGAAGATAAATTCCTTTCTAGCTTGGGAGCATGAGTTTAAAGGCTCTCATTTATTACTTTCAAGAGTACAAGTTGTGCATGACCAAATATAAATAGGGAGTACAGTCAGTTTCGAATTACCCCATTAATGGAGCCTACCCATTGCGGTTGAAACATGTGACAGTAGTAACAGGTCAATTACATTTTACAACCTTTTCTGTGGTGGTCATTAAGCAAATCACAGCATACCAATGGTTCCCTATGGTGTGGCTTTGCTGAAAACCAGAAGTAAATTCCAGGGTTCAGCAAAAACATTGTGAAATGCTGTGGGATGCTGCAAATAGCCATAAATGCAATCATGCTGCTGAGCGTCTGAAATGTGGTCATGTGACCATCTGGGAGTGGGGGGAGGGGGAATCATTGTAAATTTGAATCTGGGTTGTAACTACCTCCTAGGTAAGTCTGTCAGAACAGCTGCTAAGTGACCAGTTGTAAATCAAGGACTACCTGGGTGGCTGTATAGTTGGATTAAGGATGATGGAGTAGTAGTTCTTTCTTTCTTCCCTGGTCCCCTGGTCGCCGCTTGTTCGCCCCGCCCACCATGTTCGTCACTGCCATGTTCTTCGCGCCCACGTATCTCATTGCCTTGCAAGTCCAATGGGATGCATATGTGCGAACAACATGGCGGCGATGGCAGCAGCTTTTTCTGTGACCTCCAGTACTTTTCGGTGGCCTGTGGCCAGTCACTGCAGTCACAAAGCTTGGGAGGCTTCTTTGCCAGCTGCTTTCCAGCAGCAGCGGCTGGCTGGGGGCCGCCGAAAACTCCGGTCAGCTTGCCTTCTGGACTCTGGACCAGCCGCGGCGGAAGGTAAGCAGGCCGAACAAGAGGCAGTGGTGGGGGAGGAAGCGGGGCTAGGGCCGGGGCCGCTAAAGGAGGGGAAACAGGGGCGACTGGCGAAGGGAGGGTGGGGGTAGATAGGTGGAAATTGCCAAAATTTTCCTACCTTTTCCTGAGGGCGTGGCTAGGTGGGGGGGTCATGGGACTGAGTGGGTGTGAGTGACATCAAGTTGGCCACGCTCAGTCACATGCCCACGTAGCCACGCCCACTTAACCAGTAACAAAAATTTTTGAAACCCACCACTGGTAGGCTTGCTTCTTGTTTTCAACACTATGTAACTGAGCCTCAGCGTTGCGTAGATTGGGGCTTTACGATAAAGAATACTGACAAGTGGTGATCCTTTAAAAACTGCACCTGAAACAGACATTTGCAGCCAGATTAGCCTTGCTGGCCTTGGGTTTATTTCTTAGGCTCAGTGTGCTTCTGAACACAGCTCTGCCTAGCATTGCTGGTCACTGGGAAAACAGGAGGCCTGTTGGGACACCAAACGTGGCTCATGAGATGCAGTCAGTGGAGTCGTCTGCCCACTGTGGGGCCACTATCTGAGGCCTTTTTCTAATGATTTTGTTAAGGGCTGACTGGTGCATGCAATGCTGTGTACAAGAGAAGTTGCTGGTGCTCCGTTTCTAAAATGGGCAAAGTAGGAAGTTTGTTTTTCCAAGCCCTTCTGGATAGGAATGCCTAGTGTGCAGGAAAGGCATTTCACATGCACTCAGAGATACTACTAGGGTACAAGCCTGGATTCTGATTGGCTGGTAATTTACAGGTAGTTTGTGACCGTTGTGACTGTTGTGACGATTCCCCCCCCCCCAAAGTACTTCTGAAGTTCCAATGACCACTGCCCCCCCCCATAGTCACATGACTACATTTCAGGAGCAACCAGCCCGTTCAGCAACCAGCCCACATTCACATGGCCACAATTTATAACATTTTTGCTCAAATCAGGGTTTACGTCCAGTTTTCAGGCAAAAGCACAGATAACAAACAATTCACTTACGAGCATGGTGGTTGCATAATGTTTGCCACACATGCTGAACAACTGCTGCCAAAAGGTCATAAAATCCGGTCCTGTCATGTTGTGAGCCAGTTTACGACAGCCACAACTTAGGACTATAATGGGCAGACTCCACTACAGTCATAACGTGAGGACTACCTGCACTAGAAAGCCTGAATCTATTATCAGACCTGTTGCATTCTGAGCCTGGCTTTGGTAACCAGAAGTATGGTTAGTTCAAAATAAAAGTCTCAACTGCTAACCTAAACTAGCGGCAACTCATTTCTGAAGGGTTGCAAAAAGACTTTGGATTCTATTTATTTCTAAGAACAACTGGAAAGCTTGCCAGCTTGGCATCAGTGCAGCTGGCAACTCTCTGACCTATAGACTTAGGTCATCTTCACAGACTTTCCCTTCAGCTGCTTGGTGTGATGGTGTTCTTGGATGGAATGGGACAACTTGGTGCGGCCAACTCACCATGTGTTCTGTCCCAGCTACGGACCCCAAAGAACACAGCACACACAAAGTCTGTACAAACCTTAGTTTACTAAAATAAAATCAGTTTTTTCTTCAAACAAAGGCTGTTAATTAACTTTCTTAACAGCCTGCAAGAATCCAAAGAATAAATAATCTTAATCTTACTATGGTTGGCAGAAAGCCCAGAAGCAATTTGCAAAGAACTAAGATCAAGGCACGAAGGTATGTGAACTAAATTGTTCCCTGCAACTTGCTTCAGTCAGCGTTCTTCCTTAAATAGGCTAAGGGAGTGGCCAATTAACCCCAAGCCTTACTCTCGAGACCTCCTCCTGAGGAGCCACTCCTGCGTGCCTATGCATCGAGAAGAGGCTCCTCCTTTTCGTCCTCTTCACTTATGGGAGCTTCTGGGGGTTCTGAAGGCCCTGGCTGAATCCCTGCCTCTGGCACCACATCTTCTCCAGCCTCCTCACTGTCCGACTCGAGTGCCAGCTGCACAGGCTGCTGGTGCAGCACCACACCAGCCTCCTCACTGTTGGAATCAGCTACTAGCTGCACAGGCCGCTGACGGGCCACAACATCATGGCCAACTTGCTGTGGGACAACTCATTGTGGCCTACTTACCATGGGACAACTCGCTGTGGGACAACTCATCAAGTATTTAAAATAATTTAAAAATATTTTTAGTTTTTGCCATTCACATTTCATTCTGTCCCTCCTTTTTCAGCCTTTCTTTAAGATTTCATTCCACCATTTCTTCCAATAATAGTGTAACTCTTGTCCCAGGGCAAGTTATCCCATGGTGAGTTGTCCCGCAGCAAGTTGGCTGTGCCAACTTGTCCTACTAGACCCTCCTCCAAAGTGATACCTGTACTAGAAAGAAACTCTTTGTTGCTGCTGAAAGCTTGCTTTTATTTTTACAATCATATCCATTTTCTTGAGACTTTACAAAAATAGTTCTCTAAGAAGAAAGTTTTGCTTTTTAAATCTAAATTCTTCGGAGTTGGAAAGCAAAATTATAAGGATTAAGTAAAAAGCAGGACATAAACTGGGGCAAAGCTTGGAGGGAGAGTCTACAAATCTTTGTCATTAGTAGAATTTCAAGAAATAAAAAGAAAAGATTGCTCAATACTACCTTTGCAGCATCTAATAGTTGCCTTGAATAGCATTTCCCTGAGCTGTGCCATGTGGGCCGATTTAAAATTGGTAAAACCTGGAAAAAAAGAAAAAGCAAGGCTGTAATAATTAATAGCACAATGTCCACAACTGAAACACTCCAGTCATTTTGCAGAGACACATCCAGCATAATGAAAGAGCATTTGATTCTGAAAAGAAACAAAAGAAAAAAATGAAAAATGTTTGGGAACATGTGTAAGTTATAGTAGCAACTATTTAAAGAGCTAAATGGCAATTCTCTGCCTGTTCCCCTTAATATTTCTATTACCTCATATTATTTCTTTATTAAATTTATATGGCTGCCCACCTCACAAGAAATAAATGGGTGGAGTTATAGCTATAGAGGTATATAAACAATGACCATATCACAAAGTCAGTTAGAATTTCAGATGGCTCCATTACAATTGAATCTCCTCTTTCCCTCTTTTCAGGGACTTCCAGAAAATAAGGAGGGAAAGAGCTACTCAGACTTTGAGTGGGGAATATATTGCATAAGGCAAGCAGCACCGCAGAGAAGGCCCTTCTCCCTGGCCCCACCAAGAGGACTTCCTTGAGAGACAGGACCTGCAGAATGTTTCTCTTGGCAGATCTGAGGTGACGAGCAAATAGGAGTTGATGGTCCTTCAAGTAACCTGGCCCAGGACACAACATTTTTAAACTTATCTACTTGTCAAATATATTAGATACCGGTAGTCCATGACTTACAACCACAATTGAAACCAAAATTTCTGTTGCTAAGTGAAACATTTGTTAAGTGAGTTTAGCCCTGTTTTATGACCTTTCTTGCCACAGTTGTTAAGTGAATCATTGTAGTAGTTTAGTTAATAACACCATTGTTAAGTGAATCTGACTTTCCCATTAACTTTGCTTGCAAGGTCGCAAAAGGGGATCATGTGACCCCGGGACACTGCAACCATCATAAATGTGAATCTATTGCCAAGTGTCTAAATTTTGATCACATGACCACGGAGATGCTACAACGGTTGTAAGTGTGAAAACTGCTCATAAGTCACTTTTTTCAGTGCCGTTGTAACTTTGAACAGTCACTAAACAAACTGTAATTCTAATTCTACTTCATTTTCTGCCGTCCCCTTCTTCTTTTGCCCTCAATCTTTCCCAGCATTAGGCTCTTCTCCGGGGAGTCCTTCCTTCTCATTAAGTGGCCAAAATATTTGAGTTTCCTCTTCAGGATCCGGCCTTCTAAAGAGCAGTCAGGGTTGATCTCCTCTAGGACTGACCAGTTTGATCACTTTGTAGCCCAAGGGACTCGCAGGAGTCTTCTCCAGCACCAGAGTTCAAAGGCCTCAATTCTTTGGCGCTCAGCCTTTCTTATGGTCCAACTTTCACAGCCATACATGGCAACTGGGAAAACCATAGCCTTGACTATACGCACTTTTGTTGGCAGGGTGATGTCTCTGCTTTTTAGTATACTGTCTAGATTTGCCATAGCTTTCCTCCCCAGGAGCAAGCGTCTTTTAATTTCTTGGCTGCAGTCCCTTAATTTAAATGAATATCACAGAAATCAGGAGTCCAAAATACTACAGTCAGGGATTGCTAAGGAAATTATCAAAAAACTGTTTAAAAGTGATGAGATTGTACACATTATTTGAACATATAAGAATGATAGATCATAAAGTTATAATCTTGGCTTCAAAACTTTCAAAACATAAAATATTACATCTTTATCATCATCTAGGATTTTACTTATTGTACTTTATTTGGGGATTTATGTTTTGTCTATTATTTGACTTACAATAAACTGAGCTCAGACCAAGTTATTTATGCATGTACCAACCATAAGGGGAGAGCAAGCATGCTCTTCCATATGAAATCACATACCAATTGGCACATTTTATACCTCATCTCATTTTGACTCTTCTAAAAATCATTATTAAAGCAAGTAATTGGTAGCCTTGTAAGAGTTGTTCAGAAAAATAAAAGTTTAACTAATTAATCTTGGACTCTGTGGCCTTTCTTGTGAGACTGGATGTTATTTGAACCAGTAATGCCATAAGTAGAAAACTAAGAAAGAGCATCATTTTATATTCTTTTTTTAAAAAGATTCTTTAATCTTTTTTTTAATACAATGCCTGCATGCTTTAGAGCAAAGTGCCAAGCTCAGCTTTATTTACAGCAATGCTTGGGGTCTGCCAGGCTGGACATCAGAAAGCACCTTGGAAAGCTAGCTGACTCAGCAAATCAGGCAGGAGCCATTTATGAAGGCTAAGGACTGCATTTAACAGCGGAGGTTGGCCATGAAGCGGCTGGGGCCACATCAGGTGGTCCTTAGTTTTTGTCATATACTACTTTTAAACTCTGGTTTTTACTTACATTCCACCTCATAAAAGTGGGAAATTTATAGCTTCAGAATTTGGCATGGGGGCTGAGGGCAAACCGAGCCACTCTGTCTGGAAGCAATTACTGAGCTTTATCTGGAATATTCAGGTACCTCTGGGTGAAATATTGTGCATTATTGATCAATAGTTTATCTTTGTTTCATTTTTGCTAAATGCAGTATCTAATTCAGCATGATTACAAATCCTGGTTTTGAAGAATCATATATGAGTTCAACAGATACTCACAGACATATCTGGGTATTCCTCTAAAGTAATGTTGCTAGGCTGATAATCATCTATATTCAAGTTCCCTTATCTATTTGGTAAGTTCAAAAATGGTGAATTTATCACAAATTCTAACATACCAACCCCCCCCCCCCCAAGAATACTGAATACTAAGAACACTCAATCAATTACAATTACACAGGCCCATTAAATTTTTGCTTGAAAAAAGGAGAAGGGAGAGATCCATGGGTCGATTATTTTCCACCAAATCACCAGTCACTGTCTAAAATCAAGATACTGCGATTCCCCCGGCAGCCAATACTGCCAAATGCATGCAAGCCTGAGATGGTTTAAAGGGGAATAATTAACTTGGCTTATTCCCATTCTTTCAGCCAACTGTCCCTTTCCTACAACTATTAGATATTAGCACACAATTAAACTAATTTTTTAAATAAATGGTTTGCTCCAGGCCGAAAAAGAAATAACACAGAATAACAGATTGGAAGGGGCCTTGGAGATCTAAGGGGGCCTTGAAGATCATTGGCTGCCTATTCTTGCCATGTACTAGCTTTATAAACCACACAGCTTGGTGCAAACAACATGCTAAGCTAACACCAACCTTATTTTAACTTAATAGAGGAGTTCTTAAACTGGAGGTTGTGATCCTGAAAGGTCTGAAAGAAAGCTGTTTTGAGCTTGCACATAAAAACAGAATTATTGTCAGAATTTACTCCTGTTTTGCCTGGATAAACCAATACCAAAGTCCGCAAAAGTTAGCAACCATATGATTGCAAGGAATTCCATTCTCCACTATTCAGCCAGAACTGAATAAGCTTTTTGTGTGAGAAACAAGAAACCTTCCAAGGAAAACAAGAAAGCGCCTTTGGGACAACCATGACCTGGACTACTGAGAATATCCAGATATTTAATCCTGCAAACTGCAAGTATTATTGCTTTAGTACTACAAACTATGATCTTATTATATCATAAAAAAATTAAACAACACATTACTTGGTCATTATATGACCAAAATGTCTATGGAGACTCTCAGTCATCCAGATCATGGTTGTCCCAAAGGTGCTTTTTCTTTTTTTAATATGACCAAAAATGTAAATAAGATATTGGAGATGAATGGACACTATTTCAGAATGTAGGCAGCATTCTTTGCTTGTAAATATTGCATTTGTTTGCTTGATGAAACAGAAATTTGACAGTTAAAAAAAGTTCTACAAATCAATTGTGCTTCATGCACAGATGAAGTCGTTATTTACAGAACAGATACATAAAATGTTACCAACGTGATCAAACAATGTAACTGAAAAATTGCAGAATTTGCTATTAGTTCCCAAATACAGTGGTACTTGAGTTTGCTAGTCTTTTTCAATTTTCAATATTTCTGCACAAGAAATATCAGATCTTAAAACATGATCTGATCCCTAGCCAGGTCTTAAAACTAGCTAAAAATAAAAAATTGTACTTGACACAGTTGTGAAGTGAATGACTGCAGTTGTTAAATTAGTAACATGGTTGTTAAGTGAATCTGGCTTCCCTATTGACTTTTCTCATCAGAAAGTTGTAAAAGTGCATTACATGACTCCGGGACACTGCTACTGTCATAAATATGAATCACTTGCCAAGTACCCAAATTTTGATCACGTGATGCTGCAATGGTCACAAGTGTGAAAAATGGTCATAAATCAATTTTTTAAAGGCCACAAGTCAAGGACTACCTATAAGTATATCCCCTTTTCAGAAGCAATAGCTACTGGATATTTCTAACAACTGCTGGTTAGTCCTTTACGTTGTGTTGTGGGAATTTTAGTCCATTTCTCTGTACAGAACAGCTTCGACTCAGGGATGTTGTCAGCCTTCCTCACACGAATTGCCCACTTCAGGCAATTCCACAGCATTTCTATAGGATTAAGGTCAGGATTTTGACTTGACCATTCCAAAACATTAATTTTCTTCAGTGTTAACTATTCTTTAGTTGTACCCCCTGTGAATTTTGGGGTCATAGTCTCGATTAATGACCCATTTCCCCTTGGGCTTTAGTTCATGGACAGATACCCTGACACATACTATTGCTATTCAATGTTCTCCAGATGGTAGTCTCATGAACATTGAGATTTGTCAACGCAAGAGAGCTCTTTAGTTCCTTACATGTTACCCTGGGGTTCTTTGAGACCTGCCAGATTACTACACGACTTGCTTTTCATCTGATCTTGGCCAGCCACTTCTAGGGAGGGTAACGATGGTGTTAAATGGCTTCCATTAGTACATCATCTACTTCAGGGGTGCTCAACCTGCAGCCCAAGGGCCTCATGTGGCTGGACAGCTAATAATACAGCCCCACAAGACTATAACTTTCTCATAACTTGGAGGACAGCTCTATATTCCCTTACAAACAGATATGCTACTTATGCTATAATGGTTAATGAGAAGATTGGAGAAAGAAAGGAAGAAAGAAGAGAAAGTTTGTAGGCATTTTTATAAACTTCTCATTTTGTCCAAGATCAACCAACAGCAGCTATGATTTTAACGATTTTTCATACGTAAAACATTATCAAGGAGCCTGAGTGGCGTAGGAGGCTAATGCTTCCTACTAAGGCAGCATTTAACATCCAGCTGCCTGCAATTACTGCGAATTCAATTCTCACCAGGCTCAAGGTCGACTCAGCCTTCCATCCTTTCTAAGGTGGGTAAAATGAGGACCCAGATTGTGGGAGCAATAAGCTGACTTTGTATAAAAATATACAAAAGTATGAAGGCTATTGCTTAAAGCATTATAAGCCACCCTGAGTCTCCGGAGAAGGGCGGCATATAAATATAAATAAATAAATAAATAAATAAATCAAGATCAATACACTTCCCAAAAGAATGAAGAAATTAGTTTTAAAGTAAAGAAAAACCACACAAATCTTCCCTGTACGGCACACCTAGCTCTGAAAAAATCCTAACAGAAGAAACTGAGCTGGAACATACATTGCAATGAGGTAAAGTACCAAGTCCAAGAGGTTACCTCCATTGTCGGTGAACAGTGTTAATAACATTGTCAGGAGGGAAGGAAAAGACATTTCTTCCTCTTCTAGAAAATGACCAGTCTTAATGAGACAAAAATGGAACTAAGGTAGATAAAAAAATTATAGAGAAGGTAATTGAATTATTTGCCTCTGCCAAACAGCACAGAAAATGCAGGGTAGATGTGCAGATAGCTTTAAGAAGAATGTCAGAAAACTAAGGCAAATGCAACTAGTGGCAAGATAGCTTCAAAATCTGAAAATAAATTATTTCGTCTGGATGATATATATCTCTGTTTAAATTTTCAAATATGAAATTGCCAATTATTCAACAAAATATGTAACATTTTCCAAAGTCAGTTTCTGTATCTAAAGACTGCAGAAAGAGCAAAGTAATGGCATTTCTAAAAAATGAATTTATTAAATGTATGTACTCTTGGCAGTTTCAACCAAAATATCTTATTTGTTAAATAAAATTCCATTTTCCTCAATAAATAAAGGTAAAGTTAAAGGTTTCCATGTCCAGGCATGTCAGATTCTAAGGGGGTGTGTGTGTTCATTTCCATCTGCTAGTCAAAGGAGCCAGCATTGTCTGAAGACATTTCTGTGGTCATGTGGCCAGCATGACTACAGACTGAGGTGCACGAAACATTGTTACGTTCCTACCGAGGTGATGCCTATTTATGATGTTGTGTGAATCCACCCAGTTGATTTGTTCAGTGTCCAAGAAAAGCAAACTGTTCCAGTATAACAGAAGTAACCACTTCAGGGGCTCTGGTCTTCCCAAGTACCAGTTGGAATAACATGGAAAGGAATATTATCAAAGACCATGTAGCCTGACCATCTTTCTCTACTATCAAAGAAATCATAAAATTGCACAAGACACAATTTTTAAGTGAGACTTTCTTTTCATGCTCAGCAAAGCTTTGTACCCTTCCTAAAAATAATTGGTTTTTGTCAAATCAGCCTGAGCAAATGTAAAAACATTCACTGTATTCATTGCTGTGGCAATCAATAGCTTAATCAGTAACTTAATGAAAGCAAATAAAAGAATCTGCATTAGAAGTCTTCCTTTAACATTTAAAATCTAGCCCAAATATCAATTGGAAAAAAATCATTTTTGCCTTTTAATAAACTCTTTGTTCCACTTAGCCAATACAATAATTCAAAGAAAGGAATACCTCTGTCCTAGAGCTACAGAAAAAGATCTGAAGATAAACACAATATGACAGATACACTTTTATATGTTGATTATAAAGCAAATGACTGCATTTTATGGAATTATTAATACGTTTTAAAATTTTGCAATGCATTTTTCAAAAGAGGAAATATCCTCGAAGAGAAAAGCAACTTAAATCAATCTTCCCCCATTTAACATCAACACAAGAAGCCTAAGATTAATTCACTTTCTCAAAAAACAAAAAAACAAAAAACAAAAAACACACCCTTTCTCACAGCTTCTGTACAGCAAGTAACTTTCTAAAGCACATTCATTTACTATATGGCAATTTGGCCAGAGCAAGTGGTTACTTTTTTAATGATTATAAGATAAGTACAGACAATCAACAATCCTGGCAGACATTTCTGAAGCAGATGGGGTCTCCTGTGCAAAGCCACTTTTGAGAGGAGCACAAGAACTCTGAACCAAACACCGAAGTGCGAAACGCTCCTGCGCAAACTCCCAGCCCTATTTTGGGACACTTGGTGTTCGCCCCTTCCCACGGTTACTTCTTTCAGAGAATCATACCACCTTCCGACCTAGATGAATTATTTAAAATGAAGAGGGTGGGGAATTCACCCTAACAGCAGTGTAAAAAAGAACCTTTAAAAAACCCCAACTTCTTGGTGCAGGGGTTTTCCGGGTTGTTTCCAGTGTTCCAATATTTGAGGAGCTGCTACAAAGAAGAGGGGTGAACTTATTCTCCAAAGCACCAGAGGACAGAACAAGAAACACTGGATGGAAAATAACCAGGGAGAGAAGCAACCTGGAACTAAGGGGAAAGTTCCTAATAGTGAGAACAATGAACAATGAGAACAATGGGGAAAGGTTTGCCTCCAGAAGTTGTGGGTGCTCCATCACTGGAGGATTTCAAGAAGAGATTGGACAATGATTTGTAGGAAGTTAGCACCCACTCCTTTCCTAGAGGAATGAACTATTTTGGGAAATATTAAAAAGGCAGAATATTATGTTTCCCTGGATGAGAAATGGAGAAGCATGTTTTAAAGACAAAGCAGCTCCCACCTTCCTGCCCCCCACCCCCACCCTTTGTCAATGGGCCAGAGGTAGAAACTCAATCTTTGTAAATGGACCATCATCTGCAACACAATGGGACCCATCTAGCAACAGAAACTCACCACATGCCACCTGGGAAGATTACATCAGCCAGCAGGGCTAGCTAAGACCCCCACCCCCTGGGAGTCTGACAACCAATCGGGATACTCTTTCTGGACCCCAGGAAGTTCAAAGCCAGAGAAGGCATAAAACCCGGGGAGTCACTGCGGTTCAACCCTTTTCTGTTCAGGAACTCGAACCATGTGATCCTGTCCATCATTAAACCATCTTTCCAAGCAGTCTCCATGTTTCCAGTGTCTTTTTCCCCACTTGGAGCTGAACCCAGAAGGATATTTCTTCTTACAACAGATTTGTCTGAAGGGGTAAAGGGTCTCCTGCTAGAGCGGGAGGGGTGGGGTTGGACTAGAGCAGGGGTCTCCAATCTTGGCCACTTTAAGACTTGGGGACTTCAACTCCCAGAATTCCTCAGCCAGCTTTGCTTTGGAGACCCCTGGATTAGAGGACCTCTACGGTCCCTTCCAGCTCTGTAATTCTGTGTTCTATGCCTGCAGCTGTTTCTCTGTCCAACGAAGCAGCCAGAATGCGAGGGGGATTCCTGGACACACTCAGGACAACCACTTTAAGCCGCCCAGCCGGTCTTCCCCTCCCCGGGTGGGGCCTAAACAACTTCTCCACGAGCGTCCCCGCTAAGGCGGTCCGGCCCCGGAGTCCTTCCCCTCTGCCGGGCTCCCCGCTCTCTCCCCGGCCCCTCACCCGCCCATTTTAGCCACCCCGCCCGGCCTTTCGTTAGCGCCAGAGCCCGCCGCTTTACCTGGGAGACCTCCGGGAGCGACCGGCCCCGCCAGCGCAAGGAAACCCGAAGCGGCCTGGTCCGAAGTGCCGTGGCCGCCGCGCGGTCACCGGAGAGGCTCGGTAGAGCCCTCAGCAGCGCCATATTGGGGGAAGGAGGGTAATGACGGGGGGAAAAAGCGGAAGGGGTGGGCGCCGGCGGCGGAAGTGAGCCTGGGCTCGCGCGCGGGGGGGGGAGGGAGAGAGAGAGAGAGACAGAGAAAACCAATATCAGGATGATAGAGTTGGAGAATAGAGTAGGAAGGGACCTTGGAGGTCTGAAAGAGGGAGGAGGGAAGGGGGGGGAGGGAGGGAGGTTGGCTAGGAGCAGAGGTCTTCAAACTTGGCCGCTTTAAGACTTGTGGACTTCCACTCCCAGAATTCTCCAGCTTCTGGAGTTGAATGAATTCTGGGAGTGGAAGTCCACAAGTCTTAAAGCGGCCTAGTTTGAAGACCTCTGACTAGGAGTGTGAGTTGGGTTTGTGGAGCTGAAGACGGTTGTGTGTTGTCTCCCACACTACAAGGCGTGCTGGTGTGGCTGGCACAGGTTTTCTCCAGCACACGTGGAGGCTCCCCAAGCTGACTTGATGGGGACTTTAGGTGGATAAACTGAAATCCAAGCATTGCTTCCTCCTCCTCGAGTTGGCTCTTGTTTATTTGGCTTATTGTGAATTCATTTCAGGGGTTGGAAACGACTTGTGGATTTCAATTCCCAGAATTCCCCAGTCAGCCATTTACTACATGGCAACATGGCCAGAGCAAGTGGTTACATTAAAAATCCTGGCTCAGGAACTCTGGGAATTGAAGTCCACAAGTCAATAAAGGGTCTTTCATTCGTCACCTGAGGTTTATTTGATCTTATTCCGTCGCTTGCTTCTTTCCTGCCGAGCAGAAGCCACGTCTGTGACTTGATATGTAGCCATTCCCTTGATTGATAGGGACACCTTGCTCACTTTTATGGGACTCCAGGTGGCTTCAATATCGCTTTTTCATGTCGCCAGCATGTTCTAGCTCATTTCTGCCGGCATACTGCAGCATGGATGTTGCACTTCACAGAAGTCAGCTACAAGAAAAGGGCTGGTCCCTTCTTGCAGAATCACAAAATACGGGGAGTCCTCGATTTACAACAGTTCATTTAGTGACTGTTCAAAGTCACAGTGGCACTGAAAAAAGTGACATGATGGTCATGTGATCAAAATCCAGAGACTTGAAAATGGATTCATATTTATGATTGCAGCATGAGGTCATGCAATTCCCTTTTGCAACCTTCTGACAAGCAAATTCAATGGAGAAGCCAGGTTCACTTAACAACTGTGTTACTAACTTAACAACTGCAGTGATTCACTGAACAACTGTGGCAAGACAGATTGTAAAATGGGGCAAATTCACTTAACAAATGTATCATTTAGCAACAGAAATTTTGGGTTCAATTGTGGTCATAAGTTGAGAACTACCTGTACTCCATGCCTTCTTCTGAAGACCTGGAAAAGATCCTAATGTTATAGGACAAGCCGGATCCTTGGAGGTGCCGCCTGAGATCTGCAGGAAATTCCCTCCACTTATACCCACACATCTATCAACTGTTAAATATTAGAAAATGATAATATTTATTTCCTGTATCAATAATATATCCCTTGGAATATTATTATTCCCTTGGAATTAGTATGTGGCTGGATCACACCCATCTGCCTTACTGCATTGTAGGTTTTTTTCATATCCTACTGGTCAAAAGAGTTTACAAGTGTCCCTTTCTGTCAGAACTAGATATAGAAGCAAAGTAAACAATAGGCGTCAGAATCACTTCATGTGTGAGATTTGTGTGCAATCATTCTTCAATAATCAGGATGCCATTGGTAGATCCAGCACAGTTGAAACTGATGAGAGCCTGCTCATTCAGCAAAAATGCAATGTGGGAAGACTGTGTAGGAAACAGGATTGTTGGACACTGCTTCATACCTGCTGTTGACAATTAGTCTGCATCAACACTGGCAAATGTCATCTGTTTTACCTGGCTGCATAAATTGTAACAGATTGTTGTTGGCATGGTTATGTGAATTGGAAAATATTCCCAATAAAAGTTACCACCATCTGTCAATCATCAGGAAGAATTTGGGAATCCTATGTGTTATACAAACACACACAGCGGATGGCATGTAGAATCTCGCCAAAATGAAGAACACTGGGGTGTGATTGACAATTACCTCTTTGATGATCATAACAAGGATATCTGCATTCTACACAATATATTTCAGCAACATTCATGTAATTGAATCATTGATAGCTAAACTTTTGCAGAATTTCCCATTTATTTCCTGCCAACCAAAATCTTTTCAATAAAATACTTTATCACTAGTGACTGGCAAAAAAGGAAGAGCCTTGGAGTGACTAAGAATAGAAAGTTATGCTGGGGATCTATAGTAATGAAATACTAAAATTAATTGACTGTCCCCTGAATTGGTCATGCTTGCAATGGACTCCTTGAGATAAATGGATATAAAGTAAAAACACTTTTAAAATTAAGGGTTATGAATTAAATATAACTGTAAATTTAATATAAATGGTTATTCTATTGATCAGACACCTGAACACATTTTTTATTCTTAGAGTTAAATGTACAATGTTGCAGTCTTACGTACAACAACTTATAAATAAGGGTTAAAAAATGGGAGGGGATGTTCCATATAAATAACAGGAATTTAGGGTGGAGGAAACAAAGCAAACGTTTTGAAGACTGGAATAAACTCAATGATAAAAATCCTTTCTTTGTGATCATTCATCCTGCTTAATCTTTTGCTTATTTTTTGGGCTGATGTGCACATTTAAAAGCGGAAGAGCTAGAATAAGAAACAGGAGAGGAAGAAACTGAAGTAGAGGTGGTCCTTGATTAACAACCCTAATCGGGATTGGAATTTCCATCTCTTAGGGAAATGGTTATTAAGCGAAACATCTCATGACTGCACCAGTACTTCTGTAGTCCCATTTGCAATAATCAGAATAACTCTGCATTGTCATTAGCCTGATGTTTATATCCTGCTGCACTCATTTCTCCCCCACCCACTTATCCTCCCCATCTCTGCCCTATTGGCTGCTCTATACTTTATCATCCTTGCCACTCCCCAGCTAACCTTCACTGTTTTCTTCTGCTGCTGACAAGGCACACCCGGCCTGGCCTTCCTTGAGAAAAGACTCGGGACGCCTCACTGCACAGCCAGCAGCTGCCTTGCAAAAGCCAGGCCAGACATTCTCTTGTCAGCAGGGCAAGAAGACAGTGAAGGTCAGCTAGGTGTGGCAGGGGTGCAGGGCAGAGGCAGTAGAGTGCAGGGCATCCAAAAAGACAAAGATGGGGGGAGTCAAAGGCACCCTGCAGTTGTAAATGCATGCAGGCTGTCAAGCATCCAAATTCTGGTCACATGGCTAAAACATGAATAGTTGCAGGAATTGGGTACAGTATGTCTAGTCTAGTGAAAAGAAGAATTAGGGGTGACATGATAGCAGTCTTCCAATATTTAAAGGGCTACCACAAAAAAGGGGGTCAACCTATTTTTCAAAGCATCTGAAGGCAGGACAAGAAGCAATGGATAGAAACTGATCAAGAAGAGAGCCAATCTAGAACTAAGGAGAAATTTCCTGAAAGTGAGAACAATCAAGCAGTGGAATGGCTTGCCTTCAGAAGTTCTGGGTGCTTCATCACTGGAGGCTTTTAAGAAGAGACTGGACAGCCACTTGTCTGAAATGATAGGGTCTGCGTGAGCAGGGGGTGGACTAGGTCCAAGGTCCCTTCCAACTCTGTTATTCTGACCATGGGGCCACTGCAAAACCCGTAACTTTGAGGACCCAACCTAACTACCAATTGTTCAGTGCAGTCACAACTTCTAACAGTCACTTCATTAAATGACTACTTGTAGTCCCCACCCCAGTTCAAATTTAAAACTGCATCTTTATTTAATATATGTATAACTCAAGATGGAAGGATGGCAATTTTGATCATGTATACCGGTTGTGGAGTGTTTTCCGTACTTTCCACGCAATCCTGAAAAATGATCTAGTTTTATGGCTCATGATGTAAGATAAAATAGAACATGATGGAATTGTCTATTAATCTAATGTGCTGGCACCGTTTCCAATACTGTTAAGTCAGTGCAAACTCTCTTCTACTCAGGGAGACACAGCAGCCAATGGATGGAGTCCATTGGCTTTATAAATGGAGCACCAGTCTAATTGGACAACAACCTGAAAAGGGCAAATCTAGAACATCTGATTAGCATCTTTTCTTTTACATATCATTTTATAAATAAGAATAAATTGCCCTTTGTTTACTTTGATTTTAATATCAAGTCCTTAGCTTCTTTTATGTTATTTAAGCATAATTTAAATTACTAAGTAAAAACCTCAGGTTTCTTTTCTTGTGGCTTTTAAATACAAAAAAGCAGTTAATTTTGGAAAAACAATTCTGAACCTCACACAATTCAATTTAATTTAATTTTCTAAAGCTCAAGATATTTAAGTAAATAAATATTAAATGAAAACAATACATTTAAAATCAGAAAATAGCAATGAAATTAATATAAACATAGGAATGGAAAGAGAAAAAAGTTGTAAAACTAAGTGGAAAGAATCTCTGGAGAAGGGCGGCATATAAATCGAACCAATAAATAAATAAATAAATAAATACAGACAGACAGCGGCTACCAGTAATCCTTGGTTTGCCACCACTCATTTAGTGACCATACAACTGCACTGAAAAAAGTGGCTTACCACCGGTCTTTGCATTTATGACCTTCGCAGCATCCCCAGTTACACCAAAAGTCAAGCTCTTGGCAACCCGCGTGTATTCACAACCGTTGCAGCTTCCTGGGATTGCCATTTGTGGCTTTCCCAGCTGGCTTCAGAAGCTCAACGGACTCACTGTTGGATTCGCTCAACAACTGCACGGCTCCCTTAACAGCAGTGATTTGCTTAATTGCGGCAGAAAGGTCGTAAAATCGGTTAGGGCTAAGTTACCACCGCCCTGCTCCCCAACGGAATTCTGCTTCCCATTATGGCAATAAGTCAAGGGCTGCTTGTATCTGCGATTTCAAAGGCATACAAAAGTAGCTCTTGACTTACCAGATCTAAAACAGAACGGAAGTCCCCCATTCGGAAATGCAGCCCTTGCGGTTTGTGCGCAACCACAGCCGAGGCAGCCCTGCCTGCGTGGAACGAGCAGGGGGCTCCCACAGCAGCAAAGGGCCAATTTTCCCACGCACAATAATCATCATCATCATCATATAAGCCGCCCCTTTAAGAAGCCTGGTTTCGCGCGAAGGATTCTGGGAAATGTAGTTTAACGAGTAGGGCGCTGGGGAACCTTCCAGCGGCGCGACCTCTCTTCCCACTCAGGGAGACACAGCAGCCAATGGACGGACTCCGGGGAAGCCCACGCGAGGTCAGCAGCCGCCCGGCCCACGGCGCTTCCTCACAGGTGAGCTGGCGCGGGACGCAGCTCCTCAGGTGTGCCGCGCAACTCCCGCCCAGGCCGGAAAGAGGCGGGGCTAGAGCCCGCCCGCCCGCGCGCTAGCTAGGGGGCGAGAGTGGGCGGGTACCGGCCCCTCCTCCGAACGCCGAGTGGCGGCGCGGCGCCGAGCGGCAGGCGCGGCGGCCAATGGGAGCGCCCGAGCTCGGCGGCGTCACGGGCCGGCACGCGGGCCAGCGGCTGAGGTAAAGCGGAGCGCGTGGCGGGGCGCCGTGGCTCTTGGGCGGCGCATGGAGGCGATGCCTTGCCGCGACCGGCGCGTGGTGGGCCCGGCGGGGGCAGAGCCCGGGATGCCGGCGAGCGGGGAAGGCGGGCCTCGGCAGCTGCGTTTCGCCGACCCCGGCCCGGGCAGCGGCGACAGTCTGAGCCCGGACAGCAGCAGCAGCAGCGCCGACGGCAGCCGATGCTGTTGCGCCGGCGGGAACGGCTGCTGCGCGGGCGACGGGAGCGCCGAGGCGGCCACCACCACGACGACCACGACGACGCTTCACGACTGGCCGGGGTCGGCGGCGGCCCAGCTCAAACTCCTGCCCATGAACGACCAGATCCGGGAGCTGCAGACCATCATCCGCGACAAGTAAGCGCGTGGCGGGCGCCCTCTGAGCGCGTGCAGAGCGCCGCGCCCGGCGAGGGTCCCGCGAGGGGGTTGCAAGCAAGAGCGCCTCGCCTCGCCTCGCGCTTCTTTCCCCGACTGCAGCCCCGCGTGGGGACGATGGGCGTCGCCGCCCTGCCGAGCCAGCCAGCGGGCGTGGAGGGAGAGGAAGCGAAGGGCCGGCCGGGCTCGGGAAGTTGAGTGGCATCTGATATTCCAGGAGGAGAGATGGCTCTTGTGATATCAATTATCTATCTCTCTATCTCTCTATCCTATCTATCCTATCTAATTTATCTTGCATCTGTGTATATTATATAGGTCACCTCAAGGCAGTGAACATCTCTAATAAGTACAGGTAGTCCTCAACTTACGACCACAAGGGGACATTTGTTAAGGGAGTTTTGCCACATTGGTTAAATGAATCACTGCAGTTAAGTTAGCATGTTAAGCGAATCTGGCGTCCCCATTGATTTCACTTGACTGAAAGTCGCAAAAGGGGATCACGTGACCCCAAGAAATTGCAACTATCATAAATGAGTCAGTTGCCAATAATCTGAATTTTGATTACGTGGCCATGGGGATACTGCAATTGTCATAGGAGTGAAAAATGGACACAGGTCACTTTTTTCCGTGTCATCGTAACTTTGAACAGCCACTAAATGAACTGTTGTAAGTTGAGGATTACCTGTACGTCTGCCTCCTATTTTCTCTACCACAACAACCCTGTGAGGCGGGTTGGACAGAGAGAGAGAGAAAGAGAGAGAGAGACTGCCCTCACTCACCCAGCCAGCTTCTGTGGCCAAGGGAGAGGCTAGAACCCACCTTCTCCTGCTTCTAGGTCAGCATCTTCACCATAACACAAGGCTGACTCTCTGTATTGTGCCAGGTGCAAAACTGTCTGGAAGAGGGTTCTTTCTTTCATTTTTCCCTTTTTAATGCTTTAGTATACAGAAAGAAACAAAAAGCATTAGAAACAATGTTACAATCTTCTTTTAAAAAGTGAATTTAAGATAAAGCATTACAGCTGACTGGTGGAATAATATTCCATCAATTTTTTAAATTTATGTTTTGAGAAAGAACCAACTTTGTAAGCGGAGAGGGGTCTTTATAGGTAAGCCTGATGATGTAAAAATGACAGCCATGCTTCATGCAATGCAATGCTTCAGCCATTAAATGAGTACACGTATGTGGATTCTTGGTTTCAGTTCCTCTGAAATACAGGCATGTTAACTCTTGCTGCGTAATAATAATGCTTGGGGTAATATTTTTCAGAAATGCATGATAGATAAGTGAGTCATCCATCCAGATTTTACCCAGCTTAGAGGAGTATTACGAAAGGACAGCCACACCAGATGACACTGGCCCAAGGCATCTTCTATTCTGTAAGGAGACCGACCTGGGTGGGGGCAAGTGCTGACGTCTTTGAACCATCAAAGGAGTGTAGAGAAGCCTGTTCTGGGTAGGGCTTTCAGTTCAAGTCTGCGTCAAAGTTCATAGAGTATGTCGGTGCAAGTCCGCCTCTGCTGTCTCACTGTTCTTGGCTTGCTCTCAGATCTGGTTTTGTCATAGTACGGTAAGACTTGATGAGTCCAGCTGTCTTTTATTAAAAACATTTTCCTTTGTAAGTAGATGCAAAAGAGCTCTTTGGCTAGGCAGACTTTTGAGATGAAATGAATGTTCTTGCCATAACCTTGTTTAATGGAGACTGATGGATTTCACACATTGCACAGACCTGTATGTGGTTAGCTTGCAGCTTAGCATGGGGGTGCATAATGTGAGAAAGACCAAAAGTTTGTCAGCACCCTTTTAAATGTTATTGAATTCATTTATTATGAATCAAACTTAGGTGGGTTTTTTTCCCCCTGGCCCCACCCATTTGGCTGGGGGCCCTCATGCCACCCAAAGACTCAAGTGTGCCTTTATGCACACTTGCATAAAGGTTTTAGGTTTTACACTACACCCCTGACTTAGCATTACTGTGAACTCAACCACTGTGCTTATAAAGCTACATGGTTTGACCTAATGTATGGAATAAAGCTCATTGCGATTTGTTAAGTAATCTTTGTTAACAAACTCATTTTACTGTGATGCATTAACCCAGTTATTATAATATTAGTGAAGCTGGATGCATTAACCCAGTTATTATAATATTAGTGAAGCTGGA
>WNWU01000035.1:11354146-11402309 GCA_012654045.1 Ptyas mucosa
GAAGCTGGATGCATTAACCCAGTTATTATAATATTAGTGAAGCTGGAAGCAAAAGAACCCATACTGTAGCTGCAATATGAAGCCAGAATTTTGTGTTCTCAATTTCAAAACCTATTTTTCCTGTTTGCTTGTAGGCCACTAAGTAAACAACACACTAGCAAACTATATGACTCCACCTCAGGCTTCTTGCCAGCTTTAGTAGTTAAAGCACATAGAGGCATCCGGGTTCGTTATTTGTTGGTACACATAAACCAGGTTCTGAAGTTTGTTCTTTTTGAAACAAGTCACAAAATTTGTGCAGAAAGCAGCTACCGGAATTTCTAATTCTGCAACATGCTTTAGATGGGTGGCTGTTCTAGAATATGCCACACATCTAATGCGGATGCTTCACTAAGTGCCAAGGGACTTGTTTGAACAAAGGGCCAACAATAACTAACTGTATAAATAGCTAATGTATTCTGGCCATCTCAGTGTTAGAATTTTGATGCTTTTTCTTACCTATTCTGATTTTGGTTTTATAATTAATGTGATAATTACATTGCTTTGCAATTTGTTGAAACCTGTTCAAATGATGTTATGCCTTTTAAATATAACTACATTAAGTAAATGGTGGGATTGTATCATTTTTATTGGTCTTAATATCAAGCAATTTTTAACAAATGAAACACAGTGAAGGTAGATATTATAGACATTGGTACTGTCTTATATACACCTTCGTTCTAGAATTATTGAATCAGTAGAGTGGATCTTGCTTTAAGGTAACGTCTCCTTTTTTATTAAGCCGATTTGGGAAATATATCCAAGCTTATGCAGCAATTCTACAACTTCTCAATAAGTCCTGCTGTGGTAAAAGCTGGAAATACCCTCTAATCTAGATGACATTGCAAATTGGGTCTTGGAAATTTTCTAGTGCAACACCTACCACAAATAAATCAATAATTGCTGCTTTATAAAATAATAAAGTGCTTTTCAGTAGAAAGAACAATAAAACTTAAGGACATATTTTTAACGTGGAGGATGACCTTACTTGAGTTTGCAAAATTCCTGAAATCTGGATTTTATTGTTTAAATGACTGTTTCTTCCTTGAAAAGATGATCAAGCTGCAGAAATGAATAAACCGCCGGTTTTACTACCGGTTCTATAGGGCAACCCACCACTGCTAGAAGCCAAGATGGGCTTGTTAAAAACAAATCATGCCAGACAAACCTTACTGCCTTCTTTGATAAAGTAACTAAATTAGTGGATCAGGGAAAAACTGTGGATATAGTTTATATCCATTTGGGCTTCAGTAAGGCATTTGACAAGTCGATCACAGCCTACTTTTTGGAAAGAAAAAATGTGGGATAGACCGCACCACCACCAGATGGCTTCACAGTTGGCTGAACAAGTGAACTCGGGGAGAGTTAATGGAACTACATCTACATGGAGGGAAGCATGCAGTGGGGTACTCAAGGTTCCATCTAGGGCAGTGGTCACCAATCGGTGGTCCGCAAGAAAATTTTGGTGGTCTGTGGAGAAATTTTTGTATTTTTGCATTTTTGCAGGTGATGCAATACAGAAAAAGGAGCGCAGCCCTCGCCGTCCGGAATGAATGGTGCTGTTGTGGCGGTGGGAAGAAGCGGCATTTGCAATGGCTGGAAACTCTGGGAGCGAAGCACTACTTTCATTTGCACAGCAACAGTATTCCACCTCGGTATATTTGCACCAACCAGTGGCGCAAGGCAGCCCTCTTCTCCTGCTGTTTGGGACTCGGAGCGGTAAATAGTGACTGGTCCGGGGAGCAGCCGGATTTTCCTCTCCATTGCGGATGCCAGATCGGCCCCCTGCAAGCTCTCGTCTCTTGAGGACTGCTCCCTGAAGTGGTACGGGAAACTTTGGTTGGGCTCCTCAAGAGATGAGAGTTTGCAGGGAGCCGATCTGGCATCCGCAATGGAGAGCAAAATCTGGCTGCTCCCCAGAACCAGATGCTGTTTACCACTCCAAGTCCCAAGTGGCAGGAACCGAGGGTTGCCTTGCGCTGCAAATATACCAAGGCGAATGCTCATGCCGCACAAATTCAAATAGTGCTTCGCTCCTACACTTCTTCCGGCCCTTGTTGGTGCTCCGCACACCTCGGTCTCTCAGGGAGATGCTTGACTTCCTCTCAGCCCCAAGACACTGCTGGCCCATGAGGTGAGAGAGAGAGAGAAAGAGAGAGAATCAGAATGAGACAGAGAGAGAAAGAGACAAAGAATGAAAAAGAGAGAAAGACAGAATGAAAGAGAGAATGAGAGGGAGAATGAGAGAGACAGAGAATCAGAGAGAATGAGAGACAGAGAAAGGGAGAATGAAAGAGAGAACAGAGAATCAGAGAGAATGAGAGAAAAAGAGACAAAATGAAAGAGAATCAGAGAGACAGAGAATCAGAATGAGAGGGGAGAAAGAGAAAGTGGGGAGAGAGAAAGAGAAAGAGAGAGAGAGTGGGGAGAGAAAGAGTGGGAGAGAGAAAAAGAGGAGGGAGAGAGAATGAGAGAGAAAGAGTAGGGGAGAGAGAGAGGGGAGGGAGAATGCCTGAAGGACCCCATCCTGTCACTGGGAGTCCAGGTGCTTCAGCAAGCGGCACACTGGATTCGTATTAGTGGTCCGCGAAATTTAAAATTATGAACTTGGTGGTCCCTGAGGTCCTAAAGGTTGGGGACCCCTGGTCTAGGGCCCAGTACTTCATAAATCATCTAGATGAGGGGACAGAAGGGTGGAGCTCATGAAATTTGCAAATGACACCAAGCTGCCTGGAATAACTAACAGTTTAGAAGATAGACTCAGGATACAGCGGGATCTTGACAGAATTCAACACTAGGCCCTATCCAACAAAATGCAGTTCAGTGGTGAGAAAAGTAAGGTATTACACTTAGGCAAGAGAAACCTAATGTACAGGTATAGAATAGGCAGGACCTGACTCAACAATTGTAACTGTGAGAGGAGGGTGGACCACTACTTAAGCATGAGTCAGCAGTGTACTGCAGCTACCAAAAAAGCCAGTGCAGTCCTAAGAGGCATCAACAGAGGGCATCCAGATCACAAGAAGTGATAGTGTCTCTATATTGCACCAGTGAGGGCACACTTGGAATAATGTGTCCAATTCTGGTTGCTACAATACAAAAAAGACTCTTGAGACCCTAGAAAGAGTGCAGGAAAGAGCAACAAAAATGATAAGTGGTCTGGAGGCTAAATCATATGATGAATAGTTGAGGGAGTTACGTATGTTTAACAGGGAGAAATCACTTTTGAGACTGTATAACATCAGTCCTAAAAAGACTGTTCTATAAATTTGGATTTGACTCTAAGGTTACAGTAATGTTTCAGGTCCTTAATTGTTTAGGGTCATTTTCACAGCACTCGGCAAAATAGATGATTAAGATTGCCAAAGCTGATTCTTCCAACGTACAGAAAAATATTTGCTGGCTCAGATCTGAAGTGTACTTGAGAAAGAATTACATTCAGATCAGTGGCTTGTTTCTATTCCCTTATGTAGATAAGGAGGTTTCTATCCATTTCTTATACTGATGGTATCTTGCAGTCAAAATAACATGCAATCATGATAAGCAATACAGAAATACAAAAATGAAAGCACACAAATAGGATACAGTGAAAGCTTTGAAACAAGATCATCACATGCTCTTGGACATCGATGAAGCGGGGCATTGCAGGACCCATGAGAAAATTTTAAGTATGAGATCTACGGTGCCATCTGTAATGACAAATTACAGCCTTTTGCTTCAAATGATCTCTTGTGTCTTCAATAAAATGCTATGAAAATAAATGCCACTTTACTATTAAAGATTTGAAAAATCATAGAGCTTACACCACAAATGTCTTTGCTTCTCACCTTGTAAGAGTTCACTAATTTATTGCAATGTTAATCTCATAATGTGTAATTATGTACTTCCTGTGTAATGGAAGCATTAGCTTTTTTACTTCAAAGCATTTTGAGTTTCATTGTTTATAAGGCTTCCAGAGCATTTGCAAAGATCAGTAGCATGTCATTCTTTGCTAAAAGAACGTTAAAAAAAAAAGTGGGGAGAGATGAATAAAGTCTAGTTCTGCAACAAATTTAAGGTTTAGGTTCATTATACAAATCCATTATCTGCAATGAGTGTTTTTTTGGGGAAACTTGGAAATAAATGCAAATTTCCAGCAAAAACCTCAAATTTTAGTTGCCAAATGCTACAAATGGTTATAAAGACTGAGTGCCCAGAGTGTGCTTGTGTGACCACAGGCAGTGGGAGGATCCGGGTGATAAATATCCCTGGGGAGATCCACCATCACTTCAAACAGTTGCTAAGTGGCCATTTGTAAGTCGAGGATTACCTGTTCTTGCTAACCTGTGGGGACGGCCAAATACATCGGGTCTCTTATCAGAATCAATAGTTTTCTCCTGTTTTTCTTCTTTTCCTGATCAAGCGGTTCTCATTTAATCAACTTGTTAGATTTAGATTCCATTCTTTCCTCGCCACAACAGCCTTGGGAGGCTGAGCTCAACTGGGCAGGATTGGCCTAAGAGATCTCCTGAGCTTTCACGGCTGGGGGCAGACATTCCGCAAGGGTCAGCCTCCAGCTTCACTTGGCCAGGGATATTTTGTCCTAATATAGTCTGTGGATGTGGTCATCTTTGTAAAGAACACTGACCTGATTTATTTTAGTGGCTCATGGAGTTGTGCCTGGAGCGATTCCTTTTTCTAAAGCTCTTGCAGCAGCCACTTCCAAACTGCCCCTCTTCTGACTCTGCTTTGAAATAAGGCTCGGTGGGTAGCAGCACCTGGCTGAGCGTGTCTGGGTTTGTCAACCGAGCAGCTGGGTGTCCTGCTTCGGGAAGGCCGTGGCAACACCCTTCTGTATTGCTGTCCAAGATTAACGTGGGCACGTGGGCATGTCCATACTGTCACCGACAGTTGAGTTAAATTTGAAGAAAACGTTACCCTTTCCTATTGAAAGAGACGATCGGCGAGAGCTTTTCCTCGTGTACAAATCGTACTCGGCAGCCTCCTGATTAGTTGCATGCTCCAGGGCAAGTAGAATTATTGCTTGCTTTCGCTGACTTCATACATTTGTTATTGCCTCACTCGGCAATGACCCACTGTGTCAGGAGCAGTGTAATCCTGTTATAAAAATGTCTCACTCAAATTATTTCCTATTAGTATTGAAACATTTATAGTTTTAAATATCTAGAATATGTTGTACGATTAATGTGCTGAAGGATTCATTAATGTATAACTCAAAACCATGCAGAAAGCAGCCGCGGAAAGTGTGAAATCCTTAATATGGAAAGTTGTCTCTCACCAAAGGGCATTTTTCTAAGTTCAGTCTGCTACCGTCTTTGTCTTGCATCATTAGAGAAATGTGTATTGTGGCACAGAAAAGAGGAGAAAGAGGCTGACGTAAGAAAGAATCCATGAGGACGTGTTATCAAGCTGATAAGGAATACGGCATGTAAGCAGGTGCAGAACTTCTGAAAATATCCTGTAGGAATGAGGGATCTTTTTAGTGTAATGAATGATCTCAATTATTTGTTTTGATGGAAGATTAATATTTTACCCTCAAAGTATTTACATTAGTATATATCATTTGTGCTAAAGTTTAATGCTAGTAATGTTCCAGAATTATTGCTTCCCTCCCCAAATAAATACTGTGGTGTAGATGCTTAATAATGGAATACTTGAAGCAAATTTCAAATGGGCGATTCTTCTCTTTCACTCAGTAGAGAATAACAGCTCATTATCCTGGACTGTTACAGGGCTAGAAAGGAGAATATGAAATACAGTTAGGAAGAGTAAGAGGCAGACTTCTCTAAAAAAGATGGGTCACGTAGAATTGGACTAGGCTGAGTCACTACAGAAACAGTAGAATCAAAGAATGTTGAGTGTGGTGATCATTGTTGCAATAGCACTTTAGTGAGGTGCTCTCTGTGTCCCCCCCACCTGTTTGCAAATGTGTTACGTTTGTATTTGTGTACTTTTTACTTGAATTCTTTTAAAATGAAATTCCGTATTGTTGTATCCTTTGATGTGTGTATTCCAAGCAGGATGTTTTAAAAGCGGTGCCCTTTATTCTTGCCAGACATGACATACAGAGAGCCTCTTCTAGGAGTTAATAAACACAAACAAAATGGATGGCCATTAGCTATGGTTTGCTTTTTTCAATTCTGGAGGCAGTGTGATAAAATTTGTGCTAGTCAGAGAGAGAAAGTTAAATTGATTTCATGCAGCTGCTGTAGGAAGTATTCCCATGGAATACTTTTCACATATGACCCACAATCAAGGGAGATTATATCAGAGTACAGAGTCTGTTGAGAAAGCCATTGATGCCCGCCCTCCCCATCCTGCCAGAAGAAGCTGAAGGATCAGAGATTATGCAGAATTTTTAGTTATATCTTAATAATGAGATTTTGTTTTCAGACAATTGTTAGCAAAAGCTTTCTTATATAGATGCTTTAGCATTGTAGGTCAGCCATTGGCCAGGATGCATAGGTATGATTAATGTTGTGGACCAGAATATTTAGGGACATTGTGTTAGAAATTGCTAGCGACCAAGATTTGTGAAATTACTGGTAGTATTGATCATGATATTCTTTTGAATTGCCTTCCTGAGCTCGATTTCAGAGGTTTGAAATGCTGGGATTCTAGTCCTGCTATCATGAAGTTTTAATAGGGGGCTTTTTTTGAGGCTATTGTCTTGTACCACGGCACTAGAATTCTGCTGTTGCTCATAGAATTTCATACGGTTTGATTGTGTCCCAATGCCTTTTAATATTTCTGTGTTTGGATTTGACAGTGGGTCGGTGACAACCATGTTGAGGGTTAATTCTGAGTGATAAATATGCTATTGGTTAATAGAAAATTAGGCAAATACCATAGAGATTTTAGTCAGTTCTAGAGGTAGGGAATTTGTGCCTTCCTCAAAAGAGTAACATTGCCTTCCTATTTCTTTACGCTTTTAATTATTAATTAAGGTTTGCATTGGTTTAATTTTCTATTTTCTACTTTTAATAATTGCTGGCCTAAGATACCCAGTTGAGCTTTTTACTTAACTGAGTGGAAAGTAGAATGTAAATTAGATAAGTAATTGACCCTATACTGACAAAATTTCTAAGGAGGTGGCATAGAATATGCCTATCCCGTTATTTAATGTGTTAGCTGCAGTAATTCATGTACTGGCTTCATTTGTAGCATAAACACCTTTAAGTGATGATGAAACTCTCTCCATGTGCTGTATAACGAGTTAATCTTGGAAAGCATTTGGAAATAGCTGTGGACATAATATGCAGCATCCAAAGTGCTATTCAGGGCAAAGTACAATGATCAGATCATACCAATATGAAAACAGCTGGTTATGAAACTGTCCAGCTGTTAAATATCTTCAGCAAAGGCCCTTTAGGGCATTCCCTCATTTGCAGAGACCTATACAAAGGATTTCAGTACTCATTTCTTGAGTGCAACATTTTGAGTGAATTCACATATCTTTTAAATTCCATGTCTCAAGTACTTAAAACTATGGTCTTAATTTGCTTGTACATTTTGCTTTCTGCTCCTTGCCCTGAATATATTTCTCAGGTGAAAAGGTAAGATGTGAATACAATAGATCTCACTGAACCTGGCTAGACCTATAAATCTGCATAAACTGAATGTACATCCTAAAATACTCCATTCTTCTCATATAACTGGACTTTACAGGTAAAGATTGGTATAATGGGCAAGTCAGTTTGTCAAGAAACAATGTATTTATAATTTGTAATTACAGAAATACAATTTTCTTGCTTCATGTTTATCTAATCTAAATCATTCCCTAGAAATACATATTAAATTAAGGAAATATGAATTCAGAAAAAGCTATATCTGTTATTAAAAAAACTAGTGCTAACTAAAAATCCCAAAAGAAATATTTAAAAAAATTGGCATCCCCTGACAAAAATGTGGAATGGAGCAAGTCTTTTGAAATTCCTAGTACGATTTGATAGCTTATTAGTAACCTTGACTATCACTAAGTGTTGTATCTTTTTATTCTTGATGAATGTATTTTATTCTCCTTATGTACACTGAGAGCATATACACCTAAGACAAATTCCTTGTGTGTCCAATCACACTTGGACAATATAGAATTCTATTCTATTCTTTAAAAAAATCAAATCACTTAAGCAGTGAATTCAATTATTCACTTGGTAATGTGCACAAAAGAGCAAAGATTGTATTGGTTTTGCATAATTGGCACTTTTGGTTAAATAGGCTCAATCCATTATTAATTCAGGAGGCATCACTCCAGAATTCTTCAGTGTACTGTTTTGTTAGATTTATATCCTATCTTTCGTTTCAATTCTTCATTTTATTTCCACAAAGACAACCTTGCAAAATAGCCGAACCGAGAGAGAATGAATAGCCCAATGTTACGCAGTGAGTTTTCATAAGTGCTAGTAGTCTCGTACCTGTGTATTCTGGCTTCTAGTCCAACTTTTTAACCAATAAACTACGATTTTAATTATTAAAATAGAACCTTTTTTCCCTCGTCAGGCATCTCGTGCTGTTGTTGGACGTTAGAGGATTTCAGTATGCTGCAGACAGTTTTTTGTGGTAGTGGGTGAGGGATGTGGAACCAGTCTACAGAGCTACCGTGGAACATGCCCTTAGTTTTTTATCCTGATGTGGCAGAAAAAATGTTGGTGGCAATCCTAGTGATGAGCAGAGAGCAACTCCTCTCTGTTGGTGTGCTCAGCTAGGCAGCCGGAGCATGTCGGGCTGCCAATGGAGGTTTGATGGTCTGGAATGACAGTGACACAGCACCCGTAGAGAACCATCAGCAGTGCAGCAGCATTGCTAAACGCCTGTTTTTCGACTGGAGTTATAGGAGCTAGAGGTCAAATTCAGGGTTCCAAGATTCAGGGTTCAGGAAGCCAGTGAAGGATTGTAGGCAAGTAACAGCAGCTGGATGTTTTTCTGGGAGTCTATCCTTGAAACTAGCAGTATTAAACGATGTTCATTTAGTCTCTATGCTTGCCTTTCTGACCAAGGTCACCAAGAAGGTGATAGGTCAAGATCCTGCTTGTCATCTTTAAAGCCCTACATGGGATAGGGCCAGGTTACTTGTGGGGCTGCCTCTCCAAATATTTCTGCCTGCCGTTGAGTCCTTGGAAGACTGCCCCCTTTCTCAGGGCACCTGTCTTGTGGATCAAATGTCCTCCTGGAGATACAGGCAGCCTTCCCAGGAATGTGAAGACCTTGGTAATTCTCCCAGGCCTTGAGTCAAAGTGCTCGCAAGAGCTCTGATACAAGTAAGGTGTATTTGTTCCTGAGTTCACTACCGTTGATGCTTTGGATTGTGTTTCTGTTTCGTTTTTAGCTGCCCAACACCCAAGGTGCCTATGTTCAATAAATAAATAAATACTGGTGTTTCTTATTTATATCAGTATGTTGAATTTTTTGAGGAGAATAAATTTCACAAAATATTTGGGCAGAGGTTGGTTTGCTTGGTTTCAAGGCTAATGTGCCGCAGTTGACAATAAAAACGGAGATTTGGGGCAGCTGATTTGGGGAGCTGGTTTCCATAGAAGCAGCTCAGAACAGTATGTGTCTATTAGTGAAATCCATAATTAACTAACTGAATGCAAACATGAGGGAATTCTTTATGTTTCTGTTCTGCCAATAATTGTTTTAGGTTACTTAGCACTTCTATAAAAATTCTGTTTACTTCAGTTGAATACTGACTTTGCTTTTTTTAATGAAGCTTTAGGTCTGTCAGAATCAATATTACAATTATTCTTTGTTATAATGCCCAGGCTTCTTGTTTTCTTCAATTGAGAACAGCTGTTAAAAAGGTGAGTGGTGGGGAGTCTGGAGTAGGAAGCAAGGAATCCTGGACCAGATACAGGTAGTCCTTGACTTACAACCAGAATTGAGCCCAAAATTTATGTTAAGTGAAGATGTGTTAAGTGAGCTTTGCCCCATTTTACGACCTCTCTTGCCACAGTTGTTAAGTGAATCACTGCAGTTGATAAGTTAGTAACCTGGTTGTTAAATGAATCTGGCTTCCCCATTGCTTGTCAAAAGGTTGCAAAAGGGGATCCCATGACCGTGGGGACACAGCAATGGTCATAAGAACCAGTTGCCGAGCACCTGAATTTTGATCCCATGGTCAGAGGGATGCTACAAAGATGGTAACTGAAAAATGGTGATAAGTTCCTTGTTTCAGTGCTGTTGTAACTTTGATCAGTCACTAAATGTTGTAAGTCGAAGACTACCTGTAGTGTAGGGGAGGACCAGGCTGAGCTTGAGGGAGGGGCCAAACAAATCATAAGTCACGAGTCCCTGCGCCCATCTAAATCCAGCCCACCTTGAATGCCTTCCTTATCTATTTTCCCTCAACCCTTAGTAGTTCAGACTCTTGTCGAGAGCTTAAGCTTGCAGTAAAGCTTTATACTCATTTGAACTGCCTGGATCTTCTGATTTCCCCAGCGCTTGACATAGTATCATTTTGAAAGCCACATCTAGCCAACTGGCCAGCATAAGAACCAGGTTTGAAACAATTTGTTACTTTTTTTTTTTTTTTTTACTATTGTGTTGTTCCGTTAGCAGAATGATTTAGTTAGATTCGCAGTCTGATTTAGCACAAGCAGCTGATTGGTGGTTGGATCTGCCTCCCAGAATACCACCAATCAGCTGTTCCAGGCTGCAGGGATTGCCACAGTCCATTGCCACCGCCACACATCCTGTTTTTGATTTCCACATGCCCCGTTTTGGCCTCCGTGTGTCCCATTCTCAGCCCGTTCCAGGCGGGTATCGCTGCTGATCTCTGCCAAGGAACGGAACCCTGGAATGGGCTGAAAATGGCGCGGAGGCCGAAAACGTCCGAAGGGTGGGGGCCGGCAAGTGGGCGGGGCTTCGAAAACATTCACTCTATAAGACGCACAGACATTTCCTCCCACTGGAAATGAGGGGGGGGGAGTGTGTCTTATAGTGCAAATTTTTTTTTTTACCTACGCCTACAGAAATAAATACTGTTATCTGTTTTAAGTTACCTGGCTTTTCTTCAGATTCCTGGAGATTCCAAATGGAATCAGAAACTGGGGAGAACATGTGTTACTTATTGGCTTTTCCCAACCCAGTTCACAGCTTCTACTCTTGTTTTTCATTCTTTTAAGACTTCTTTTATGGAAATCCCTGACTCTGAACATGACAAGGCATAGATCTCCTTTGTGAATATAGATTGAATTTGAGATGAGGGAACATATATTCTGTGTCTGAGCTTGCCGCTATTGCCACCTACAGCCGCAACTCCATCGAAGGTTCATAATGTTAACAAGGCTTTGAAATCTGTGGAGTTATGAGAATGTAAGACAAGATAAAGCCTGCTCCTTAAGGAACCAGATTAGCTATATGTCAAACCACCTAGTAGGGCAGTATTACTACTATCCTTCTCATCTTTCCTATTACCTATTTCCTTAGCTTCTCATGACACAATTTTGTTGTTATATCATTTTATGTTGATTGTTTTTATTGAGTATCCTATTATGATTTATGTTGATTGCTTATTTAGTATCCTATGATTATCACTGAGTGTTGTGTCTTATGATTTATGATGATTGTACTTTATGGTTGGGACGTGGTGGCTCAGTGGCTAAGATGCTGAGATTGTTGATCGAAAGGTCGCTAGTTCAGCAGTTCGAATCCCTGGTGTTGCGTAACAGGGTAAGCTCCCATGACTTGTCCCAGCTTCTGCCAACCTAGCAATTCGAAAGCACGTTAAAAAAAATGCAAGTAGAAAAATAGGGACCACCTTTGGTGGGAAGGTAACAGCATTCCGTGCGCCTTTGGCGTTTAGTCATGCCGGCCACATGACCACGGAGACATCTTTGGACAGTGCTGGCTCTTCGGCTTTGAAACAGAGATGAGCACTGCCCCCTAGAGTCAGGAACAACTAGCACATATGTGCGAGGGGAATCTTTACCTTTACCTTTGCCTTACTTTATGGTTATGATCATGATTTATCACTTGTTGCTTGTATCTACGCTGAGAGCTTACACACTCGAGATAAGTTCCTTGTGAGTGTCCAATCACACTAGGGCCTAGGCCAATAAAGAATCTTATGCTATGCTACGCCATGCCACGCCACGCCACGCCATGCCACTCTCCGCTCCCTATTCTGCTCTGCTCTGCTCTACTTCTGTTCTATTCTATTCTATTCTGCATGTACAACTGGTAACAGGTAAAGGTGATTTGCTATTTGAGAATGGCCCACAGCTTGTTTGTTGCAAACTTTTTTCATATCTTAAAATAATGAATAAAGGCTTCAAAAAGATAAATGATAACATGTTTTTGTCAGATTTTTAAAATCTGTTTAGAAGGTCTAAAGGAAGCTTAATTTCATAAAACGCATAGGTATGGAATGTTACTGAGCTCTGAGAAATGCAAGATCCATTTTGTTTTCTTTATTAAACTTACTATGCTGCTCATTTTTGAGCTTTTTTGACGGGGCTTAAAATAAATGTAGAGTTTTGCTCATATGCTTACAGATAAACTGTCTCCTTATTGTCACCCAAAGAAATGAATAAAAAGTCCCACAGATTCCAGAGCAGGATGGCTTCAGATCTTTCTGATGGAGTTTTTCTCTGACCATATTGGTGGCTGCTATAATGATTAATGTTGAAGGGCCTTGGTGATGATATCAGATGTAAATGTAAAGTCTAGACATTCTCTCATAAAATAATAGATGAAACGAATGTACATGTTACTATTGTCACACTTTAATTATGTTACATAGTCTGAGATAACTAACAAAGTGATTCAAACCGAAGTTGAATCTTTAATAAAACTGATTTCTTGCTGCTTTTTTGTTCAGGACAGCCAGTAGAGGTGACTTCGTATTTTCTGCTGATCGTTTGGTAAGCCATATTTTTTCATGCACTATGTTATGCTCATTAATGTCTGTATTATTACCATAATGACTCCACCTTTAAACATAGATTATTTAAAAATCTGTCATTAGCATTAACTTCCCTTTTAAATTGTTTAATTTTAAATTTGTTTTAAAACAATAGGGGTGTTTTAATCTGTATGGGCCAAATTATTTAATGTGTTTTTATATGGTTTTTTAAATTTTGTATTACGTGTGTTTTACTTTTGGCTGTTCACCACCCTGAGTCCTTCGGGAGTAGGGCGGTATATAAATCCAAACAACAACAACAATAATGGTCTACCTACATTATTATATTATGTTTTCATATTGTCCCATTCCCCATTTATGTCAGAGGTATGGTTAGAGTGCTTTGGCTCCCATCAAGGAGCTGGAGTGAATGACAGGAACTCACCCTGCCACACAGCAGCACTCAGGTCTCACACGTGGGCTTGCTAACCTCCAACCCAGGACCCTACCACATGAGCAACTGTGCTCCTTGTTTTCATATTGTAATTCCATCAAAGTTCAGTGAGATTTCTTATCCAATTCAATTCAATTCAATTCAAACTTAAATGCTATTTTTTAAAATACTGTTCTTTTCCCAGTGGCAAGATATATTTGCTTGTTTTACCAAGTAAAATATTTCCATATAACCACAAATCTTTAGGATATATATTCAGGAATACATAACGGATTCTGAATCAGTTGGTATTTTTAGTTAATATAACCAGTCTTAAACTATTGGACAGTTATTACTGTATTTTCCAATACCAGTTTTCCTGGAAATACCTATTTACGTGGAATCTGTATATTTTTCTCCATTTGATAAAAAACGTTAGTTGATTCATGGAGATGGTTCCCTGTATGTATACAATTGAAAGTGCTAAAAGTTATCATTCAAACATGTCTTGGAAATCTTGTTTTATTGCCTTTAGAAACATGCTAAAATCAAAGAATAGCATAACTAAATTCTGTTGTTTGCATTGGTTCAGCAGTAATGCCAATAGATAAGGAGAGAATCCTCCAAGATATTCTGTTTATCCACCATTGTGGCTGTCCTATGCAGTTAGACCTCAATTTATGACCATTCAACGACTGAAATTACAATAGTGCTGAACTAAGGGACCTGCAACCTGTGCCCAAAGTTACAGCTTGTTGCAGACCCCCTATGACCTCATGATCAGAGCTCAGGTGTTCAGCAGCCCACTCACACTTAGAACTGCCCACAACTCCTCTTACCTGCCTATCTTCCCCCCCTCCGCCCATTTATGCCCTTAAATGCCAGGGAAATTCCAGTGGCCCCGCATGAAGCAGCCACCCCGCCAGGGTCAAACACCTGGGAAACCTTCACAGCAGGGTGCAAAACAGCTGCCCACAGCTGACTCCAAAGGCCAGGACACTCCAAGAGTGGGGAATGTCTGGGAAACTCCGCCCAGCTGCCCCCACTGCCCTGCACTACGCCAATTGGCTTTTGCAGTTTTCTTCCTCCCATGAGGCAGCTCCACCTGGCCCTTTACCAGGAAGAGAAAGTTAAAGGCAGCCACTCAGCTGCAGTGTCTTAAAATGCCCCTTTCCCCATTTTCCTGGGTGGGGCTGGAGGACTGCAGCTGCCTTCCTGGAGAAAGAAGAAAGTGAGGGGGGGGGGAATGAATAGCTGCCCTTACTTTCCGACAGCTGTGTAAGCCACTCTCGATTCCAAAAGCAAAAGTTTAGCATGTCTTTCCTTCTTTTTCTGTGCAAAGGGCCAGACTGGGCAAGCCTCATAAGCTCAGACATAGTTTTAGTTTTAAGACCTTTTGGCTTAACTTTCCTGGGTTAAAACCATCAAGCACCCATTCCTAGAAGAGATCAGTTTCAATGGAAATGACCCCTGTGATCTTGTGGCACTTGGCAACCAATCATAATTGCGAGTCAGTTGCCAAATGCCCAAGATGCAGTCACATGATTGCAACGGGGGTGGGTGGGGGGCAGGCAGAGGCAACATTTGATGGTGGCAAAAAAGGACTTCATGGCCATACAACAGCCTTTTTCTGAGGCTTTGGTAATGGTCATTAAACAATTGGTAGTAAGTGGAGGGCTACCTGTAAGCTTATTTTAGGCTAGGCAGGAAACAAATTTTGCTTACAATAAAAGTGAGAAACGCTTTTATTGAAACTTTGATTTTGTTGTGGTTATTTGAATTTTACCTTTCTTGCAGATCAGACTCGTAGTTGAAGAGGGATTAAATCGACTACCATACACAGAATGCACAGTGACCACTCCAACAGGTAAGTGAAGGTAGAAGCTCCCAAGGCGTGGAGATGTCCCAGGCCAAATTATACAAAGGTTAATAAATATTTGCTCCAATGCTGCTGAATGAGGAGACATGTCTGGTCCTTGAAATTGGGTTGATTGCAGTGTTCCCATAATCATGTGATTGCAATTCAGGTGCTTGGCAACTGGCTGGCAGACTCTCTCTGTATCCCACAATCACGAGATCACCATTTACAGGTTTCAGACAAGCAGTCAGTGGCAAAGCTGGCAGGAGGTTGCAAATAGTGATCATGCGACATTGGGTTTAAACCACCTAATGACTGGAACTGCCATCAGAAATTGATGCAGTCATGTGCTGTTGTGATTTATGATCCTGTCATTTAGTGACTGAGTTCCTGGTGCCATTTTCTGTTGCTAACCAAGGACTAACTATATTTAGTCCAAGGCTGAAGGAGATAGATAACAGATGGGTAAGCTATCATAGAGTTAGCACAAACAAATAAAATTATTAAACAAAACACGGAATACTTTTTAGCAGCAATGTTAAATAAAATTCTCAGAAGATTGCTGTCCTTGTCTGATTTTTGTGGTCCTAAACATCAAAGAACAGCAAAATTTATATAGGACTAGTAGATTTCCAAAGAGATCGCATATGTGAATTGCCTTAAAATTTATAAAGACTAAATAACATTCTGATGTCAATATATAATATATACAGAAACATACATGTTTCTGCAGCAGATGGTCTACATACTGGAGAATTCCAGTTGTCTTATAGGCAGTACAGATTAAGCAACTAAATCTTGAGGTATGCAAATAGACATCCAGTAAATAGAAGATAGTTTTAGTTTTTTAAACTGTAGGATTGATCATTAGATCAATGCACTGGTCATTCAAATGCAGGTAATCCTCATTTAGCAACCATAATTGGGGCCAGCAACTCTCACTAACCAAAGCAGTCACTAAGTGGGAAATCCTGTGACTGCAACTGTATTTTCCTTTTGTCAACGACCCCACCCTTTGGAATGCTTACCCTGGTGCTAGCAGAAGGGAAGTACATTCAATGAAGAGGAAGGATTACAGGAAAGTAAGGAGGTGAGAGTGGGGAATACACATCAAAAGGAATGTGATGGCCCTGGAAGCCCCTGAGTGCATTTGGCAAACCAGTGTATTCCCCATTGTTCCTCTCTTGTAATCCCTTCCTCTCCAATCTCTCTGTTGTGCATTGGGGGGGGGGGGAGATAAGGTCAGGCACAGGAGAGATTGCTTGGTCTTTTTTTTCCCCCAGTCCCACCCTTGCAGAACAGAAAGGAAGGTGTTGGAAAGGAAGGGGTAACAAGAGAGGGAACAGGCACACAATGGGAAATATACCAGGCTGCTTGTATAGCATGCTCGTAGCTGCCAGTGCCAGTGAATTGCTTTAAATGTGTATTTCCATTGTATGCCTACTTCCTCTCTTTAAATCCCTTCCTCTTCAGGGTTTCTACTCAGTAAGGGGGGGGGGGATAAAAAACAAAAGGTCAGACACAGAACAATGTGCACTGATTATAATGGTGACATGTGACTGAGAGATGCTGTTTCCAGCTGATTGGAACTTTGCGATATTGTGCATCTGACCTTAGATTTGATTCAAGTGGGTCTGAGAAATGTTGCAACTATAATTAACTAGAAAGGAGAAGATAAATTCACCTATTTTGTATCAATACGTCCTTCTAATATAGTTTGAGAGCTTTTATGTAAACAAGAGCTTTATATTTTCTGATTCATAGATTAGATCCAGATAGGATCAGTTAACAATAAAATTGCATTTCTTATTTTATCATCTTATTAACAGGAATTTAAGCTCTGGTAAAGGTGAAGATAAAAACTCCTTTAGGCTGAGCATTCTTCCTGGAGTTTTCATGACTACATCCATGTAATTTTCTTAGAAACCATGTAGCTTGTACCCATGTCTCTAAATATATTTTGATTTCCCAGCCTGGGATTTCCTAGAGGTCTTTCATACAGGTTCAAATTGGCTATGTGTTTTGTTTATTCGTTTGTTTGTTTCTGCTGTGGTTGGCTAGGTATTAATTAGCTTCAGATGTTCAAAATTATAAACTAGTTTTCTAAGCAAGAAGCACTGTTGCATTCCATCAGTTGGCTTTTCATTCTGGCAGAAATGGCTGAACCAGCTGCATTATCAAGCCAGAGTCTACAGTATATGCTTAGAACAATAGTCTGAAAATAAATAGAGTTGTCTGTAGAGTCTGTAAATAAATAGTCTGATAATAAGTAGAGTTGTTCTCTTAATATTGCCTGGAATCTTGCTCAATGCATTAGCCTAAAATAGCTTTTTTGACCTGATTCGTTCCTACATGCAGGCTGCAGTTTTGGAAGTCACAGGGCAAACCTCTTGGAAAGCTGGGGAAGGCTTCAGGAAACCAGTCAGGGAGCTTCCATAGTTATTTTGGTACTTCTTTGCAGATGTGACTGGATTCTTTCCTCAGATTTCTGACTTGGAGTCAGAATATGAAAGACATACACAACTAATTATTCAACAACAGCAACTCAGTGAGTTTTTCTTTCTCTGTGTGTATCCCTCCAAAAAAGTATGGACTAAATTTTAGAAAGGAAATTTATTAATTGACTACTGTACAGATGGTAATGAAATTTCAACGCTTAAAAAGAGACACCTCTGTAAATGTTTGCAATGAAAGTGCATCTTAAATTTTATTTCTCATCACTGAAGGTCAACCATTGCAATATTGTCCTTTCTTTCTGTGACTGGTTAAGTTCCAAATTTATAAGACCTCCTGTTTTCTTATTTGAACATGTCATTGCAGTAAAAGCTGTCTGGGAAATGAAGTTATTACGTTTACTACTGAATAACGTGAAGGATACCAACTCCTGAAGAAACTTCTTTACTCTTATAAGAATAAAAAATTCTTTATAACAAATAAAAATAATATTTATGTCTTTTCAACAGGGTACAAATATGAAGGAGTGAAATTTGAAAAGGGAAACTGTGGGGTCAGCATAATGAGAAGTGGTAGGTCACTTAAAATTTTCTTGTGTGCTTGTTAGTATTTACTATTTATCATTGTACCAAGTTATCAATAACGCCAGAATGCAGATTGAAAAACAATGCCCAGGACTCACCTATGTAGAGAGTCAACCCTATTTAGGGAAACAGCATAGAATTGCAACGAGGTTGAGAGTGCAAATACCAGTTTTTAAAGCGAGTAATCCCCTTCCCTTCTTTGCCGCATCACGTTTTCCTCTTTTCCTCTCCCAATGAAGGGGAGGCAATGGAACAGGGCTTGCGCGATTGCTGCCGATCTATACGAATAGGGAAGATCCTGATCCAGAGCGACGAGGAGACCCAGAGAGCCAAAGTATACTATGCAAAATTTCCACCAGACATCTACAGAAGAAAAGTCCTCCTCATGTACCCCATTCTGAGTGAGTGCTTTAAAGATGGTATTAGAAGCTATGTGGGCTGTAGAGTGCTCCGTTGGAACATAGAAAAGCCAGTGAGGACAGGCTTAGCTTGTTGGGAGATGCAAAATACACAAGTTTCATGCTTTGCTGAAAGGTCTAGTCCAGTGATGGCAAGGCTTTTTGCCATGGCATGCCAAAAGCGGGGGGAGCATGGGGGGGGGGTCGGGCGTGCGTGAGCCACAACTATACAATGCTCCCCCGCGCGCTCCCCCCTCCCATGCACGTGACCCCGCTCCCCCCATGCATGACCCTCCCCCTGCGTGGGGGGCGGCGGTTCTCCAGAATCCTGGGCGCAAGTGGCAGGGTGCCCCCCCCCCTTCCCAGCCACGGAGAACAAGCAGCGCTGCCCCTGCTACTTTCCTGGGGCTGCAGGGCAAGCCATCACGGGTCTAGTCCTTGATCTAATTGAGCTGGCAAAACATCGATCCTAGGCTGCACATATTGAGTAAGATGTGTCTATTCATATAAAACAAATAATGGGAGTTTGCTAATTTAAGTGATGGCATGACTATGTAGAATTCCACAGATTTTAAAATCTTCATGAGATACTTGATAATTGACTATTTTTTTCCAAGTTCCTATTCTGTTTAGCCAATTCCTTCGTATAAGTTTCCCAAAAATAATTGGGAATAGATTGTGCCACAATTAGACTCCGGTTGTAATCATAACCAAAAGGAAAGATGACTCTGACACACACACAAAGTTTGAAAAGACAGTTGGATATTTCACCTCTGCTTTCTCTCCCCCCCCCCCCCCCCCCTCCCCCCCCCCCCCCCCCCCCATTTATCAGGCACTGGCAACACTGTGATTGAGGCCGTAAAGGTCCTGATAGAACACGGGGTTCAGCCCAACGTTATAATCCTGCTGAGTCTATTCTCTACTCCCCATGGTAAGTTCAGGCAAACCAGTAGCAAATCATAAAATAAGGGTATTTGTGGGAAAGAGTTTAGCTCTCGTTTCATCACATGCTAGAAATGAACAGAGAAATTATTATAGGCTATATACAACAGTATAGTTGATTTCTTTAAAAAGTGGCAGACGGGATGTTTCAGCATAGATCTACAACCAGATGAATATGTAAAACTAATGAGAACTTGATCAAGCAATCTGTTACATGGAGAAACATAATCTTAACCCTTCTGCGGCAAGATTTTGAAAAACAGACTGTCTTTGGTGTACTTCAGAAAAGGCACGAATGTGAGCATCTTCAAAATATTGTAGATAACAAATTGAGATGGAGTGAATAATTATGAATATAATCCTTGAACATTTGAAAAGATTTTCAACATTCCAACGTAGTGAAATCCTTTCATGTTAGAAAAGCCAGATTAAACGAAAGGAATGGTGTGTCTGTTTGTTTGATGCCTATGAGGACACATCTAAGTTTTTTTTTTCTTATGCAAATAAGAATATTCCAGAGTGTCATTTCTGTATTATAGAAGTAGCATTGAATTTCATGTTGGCAGCTGTGGAAACTGTCACATGTAAGTTTTCATATAGAAATTAGCTATATGTCCAAAGAGAATGCAACTGTTGAATTCACAAAATACTGGGAAAGGGGAAAAAATGAATTTATGTCAACTTTTGATTAACGCTTATAATAATTGGATAAGGGCACATTCCAGAAGTAGAAAATCAATACAGCTACATATATAATTCACAGTTTTCTTTTTTTTTAAGGTGCCAAATCAATAATCCAGGAATTTCCAGATATCACAATTTTGACAACAGAGGTTCATCCAGTCGCACCTACACATTTTGGGCAGAAGTATTTTGGAACAGACTGAAATACTTAACCCGTTTGTGTTTTGTTACTGTAAGATATTATATCATTTTTCTACATTTTATAATTTGAAGTGGAGGTATCTATGGGAATATTTAACATCTTCAGGTGTTTTTTTTTTTTTTGTCCAAAGGTGGAAATAGTTGACCTGCACTAATTTTTTATTTAAATGGATAGATACTTGATCTTAAGTCTAGTTTTTGTTTTAATAATGAGATGGGGCAATGAAGCAGACCACAGAAATCTAATGTTGGGTTATTCAAATTGCTGCCCTCTACTTTATTTATTCTTTGTAGCCAATTTGGCTGATTGCAACAGTAAAATAAACTAACTGTGAAGGCACCATTGTCTGTATTTTTCATTGTTTTTATAGTGCAACTGGACCTTTTCCTGGAACAGATGGATTTTTCACTAGAAACCGTTGACATATTTGTGCCAGTCTTGGGATATAATTTTAGTTTTTGTAGATCGTATTCTTAAGCTGTATAGGAGTTATGTAACTATAATAAAGATGTGTAAACAAAATGCAGGAACAATTCAAAAAAGGGTGTGTGCAAAACATTACACTGCTCACACTTGCTCACATATGAATATATGGACTAATGGAAGAGGCAATGCATGCCCATCTGATCTGGGTTGCAGAATTCTGAATTCTGCTACCCCAGGGTAGAAAAGGGATACAGAAAATGCTCTGCTTTTGCTGCCATCTGGTGGTTGCTCAGATTTTTATACCACAGGTCAGCTAGTTTTCTTTTGATACTAAATCTTATTGATTTTTAAATTAAATACAATTAATACAAATGAGAACAATTAAAGACAAAAGTAATGTTTCATTTCATTACAGGTGACTTGTATGCAATTTTAAAGCAAACCATTTCAGAAAAATCATTGCTATATATCAGCCGTTGTACTGTCCGGACAATATTTTTAGCTTGGCTATGATCTATCAGTGATTGTCTCCTGGTTGCTGATCAGCTGGTACCCTACAACCACAAATCATTTGCATCTTTTGGGGGGGGGGAAAGCCAGGAATGTTCTAGTTCTGTTAACCTTTGTTTTTCTGTTCATCATCAGACCTAAGGATATTTATTTTCATTTCTTCAAGAGCGCGTTTTACTTCTTACTAAAATATGTTTAGGTATATTGGACACTACTGCTAAAACCTTAAGCTTGGAGATGGGTGGGTAAGATGTCCCCTGGTTGGAAACTCAGTCTGTGACTAACAGACCCCGAGTAAAAATAAGCTAAATCAGAATGGCAGATTACTTCATGCTAAGCAAGAGAAATACATTGACCCACTCTGGACTCCTGGTACTTGAATTTTAAAAATGCAGCATTACACAATACATTTTAACATATTTAAATATTCACATGTGATTCTACAAAACATTTTTATTGTAAAATATTTCCATGCTTTAGACTGCTACATGATCACAAACGTACATTTTTCAGTTAATGAACCTGAGAGAATGTAACCGTTAAACATTCAGGAGACCCAACATGAACAGCAGAATATGATACAATCCTTAGGAATGATTATGCTCCACTATACTCTACTTAAGTGATCCATTTTGCATGTTTCTCATTATAAAATCAAATTGGGAAATCCACTCCCTGATATATCATCAATGAAACAATTGATTATACGATACCAAAGAAAAAGCCAGAAAGGAATTACGCTAGATAATGAACAAAATATTTAAAAGTATAGAATAAAGGGCTGTGCAATTTGCTGCCACCCCCGAGATCATTAATCAGTAATATCCAAACTAAAGGTTAGTGCAATTTTACAACATCCCTTAATGATTAAAACAAAAAGACTTGGCAAAAGTATTTTGCAAAAGTGCAGTCAAATCAATAGCTGCTGGAGGCTCATGCAAACGTTTGACCGGATTCATCCGTTCTTTACTTATCTACACGTAGTCTTTCACTGAGTAATCTTTCCTCCCTGCCATAGGAAGTAACTATTATTTAAAACACTCTTAAAAGCTCAGAGAAAGAATTGAAATCTAACTCCGGTGCATTAAGTGGGAAGTATTTCTGAGAAATAACTGGTACCTTCAAGTGAATCCTCTGCCTCAAATGTTTAATTTTCTTTTTAAACCAACAAGAGACTCATCTACAACTCTGCTATAAGAAACACAACCAACTTTAAAAATTCTACGAAGGTAAAATCAGCTCTCTTCCTCCATCAGCCGTGACCAACACAGCCATATTCTTTCTCTTAATATATTAATGCATTTATCAGTGATTTCATTTATGTCCTGATATACTTGTTTTATTGTGGCGGGAAGCAAGCAGCGCGACTGGCAAAACAGCAAACCTCTTTTGCTTGTACTGGCGCATTATTACAAGGCAGACATTTCAAGAAATTGAGCTAAAGCAGCTTTGGTGGTACTCACAGCCCTGTTCTGCATACCTTAAGTGTTGATGGGTCACAGACAGATGGGGGAGTGCAGCTATATTAGATCTCCCCAAAAGTTGAGAAGGGGGTAGAGAGGATACTGCAGTGTTTCTTAACCTTGGCTGCTGGAAAAAGGCTGGCTGGGGAATTCTGGGAGTTGAAGTCCAGCCCTCTTCCAACTGCCAAGGTTGAGAAACACCGAGCTATTGTACGTCCCTGCCTCTCTAATATATTTTTCCCCACCCAGGTGAGGAGAAAGGAATGGTGTGTATGTCACATTCAATTTGTCATTACAGATACGTCATGGTCCTGTCTAGTTACAAGTAGAGCAAATTGTGCTTTCAGTTGTGCACCACACCTTACATGAGAAAGAGTTATAGGCTGGGGCCAAATAAACATTTCTTACATCGTGCTAGCTGACTCTTTCACTATACCGGCATGCAACGACGATATTATTCAACAATTCTGATGATCTCCAAAATTAAGCTATATACAGAAGGCCAATTTTTAAAACACAGATTTCCTACCTAACTACCTTTGTCTCGCTGTCCTTAGCAGACACCAGTGGGATGCTTTCAGTTTTGTGGTGAGGATGGGATGCATGTTGTTTGCAAAGATCCTCAGGTTGGATTCCGAGGACCGCTCTCCGCTGCTCCATCTTCTCAGAAGGACATTTTATGCCCAGGAATATATGGGCAATGTGGAACTGTGGAAGCCTTTGAGAAGTTTCTGAACCTGGGACGTTCCAGCATGGAAAAGTTCCACATACATCAATGCCAACCGGTTCCATGAATAATGATGGACAAGGTGCAAATTTTATAGTTCCAGTACACAAAAGTTATTTTGTTCCGCAACACAAGGCAAGATTTGCCACAAATGAGTCCAGATACTGGGAAGAAGGTACTTCTCATAATCAATTAAACAACCCTAAATTACGCTTAGATTGATGGAAACGTGTGGCATCTTGCACACCTGTGACTGCTTTAAAAATGGCTTAAATAATGTATGAAAATTATATCTAGTTGCTTGCAACCATAAAACTAATAAACAATAGGAATCTGGAGACAAACATTACAATATTGGATCATAATTCAAATGCTATAGAACAGTAGTTTTCAACCTTGGCCATTTTAAAGTGGGTAGATTTCAGCTCCAGAATTCTGGGAATTGAAGTCCCACCCAGTTTAAAGTGGTTGAGAAACACTGCTCTAGAATACCATCAAATTCCTTAAGTAGCCATTTAAGGTCTTTTAATTTCTTCCTGATACTCAAAAGAATGTGTTTGCAAATAGTCTATTACTACCCTTCCTCCCTGCTTCTGAATTTCAGTTGGTCCTAAGAAATCACAAAAAAAGGCTAACTAGATTACCAAATACTAGTTATAATATTTCTAGACAGAACACTGCCACACATTCTTGGGTCTGTGTCATCCGTTAACAGGCAGATTGTTGTGAGCCATCCAGAGTTGCTGGGAATCGGGCAGCATAAACATTTAATGACTTCTCATTATCTAAAATGAGAAGAAAATACTGTCTGCTCTTCAGAACATTTGCTTAATTGTTTCGGGTTTTGGGCGTCTCCATATCCTGGGTCCTCATGTGAGTACATGAAAACCAGAATGACATGCAGCAACTGGATAAGGACTGAAAGTGGCAATACTGGTTGGTACTAAGTATTCCAACAAACATACTTTTATCCCAATAAACTGGAAAAGTTGCTTTAATTACAAAATAGCTTTTCCCAGTCTGGAAGCCAGCATGCCAGCGCATGAGGAAAGTACTCCCAGCCACCATCCCAGTCCTGGAGGGCGCTAAATGCAGGGGAGGTCCAAAGAGTCAGTTCAACTTCTGTTTCCACTATTGCATAATGGGCCAGATTTAGCAGGGCCATTCATACAAGATGCTTCGTTAGTTTTACCCAGGTAGGTTTTCTCAATTTGTGCCCATCTGTAGGTAGTCTTCGACTTACGACCAAAGTTGAACCCAAAATCTATGTTTGCTAAGTGAGAAATTTGTTAAGTTAGTTTGGCCCCATTTTACGACTTTCCTTCTATGTTAAGTGAATCAGTGCAGTTGTTAAATTAGTAAGACAGTTGTTAAGTGAATCTGGCTTCCCCATTGATTTTGCTTGTCAGAAGGTCGCAAAAGGGGATCACATGACCCACGGGACACTGGAACCGTCATAAATATGAACCACCTCTCAAGCATCCGAATGTAAATCACTATGACCACAGGGATGCTGCAAAAAACGGTCATAAGCCGCTTTTATTCAGTGCTGTGGTAACTTTGAACAGTCACTAAATGAACTGTTGTAAGTCGAGGACTACCTGTACTGCATTTGACAATTAAGGATTCAGTGTACAGTATTTGTGCAACCATGAAAATGGGTTAATTTGGCAATGAAATGCATACAGATACAGCACTATTAGTAGAGGGGACTGGCTCTCTAATCTACCATGCAAAAAAAAAAAAAATCCTCCCATAACTTGTGGAAGCCCTTTTACAACCCTGCTTTACAGGGATGAGCATTAGGAGACCTTTGATTCTGAGGAATTAACTGGGGCTGAAGCCTTCCTAACCTGATTTAACAAGCCCATTCGCTTGCCACAAGCCAGTTGGTCAGATGTTTCCAAAGAGAATTTATTTTTGGTCACCTGATCGTATCTAATTTTATTAAATTAAGCAGTTCTCCCCCACCCCAAAATTATTTAAAAATATAATTTACACGTATTCCACTTGTGCCATTTCAAGCTCAACAGCTGCCCAGCTCCCAAGGAAGCTGCAGAGAAGGGGCGGGAGGGGAGTTTGGGAGAGGCTGCTAAGGGAAAAAGACTTCAGGGCTGCTGGAGTTTTCCCTGCAGGGCTTCCCTGCGTAGAACAGATTGGGTGAGTTATAATAGCTGCACAAAGGGTTCTTGTTTTTTGTTTTCCTCCCAATGGTTTAGCCACAAGAACACCAAGTAGACTTTATTCTTCAATTAGGCTGCTGAGGTGAGGGCAGCTTTGGAAATCATCAGGAATGATCTGAGTTCAAGAAGTTCTAAGCAGGCCTGGCTCAAGCAAACTGGTTCCCATCACCAAATAAATAAGCGCAGGCATAGGCCCACAAAAAGCTGTTTTATGGAGAACCACGCAGAAATATTAGTGAATGCAGGTATAGTTTTCCTGGAAGCAAATGATGACACGGTTCCTGTGGATCATAAATCACTGCTCCACAAAGGTAAACGAAACGGCATTTGAAAGCCACTTTTGCAGACAAATGGTCATTTTCCCTTTAGTACCTTTCACGGCTTTTCAATCATGGCTAAAGAACCCACCTCCCCTAGCTGTTTTTTCACACAACTGTTAAGCAGAAGAGTGCTTGGGCAGCTCATTGCCTTGATAATGGCTTACAATGGTGTTTCCTGCTGACTTTATAAGATGTGTGGGCTTCCATTTCCAGAATTCCCCAGCCAGCATGCTCATTAGGGGAATTCTGGGAGTTGAAGTCCACACACCTAAAAAATCAGCAAGGTTGAGCAACACTGGGCTACAACTATAGTTGCTGCTAGCCAGTTGTTTATTTGGGACTAATGGCAAGGCCCAAAAGTGCCGGGATCTTCACTTCCCTCTGCTGTTGATGCCCCTAATTCAAGAATGTCTAAAAACAGCTGAAAATTCGGGGTATGAAGAAGTGCCTGAAATTGAAAGGGCATTTGACCAGGCCATTCCTTCTAGGCCCCGTAAGACTCAGGCTGATCAGACATGGCTTTGGGGATTTTCTAAGGCACGCCTTACCCAGCCACTGCCTGCTAGATTCCCAAATTCTGGACCCCCCTTTCAGTGAGAGATCAACGAAGCCAAACACCTCCTGATAGTGTTAACAGAGTGGACCTGAGAAATGTTCAGTAGCAGCTGAGGTGCTTTTCTCACGTAGCTCCATGAAGTTAAAAATTAGTCCCCCAAATACATGATCTAGTGTTTTAGTAGATTTTCTTTTTGAAATGTTGGAGTGGAGCTGCATTTGTTAATTTGTTAATTAGAAAAGAGTCTTTTTAGAAAGGGAAACACATTGCAAGTGATTGACAGCACCGTTATGAAGTCTAACTAGGGAAGAATATCAGTGTTAAATGTGGACCCACGCAAATGTCTATTTTGCTTAAAATGTATAGGATTCAAAGGACTAATATAATCAGCAGAAAAAATGTTTAAACTAGTACTATTGAAATGAGTAAAGCTTCAATATTTGCCCTAAAATTTCTGTCTGCTTCAGTTTCTCTGGCTGGAGCCTTTCTGCATTGAGAAAAAGTAGTGCTTTTTAACAGACTAGCCCTAGCCTAGACAATTCTGGAGGCCGACTCCTGGGAGGTCTCCCCTAGAGAATTAGCAAAGGATGCAACTGCACAAAGGAAGCCCAGCCAACTATGAAACCGGGTTATTTTTTAGCACAGGCATTTCCAAAACCCCAAAAGATACACCACAAGCAAAGCCACAGAGGTCCGGCCAAATCTTTGAGGAAGTCCTAGTCACTATAAATGTGATGGGCTGCCACTTCCAACTGCAGAACTTTTTAAAAGTCTTCTTTAAAAATGATCTGATGGCCCCAGTGGGATGGAGGTACTAGCCAGGTAGTACTGGAATGGGCTTCTATGGAGAGAGCTCAACTCTTGCTCTCTCTTTCATCTGCTTGTGTGGGTGGGGAGGCGAAACGTAGCATAAGCAGAGAAATGCAGTTGCCTGGTTTGGTGCCACCATCTTGGCACTGGGGGAAGTTGGTTTAATTCCAGACCCTGGAGCTGCACCTCCCTGATCCTGTGGATTGTGCAAAATGGTTGACGTCTATAACCTATTTCCAATGACCTCCTATTTGGGTGCTGGGGTGTTTTCTTCTCCAAAGTTCTAAAGAGGGAAGATAAGAACCTATTTCTGCATAGTCACTGAAAAGCCTGGAAAAAATCTCTTTGTGGGGGGGGGGGGGGGAGGGGGGAATCCCACTTGGATCAAAACCTCCTCTTGCAACACCAACGTTTGAGATCTAGTCACCCAGCACTCAAGTTAAAGGGGCAGGGGGAAGCCCAGCCTTTTGGACTTCTCTATCCATGAGTTTCTTTAAGTATTTGGAAACAAATGAATGACGGAGAGACACAAATCTTATTCCTGATCAGATTATGCAAAGGGTTTAAAAAGTCCGTGAAGTGAGGCTGGCCTGGCTCCAAGCAAGGCTTCCCCTGCGTGGAAAACCAGGGGACGGGCTTTCTCCCCCTGGCAGCCTGACTTTTGCAGGTGGGGGGAGGCAAGTTCTGTCTAAAGATGCCCATAGTCACATGAGCCTCCGTGGACAGTCCAATACGGGGTCACTTGTGCAATTCAAAGACTATTTTTTTCATAGCAGAAACTAGTCCAGTAGCTGAAGCTGTTCTGAATGAATTTCAGACAATTGTAGGCACCTAGAAACGAGGACTGTGCTTACATCAAAAAGGAGAACTCAAAAAGAGCCGGATTTTTTTAGCAAAATCAGAGTTGACAATGAGTACGTTTAGGGCCCGAGGGTGTTGGAGGTTTCCTAGGGCTACAGAAGCAGTGAGTATTCACCCCGTTCTCTAGCAGTAAGACTTGGTTTGGCAGCCATGATTCCTGTTTTGAGCCGTCTGCTTAACCGTCCGTCTACAACCGTTTTACGGAGCTGTTCTTCCTATTTGGCAAAACGAGACAACACGAAGTCCAGGCTGTTAGCTAAATGCCCCTTAAGGCACTTGGAAATGCATTTGCACTAAGCAGTTTTCCCTTCTTCTGGGTAAGACGTACAAAAAGAGAAGGTCATGAATAGCCTTAATCACTTCAGAGCTGCCATGTTGAAAAAAAAATCCATAATGTGTAGCAAACCTTGGAAGTGTCACTAAGGACAGTCTCCTCAAGAAGCGTTTCGGAAAGCGAGAATTAGCCTCCAACGTTGCTTTTCTTTTTCTGATCCAAGTGCTGTTTTTCTCTTTTATGCCTCCTGAGTCTCCATCACCAGAGGAAGCTAATGAGACAGGGAGGAAGCTGGAAGTGAAGTGGGTTGCAGGAAAAGAAAGGAATAAGAATGAGTCTAATTAAAAGAATTTCTATTCTACTCCTAAGGACCAAACGCGACATGACATTAGGCAGCCCTGCATTTAATGCGCACGTTGAAATAGAAAGGAAACCGCACCTGCAGATGTGCTGATAATGATCGAGATCAGAGCAGGTGGGAGGACGGGGCAGAAGGCAGCACTTTCCTTTCCGGGATGAAAAGTGTTCATCCATAGCTGCTATTTGATGTTCTGGAACAAAATCTTTTAATTGGGGAGGCAAAAACTCCAAAGGAAAGGAAAGCGCCAATCGGTTTGGGTTGGCCCTGGAATGCTGCTTTCCAAAGGAACGATTCCTCTTCCCCACCCACCCCCCTACCTTGTGTTTGCTGTAACTTTAAGTTTAAAAAGAAATGACATGACCCCAAGTTCCCTACCTTTGCCCACGTCTTTGGCTGCCCCTTTCCAAAACTAAGAAGCACAATACAGGTAGTCCTCGATTTACGACCACAACTGGGACCAGAATTTCCATTGCTAAGCATTGTTAACGGAGTCATGTCCGATTTTCCAACCTTTTCTGCCGTGATTTCAGCTGAATCATTGCGGTTGTTAAGTGAATTGTGTGCTCATTAGGCGAGCCCCGCTTCCTGTGAGTAGATGCTGGCTGTCACCCAAATTTTGATCATAACGGTCGTAAGTGCAAGAACTGGTCTGCATCACTTTTTTCAGTGCCGTTGTAACTTTGAACAGTTGCTAAACAAATGATTGTAAGTTGATGACTACCTGTATCCCTTTATGCGTTGTAGTTTCTGTAACATCGCACTCTTGTCCTTCAGCCGTTCAACTTTCTCATGGGAGCCAAAATCCAAGCCAACTGGTGGCATTGGTACAGGAGACAACGGTCTTGCCTTCCATCTTCCCTGAATGCAAGTTCTATCCCTCTCTATTTTCACATTCATTGGATGGAAATCCTCCATTCTTTCTGTTGTGGCCTGTCGGCCGCCAGCCTCTCCAGCAGTCGAATCAGAGGAGGAGGAGGAGGGGGCTTGGGAGTCAGGGTCAGCATCAGGGCAACCTGGGAGCTCTGAGGGGGAAGAGGGAAGGGAGCTGGCAGAGAGAGAGAGAGAGACAGAGGCAGAGCCTGGGCTGTTCGTCAACAGCCCCCAGGGCTGGAGGTGGCTGATGAGAAAAAGGAGGAACAGCTGGGTTCAGTGCCTGACGCACAGATGTGCAGAAGGTAGAGGAGAGGAGAGCAGTGGAAATCTGTGGGCCGGCCCTTGGGACGGAAGAGCCACGGCTGCTAGCGAAGCCCCACCCTAGCTCTGGGGATAAAAGGCAGGAAGCAGAGATGAATAGATGTGGCAGACAACCTATTCGACTTCTGGCCAGACAGACTTGTTAGCCTGAAGTGAAAGAGAAACTTTTTGCCGGGGCTGCCGGCACTCCTAATAAAGGAATCATTGAGTTAACTTCAGAGGGTTTGCCATGTTTGGGGAGCTGGGTCTGAACATTTTCTTGCACTTGTGCTTGGAACGTTTGAGATCTTTTCTGAAAAGGTATTAAGCTTCTAAAGGTGCTTTTGCAAGAGGCAACTGGGCTTTCTGGTTTTTCTTTCAAGACGTTTCGCTTCTCATCGAAGAAACTTCTTCAGCTCTGATTGGATGGTGGGGAACAGATAGATTTATACTCCTTGCAGACAGCCATTTGCATTCTTTCAAAAGGATGCAAATGACCAGCTGTCTGCAAGGAGTATAAATCCTTCCATTCCCCTCCAGCCAGTCAGAGCTGAAGAAGCTTCTTGGATGAGAAGCGAAACGTCTTCAAAGAAAAACCAGAAAGTCCAGTTGCCTCTTGAAAAAGCACCTTTGGGACAACCCTGACCTGGATGGCTGAGAATCTCTACAGATATTGAGCTTCCGTTGTTTAGACTAATCAAGAAGGTTTAGAAAAATGCTTCTCAGCTCTGCGGTTGGTTTTGTGTAAAGATATCTGTGCCATCAGGAGACGTCTTGCTCAAGAGCAGACTCATCCATCAGCAAATGTGGCATAGGGTGACACAGTCAGTTGAGGGTGGGTTTCCTGCAAGCAAATGGCTTGTGGTGAAATAGTTACCGGAAAAGCCTCCTGGGTCTTCTAAATCACAAGCGGTTAGTCAACTTCTTCTGAAACACAAAATCTGCCTCTTCTATTTGATAGATGTCTATCCAGCCTTCTCCCCAAGAGCACAAGGCAGCATCAGAAAAGCTCACACTTTCCATTGTGTGTGTGTGTGTGAGGTAGGCTTGGCTGTGTAAGAGCATCTGGGCCAAAGACACCCCTGGGTGAATCAAATCTGAATCGGGGCCAACCCAGTGCTGATTCTAGGCAAGCTCCAGAAGGCGAGACCTTGACCTGCCTTGGAGCTGGCACTCTTGCACCAAACTTGCCAGGACTTTGTGGCACACTACTAATACTGAACTCCAGTTCAGCGCTTCCCAACCTGGCACCCACCAGCAACTTTCGGTGGCACAGTGGTTAGAATGCAGGTCTGCAGGGCTAACTCACTGCTCACGCCAGGAGTTCTGACTTCTGGAGGCAAGGCGTCCAGATCGAGTATCTCATGGAAAAAAAATTAACTGAAAAAGGAGCGCTACACACTTACCAGAGCTCACGAGTTGCACAACTCAGCTCTTCAAAGCTGCTACGTCTCCATTTCGATGGAAAGAGAAGTCCGTGGCTGGTAATCTGGATAGACAAAGAAAACAAACCCACTCAGTCAGCCAGAGATTGCTCTTCCTTCAGAGTTGTCTTCCCAGTACAATTTTTCTAGGCTGGGGTGGGGTGAGGTGGGGGTCTATTTGGCTTGGAATGGCCTGCTGGAGACCACACTCTACAAACTCATAGGAAGATTGCATGCCCTTCGCATGCAACTAGAATTCGGTACAATTACTCTGATTACTTCCCAATTCTGTGTTTAATAACGGTTCCTTTTAAACCATTCAAAAGCAAATTTGGCAAAAAATAATTTGGAAGGCCTGCAGCCAAAAGGTTTACAACTTTCAGAGCCTGAGTTTGTATATGTCTTTAGGTAGGTATGGGCACATACAACCTTACCCTGCCTTTCTTAAACTTTGCCAAAGATGCCCTTGAGATTTACAGCTTGGTTGCTTTGCTCCCCTTTCAGCCAGGCTTCTGTGCTGGGCCATTAACCCCCCACCCCCACCCCAAGCAGGAGGACAAGCCATTCCCCAATCCTGCAATCAATCTGATGTTGAGGGCAACCTCTCGAGTCCCCTGGTGAATAGGACTTGATTGGTAAACAAAGCGGCCTTCAGTTGGATGCAGAGAACAGGAGTAACTTTTTAAAATAACTGATTGCAGCACTCTTCATCACCTGAGACCCTGCTTTTCAAGCAAAATGTAAAAGGAAGAAGGGACCCTGCACTGGAACTACTGGGCATATCTGCAGAAGCCTTTGCAAGAACAACAACACGGAGAAACATCGTCATTGGGGGGGGGGGGGGGGGGGGGGAAGACTGTTGTGATTTGCAAAGTATGTTCCATGTATATATGTATGCATGCCCACAGAAGACTCAACTTGTATCTCTATCAAATGTAAACTAAATGAATAACTCCAGGAAGTCAACTCAAAATTTGACTACTGCAAAGCGCCCCACACGGGGCTACCCTTGAAAACTACTTGAAAACTAACTGGCCCAGAATGCAATGGGAAGGCTATTCTCCAATTGTTCCCTAAATCTGCCTCGATGAGGAAGGGGCTGTAAGATGGGCATCTCTGTTTCTGCTGCATAAGAATGACTGGCCTAGGATTGCTGACTCCCACCCACCACCGACCCCCATGACTTCTGGATGTCTGATGCCCATTTTTTCTCCTCCCCCCCCAATGTACAGAACAGTGTTTGTCAACCTTAGCAACTTTAAGATGTGTGTGTCAGAACTGGCACCTCACAGCTGTGCTTTGCATTTGCTAGCTGCCAGTCTGTCATTAACTATGGGGGGGAGGGAGCTGGATGGGAAGTGGGGAAAACTAACGATTCATCATACCTAGAGACACAACATCAAGGTCAGAGAGCTGGGAAAAGCATGTACCTCCGTACCGCCTACTCTACAGTTGAAGAGACCTTTCCCAAAACATCTTATTTGACTATGATTGGACAATGAGGGATGAACAATGGGGAGGGACAAACAGGGAAAAGTTAACCAGGAAAGTTTGGCACACGAACCGCAGTTCTGGCTTTGCTGTATTATAATCTATTTGGCCTTTAATAAAGTAAACCTTTCACACCAAATGGAGTGGAGGGTTGCTCTTGTTTAAGAGACCAAGTTGGGGCAGGACTGATAGTGTGGATTTCAATTCCCAGAATTCCTCAGCTATCAGGAACAGAGACATGTTGATGTGGCCTGTCAGTCGCCAGCCCCTCCGGCTGCCAAATGAGATCAGGTGGCGGAGCGGGAGTCGGGGCCAGTGTCAAGGCAATCCAAGAGCTCCAAGGGGAAAGAGGGAATGGAGCTGGCAGAGATAGAGATGGAGGCGGAGCCTGGGCCATGCATCAGCCCCCAGATGGAGAGGCAATAGCCCCCAGGTCCAGAGGCAGCTGATGAGGAAGAGGAGGAACAGCTGGGTCCTGTGTCTGACGAGCGGATGCACAGAAGACAGAGGAGAGCAGCAGGAAGCTATGGGCCGGTCCTTGGGACGGAAGAGCCACTGCTGCTAGCGAAGCCCCACCCTAGCTCTGGGGATAAAAGGCAGGGGGCGGAGACAAATAGGTGTGGCAGAGAACTATTTGTCTCCCTGTTGGCCAGCCACTGATATTCTGAGCTGAATCCTGTCGGGAACTTTATCGGAATTCTTTCTTGGAATCTGCGATGCTGAGAGTCAGTCACGCCTTCTGTGTGTGTGTGTGTGTGTGTGTGTGTGTGTGTGTGTGTGTGTGTCTAATGCTGGATAAGAGCGAGTGCCTTCCAGAACTTCCTTTACAGGTGTGGGTAGGGAGAGAAACTCCTGGTGTGTTGGGGCCATTTCAGGGGGAAAGGAATCAAGCTTCTCTTTTTACAGGCACTTAGAGACTTCATTAGCCTGCTATATGTGTGTGTGTGTGTGAGAGAGAGAAAAAGAGAGAGAGAGGGAGGGAGGGAGGGAGGGAGAGGGAGAGGGAGAAGGAGAGGAAGAGAGACTCTTGGCCAGGACTGCTGGTGCTCCTAATAAAGGAAATGTTTAGTTAAAAACTGTGCTTGTCGTGTTTGGGAGCTGGGTCAGAACAGTTGGCTTAATGGACCCAAAGGAGGAATATCCTCTATTTTTGATAGCTAAATCAGAAAGTACAACATCTGCAGCAACCTTATACAAACACACAAAGATGCAACTAGAGAATTTCACCCCTTGCCTCCAAAGTCTGCACCCTTGAGGTTTACACAATGGCGTTTTGCAGTGTTTTCACCTGTTCTCTCAATTCTCCACTTTGCCCCAGAGCCCCTTCCCACCACAGCCCCCCCCCCTCCTCTCTGCACCAGCGGCTCCTCCTACATCCCAAGCGGCAGCCCTTCAAAGGCTGGGGTGCCCTTACTGTGCTGGCTGCCGTCTTCCATCCCGTCTTCCTCCCACTGCTCCTCGTTTGCCAGCAGGGGATTCCGGGCTTCGCTCTGGGCTCGGATGGGGAAGGAGTGTCCGTCTCCCTGGCTGTGGAGAGAAAAGGAGCACGGAGGTCAGGTGAGGGAGAGAAGGAAAAGCCAACCGGCAAATGGCAGATCTGGGCCTTGTTGGCATCAGGCATCACGGAGGAGCTTCCGATGCTCACAAACTTCCCTTCAGATGCTGCAACATCTAACCGAGTGAGATTAGTTGCTCTTCTGCAGAGAAGTACAGGGAGTCCTCAACTTGTGACCGCAATTGAGCCCAAAAATATCTGTTGTTAAGTGAGACATTTGTTAAGTGATGTTTTCCCCATTTTACCACCTTTCTTGCCACAGCTGTTAAGTGAATCACTGCAGCTGTTAAGCTGGTAACACGGTTGTTAAGTGAATTTGGTTCCCCACTGAATTTGTCAATCAGGAGGTCTCCAAAGGGGAATCACATGATTTCTCAGGACACTCCAACCATCATAAATATGAACCAGCAAAGGCCTGAGTTGATCACATGACCTTGGGGTGCTGCAACCATCATAAGAGTGGAAAACGGCCATAAGTCTTTTTTCATGGCCGTTGAAACTTTGATGTCATTAAATGAACTGTTTTAAGTCGAGGACTATCTGTATGATGGTCAAGGTGTTCCAACTGCAGCCCTGGATACAGGAGTGAAATGTATAATTTGTTACTACAGGTTCTGTGGTTGTGGCTTGGGGGAGGGGTAATGTGACTGGATGGGCGTGGGCAACTTTCTTTTTTCTTTTTAACTTTTCAAAGCATTTTTTCTAATGCTTTGAAAAGCCTCTGCCGATCAGGCAACTCAGCTGGGATCATCAGAGATTTTTCAAAGCATTTTTTTACCACCTCTTCAGCCAAGAGGTTGCAGGAAAAAATGCTTTGAAAAGCCTCTGACGATCCCAGCTGAGCCGTGGGTTCATCAGAGGCTTTTTTTTTTACTTTTAAAAGCATTTTTTTGTCAGAAGAGGTTGTAGAAAAAATGCTTTTAAAAGTAAAAAAAAAAGGCTCTGATGATCGCGTGGCTCAGCTGGGCATTGGGGAGCGGGTGGGATTTTTGCTACCGGTTCTCAGAACCACCCGTCGCCATCGCTACCGGATCAGGCGATCCGGTCTGAACTGGGAGCATTTCACTCTTGCCTAGATATCAGTCTGTCAATCTGTCGGTCTGCCTGCTTACCTGCTCCAGATCGTTTTCATCCTACCTTGTGAGTCAACAGCAATTGGGCTACTCTCTCCTCAGGCCCAAAACTGGGGGGACCCTGCTTACTCTTTGCAAAAGGGCCTCCCTTGCGCTTGCTGCCCTGCCTCTGGCACGTCCCTCCAAATGAACAACAACCAGGCAGCCCCGGAATTGTGACCACAAGGGAGCCTGGAATTTTAGTCATAAGTTGTTGTAGTTGTAAGTCGAGGCAGCATCACATGACCTGATTTTACGATTTTTCTTGTAATTTCATGAAGGAATCATTGCAACGGTTGAATCGTGTGATCATTATGCAAATACAGCATATCCAATAGGTGTTTTTTGTAGGTTTCTGCCAGAAAGCAGCAAAAAAGTTGCAAATTGCGGTCCTGTGACCAAGGGAGACTGCAACCGGTCGTAAATGTGAGCTGGTTGCCAAGCACCCAAAATGTGATCATGTGACCACATTGGGAGGTGGGGCAGCAGTCATAACTTTGAGGCTGGATCGTAAGTATCTTTTTGTCAACTCACAAAGCATCCCTGACCTGCTCTCGAGTTGCCATAGGCAAGGGGGATGGGAAAGCAAACTTCGCAGCAGCATCGAGGAGCTGACATCTCAGTCAAAACAAGGCACATTCCAACCAATACGCCGAGGTCATCTCCACGGAAACCCACTGTGGCCGGAGGGGAGTGACTTTTACAACCCACAAAATTGCTTCGCTGGGAATGTGACTGATGACACATATTGTGGGGGAGGGGGAAGCAGGGTCAGAGGCAAAATGTGAATTAACTAAGGTCAGAGTTGGCTCCACCTGGTCCGTGCCGGCATGAAGCTCCTAATAAATAACTGGATTTCTTTTGAAGCTTGGCTTGAGGCTCATGATTTAATTAGGGCATCGGTGGGAACCCTGACACTTTTTTGAAGTCCATTCTAAGTTTAAATGGTCATTAAGCAGCTGTTCATTAAGCAAGGACTATTTGCAGTATTTGCCTGACATTTAACCCATAAACTGACTCCAGAGTCTGAGCCCATAAGTAGGAACAGCAGGGGAAGAGCTGTTACTAAAGATGTATTCTATACTGCCTCTGGAAGGGTCATTGTCTTTAAACCAGAAAAAAAAACCCTCAAGAAATTCTTGTCTTCCTCTTTAACAAGAAACAGTGCAACATCTGCTGGTTTTCCACCATGAATGCGACAGAATCTTTATGGAAACAGAGGAGTATAATCCAAGCAGTCATGCCAGGAACAGGGTTAATTAATGACTCTGAACTGCCGACCGAAAGAGATTTACAGGCTTCGGCTGGGGACAGTTTGCAGGTCAGTGAAGAGGAGGGGGAGGAGCTGCCTTCTGTGGTGTATCCGAGAGCACGCAGGACAGAGAGAAGACAACAGCAACGGAGATTGCCAGATTACTCGGAAGGAGGCCCCATCCACCATCTTGAATGGCTGCACCAGAAAGCTATTTATCACGGCAGGCAAGGGGAGGCATTGCTGGGAACAACATGTTTGGTTTATGGCTGTGTGTTTTTTCATGCTTCCTGCTTGACTTTGTACCTTTGAGAACTTCTCTTGCCAAGTGAACTCTCGTGGATGTACTTTCAGTTTTGCCTGTTGGCTTTAAGTTTGTTTAGTGGACTGACTTGTTGGAGCAGCTTTCTATTGTTTTATGGACTATTGGCCGTTGCCTTCTGGACTAATTTTAGCCTGCTTGTGGCTGGCTTTATTTAGACAATTCTGAGGCCAGATAAAGGGAACTGCTGGGGAACATCAATAAAACTCTCTATAACCCACACTGACGTGTGTGTGTGTGAGTGAGTGGGGCAGCACAGTTGCTAAGGTCCAGGCCTGAGAGAAGGATGTTAAAAAGAAGCCATTCAGGCTGGTGGGCCCCTATAGAAAGCATTTCACAAAACTGCCATGAATGTGCTCTTTAGAACGTAAACCAGGAAGTTTGCACAGGGCTGCTTCTTTCATACTTGCAGACACCGAGAAAGGTTACTTTGGCCCTTTGTCTAGGCAGGTGGGCAAAGATAAAGAGAAAGATTTCCCCTGTCCAGTCATGTCCGACTCTAGGGGGGATGCTCATCTCCATCTCCTAGTCAGCATTGTCCGAGGAGATTGTGGCTGGCATGGCTATACAGCAAGGCGCATGGAATGCTGTTATCTTTCCAACAAAGCGGTACCTATTCATCTACTCGCATTTGCATGCTTTCCGACTGCTAGGTGGGCAGGAGCTGAGTTGAAGACAGGAGCTCACCCTGTCGTGCGGCACTCGGGTCTCGAATGCAGGCTGCCAGCTTTCCAGCTGACAAGCTCAGCATCTTTAACCGCTGTGCCTTCGTAACCCCTGGCAGAAGGGCATCCTGGGGGAAATACCAGCCAGGCCAGCAGATTTCTTTTCATGAAGACAAAAGTGCTTTGCTTTGCAGCAAACCAGCTTTTCCCTGGCTCTTTTTAAATGAAAAGGAAGATTGGCAGAGCACCCAGACAGGTTTCTGATGCCCCACGGCTCCGGGGGCCCACTCCCTACCTACACAGCCCCAAACCTCCCTTTGGGGGGAAGGGAGACGAGGGAAGGGGAACTCAAATTCGGTCTCCATGGCTGGTGGGTGGGTTGCTTTCTACTTACCTGGACTTTACCGGGAATAACCAGAGTCTCTTCTCTTCCCCAAATACCTGCTGGAAGTTTCTGACAAAGCCGAGGTTGAAGCCGTTTTTATCAGGGCCGCCGGAGAACACGGGAGCCGAGAAGGCCTCTGCAGCAAAATAGAAGGCTGTCTCAGGTGCTGGAAAGCGGAACCCGGTAAGAGAGGGTTTTTCGGGGCTGCGCCTGCTAGAAATCAGCTGGCACCTCAAACCATCCTGCGGTTTCAGCACAGGGAAGGCTAGCAAGCAAAACAGAATCTGAACCGGTGTTTTAACAATCTCGTGTTTTAAGATGTCAAACAGGCTTTCCTGCGGAAGGTCAGGAGGATCATAGAACACCAGATTTGGAAGGGACCTTGAAGGTCTTCTAGTCCAACCCGCTGCTTGAGCAGGAGACCCTATTTCATTCAGGACAAAGCGTTGTCCAGTCTCTTGTTGAAAGCCTCCAGTGATGGGCCACCCACAACTTCTGAATGCAGCCTGTTCCATTGGTACTGATAAAGGAGAATATTTGTAGGTTGATATGAGGATGATCCAAAAGGTCTTAAGTTGTCCCACTGTAATAAAAACTGGGTAATGCCTTTTCATAAACAAAAATATCAGTGGAATAAGATCAAGAACCAATGAATTAAGGAGGAGTTTCTGACCAGTGCTTCTTGACCTTAACAACTTTAAGCAGCACTGGGGAATTCTGGGAGTTGAAGCCCACACATCTTAAAGTTGTTGAGATTGAGAAACTCGGTTCTGGACTGTGAGAGCTCTTCATCAGTGGGACCGCTGGCCTTCTGGATTCACAGAGGCTCCATCACTGGAGGCTTTCATGTCCTTGGATTCTTGGCTGGGCTAAAAGACCCTCCAAATCCCTTCCGACCCAATGATTCTATGAACAACCAACAAATATAAAGCAAAAAACATGTGAATAAGGATTCCAGGATTCCAGAATGGGGAACCGGAGCCATTCTTGGATTCTGGAATGCGTATCAATCAGTTTGGTCGCTCAAAATGGGCTGGTACAAGTCTGCCTTGCCCACAGCTTTCTTCTCGAAGGGAACGCCTTACCTAGAGTCGATCGGTTTTGACTGACGAGCCAGCAGTGGTAGCCAAAGAGGAACAACAGGCTGACCAAAAACATGACTGCCACAAAAAGAAGAAAGAGGACGTGGAACCTGGAATGACCACTGGTTGGCTCCATCTGCAAAGAAAAGCAAGAGAAAATAAAAGGAGAGACTCGGACAGGGTCAAAAGAGTAGGCGCGCTCTTTTTTTTTGCTGGTCTGGCTTCGGCAGAGCTTGAAGGACCAGGGAACGCCCCTCCCAGTCATAAGGGACCAGCAGGAGGGAATCTGTTGCCCTCCGGATGTGGCTGAATGACATCCCCCTACCTTCCTCCCTGATGGTCTCTGGTTAAGGCTACTGGGAGTTAGAGAGTTCTGCGGCAATGGTTGGGGGGGGGGCATTTTTAGAATACAGGTAGTCCTCAGCTTACAATAGTTCATTTAGTGACCGTTCAAAATTACAATGGCACTGAAAAAAGGGACATGACTATTTTTCTCACTTGTGACCGTTGCATCGTTCCCAGAGTCACATGATCAAAATTAGGATGCTTGGCAACTGGCATGTACTTATGACGGTTGCTGTGTCCTGGGGTCACGTAATCCTCTTTTGTGACCTTCTGACAACCAAAATGAACGGGGAAGCCACATTCACTTAACAACCACGTTACTAACTTAACAAGTGTCTCCCCTAGCAACAGAAATGTTGAGCTCAATTGTGATCATAAGCTGAAAGCTACCTGGACTACTTCTCAACCTTAGGAAATTTAAGATGCGTGGACTTCAACTCCCAGAAATCCCCAGCAGAGACCCTGAAGCCCTGACCACAAAGCAGCTGAGGGCAGGACAAAAAGCAACGGGTGGAAACTAATCAAAAGAGAAGCAACCTAGAACTGAGGAGAAATTTCTTGACAGAGAAAAACTATCAATCAGTGGAACGACTTGCCTCCAGAAGTTGTGGGTGCTCCAACACTGGAAGTTTTTTTTAGAAGAGATTGAACAGCCATGTGTCTGAAATGGTATAGGGAACCCTACACCTGCTTGAGCAGGGGGTTGGACTAGAAGACCTCCAAGGTCCCTTCCAACTCTGCTATACCAATACTGACTACAAGATAAAACAGCTGAATGAGAGGGGAATATGATCCATTATATATTTTAATGATAAATAAAAAGGAAACTAGCTTGAAGTAGAAATGAACTTCCCCAGTTCTGAAAGATTAGGATTGTAGTAATCCCTTGCACAATGGCAACTTTCTCCTGTTTGGAAAGAGGGGAGTTCCCCCTCTTTCTGGTTTCAACCCCAGAAGATTTCAGACTCCAATGACATCCAGAAAGGAAGCAGTAACCAGGTCCCCCAACTTACTGTCCAGAATTTGATGAAATACTTGAAGACTGTCGTTGCAATAAACGTGCAGTACAACAGAGAATAGGCTAAAAACAGTAGGAAGAACTTGTAGTTAGAAAAGCCGATGCAGTTGTTCACCCTGGAGGAAAAAAGGGACGAAAATAAGAAGGAAGGTGGAATCAAAATACATTTGGAGAAACGATGCTATGGAAAGCAAAAGCAGCAACAAGCACCCTCGTTTCTTTGATGCAACCAAATGCCAACCCCCAGCTCACAGAAGAGTCCCTGCATACCCAGTCCATGGGCACAGTCCCAGCCCACCTAATGCCCTCCCTCCCTCCAGCCCCTTCCCAGGTGTGCCTGCCTCTCCCAGCCTCTCCCAGAAGCAGATAGACACTGACTTCAGATCAAGGCTTAAACTGCCCTCCAAACTCTTGGATATGGTGTCCAAAAATGAAAGTTTCAAACATAATTTTAATTTCTGTACCACTGCACAGAACCCAGGGCTTGACTGATCCTCTCTAAGAGTGTCCAGCTAATATACAAGTGTTTCAATTTTTTTTCTTCATGTCCTTTCTTCATTAAGATCTGCTTTTCTCCTTCCAGTAATTTGTAAATATTCATTTTATTTCATGGTACATACTAGCCTTCATCGAGTAATTCTTGCTGCATCTTTAATCTAGTCATTCATAGAAAATAAACTATATCTGCATATATAACTACATTTTTTCTTATTGTAACTATCTCCAACTTGGAAAGCATTTTAAATGTCTAAATCAGTATTTTTCAACCTTAGCAAATTTTAAGATGTGTGGACTTCTAGCTCCCAGAATTTCCCAGCCATTAAGGCTGGCTGGGGAATTCTGGGAGCTGCAGTCCACACATTTTAAAGTTGCCAAGGTCGACAAACACTGCTTTAGAATCATAACTTTCTGCAAGGCTCCAGGGAACGAACAATATTTGAGAGGCAGATTTTGCTTTGCTCTATGCAAAATCCCTCAAGTTCAAACTTATTGGGAGACATTCTGGGCCTCCATTTTTGTGGAGAGTAAGGTCAAAGAAATAAAAACCAGGTAGTTGGAACACACCTGGCACGATTGCATGGTTCCATTTATTATGCATTTGTGGAATTCCCCCAAAATATATTGGGGGGAATATAGCAAGGTAAGGAGAACCTGCACCAAAGAGAGGTAAAATGAGAATTCCTGTTAATAGAATATGAGATTCTGAATCTCCCTTCCAGATTTGGGATGGACAAACATTAATAATGCACTTTTATACTTGAGATATAACACCCAGTCCTTCTTTCTGAGTAGCAGAAACGGAAATAGTGTAAACCCACCAATGTGATATTCCGTTTTCTTTTGGCAGGTCGTTCAAAAGCACAAATGGGTTGGGTCAATATTTCTCAAGCCAATGAAGAAAGGGTGCAAGGTATTGCATCAAGAATGCCATTTCACGGCATCTTTTTGCACACTTCTCTGCATAACAATTCTGCTGTTGTGCGCTGTTTCGCATGAATATTTATTGGAGTAGCTGAACCAAAGTTGGAGTTCTGAATTTTAAGCAGTGTTGGTGGAATGAGCCGGTCAATTTCAGAAATTGATACACCTGTCTGTCCCTGAAACACTTTAATGTGTATATGGTGGATTAATGAAATGGTTCTCAAAAGTCCTTACCATGGGCAATGATGGTCCATTTTTAACACACACCTATTAAAAAAAGAGAAAAATATCAGGAACCACACAAGGGGGAAAAGAAGCAAAAACCACAGACTTTGTTCTTTTCTAAATTACTCATAATCCAGGATTCTGCTTGGTTTTTTTAAAAAGGTGATGTCATTTATTAGTGAAGGCTAAAATTTTCAGGTTGCAATTTCATTTCCCAGGAAGTCTCTTTGGTCACGATGCCCCCTTGTGAGGCTTTCTGTTATTGCACGTACAACACAGGACACGGTTGCGGCATCTTATGCCTCGATTATCCTTTGAAAAAGGGATTCCGTGTTTGCTCCCAGCAGCTGAATGAATAAGGTGGTTTGCTTAGATTTAAAGCCATGCAGAAAATTGCTCTGGCATCAGGCAAAGATTGCTGGCAGTCAAGATATATACTTCATTTATCCATGTAGTAGGGCTGTATTGATATTACCTCTGTGTCAGAAGGAACACAACTAAAAAGAAGGCGCTGGGCAAAAACAATGCAGTGATCATAACTGAAATTAAGTGCCTGCAAAAGCAGACCCCTTGTTTATAAAACCACAAAGGATGATGAGGCAGGACGAACAGGGAAGGGAAAAGGGAAAGGGGCCCTTTCGGTGTTACCAGGGGATCAGTTTAATCAGGGAACACCCCCTTTTCCTAAGCAAAAGCCCGTCATTAGGCTAATTTTTCAAAGAGAGTCAACCCTGCCTGCAGTCCTTCGAACTCTACGATTTCTCCTGTTTCTCAGCACAACAATCCTACCACAATTCACAGCTAATGATTGGGTTGGGGTGAGATGGGGGAATCTGCCTTCTGACCGGTAAACCCAGCAGGATAATCTCCTAACAGTCTTCTTTGTCATCAAAGGGGGTCAGTTTCCAACATTTTCTCACTCAATATTTTGACTAAGACCCAGAAGGTCTTCTGGGAATGAGAGGAAGGAGCAGAGTCTAAGCTAGAGACATGAATGACGGTGGGAGATCGGGTGGAGAGATGCTGCTTGGAGAACCCACAGATAAAAGGGAGCAGAGCCCACAGCTACATAATGGATGGGAGAACAGGCTCAGGAGGGACCTTCCTTATCTTAACTGACTACAGGTAGTCCTCAACTTAGGACCACAACTGAGCCCAAAATTTATGTTGTTAAGTGAGAAATTTAAGTGAGTTTTGCCCCATTTTATGACTTTTCTTGCCACATTTGTTAAGTAAAATACTGCAATTGTTAAATTTGTAAAATGGTTGTTAAGTGAATCTGGCTTCCCCATTGACATTGCTTGTCAGAAGGTTGCAAAAGGGGATCCCATCACCCCGAGATACTGCAACCGTCATAAATATGAGTCAGTCATCAAACATCTGAATGTAAAGCACGTGACCATAGGGAGGCTACAACGGTCATTAAGTGTGAAAATGGTTATAAGTCTTCAGTATCACTGTAACTTCAAATGGTCACTAATTGAACTGTTTTAAGAGGAGGACTGCCCGTATAAAAGTAACACCAGGAGAATTGTACTTTCAGGCTTGCAAGATTCTGTTAATGCAGCTGCACAATAAAGTAGAATTAGCTTTTCTGTCCTTATTTTCTGTCTGCTCTACCTGGCAAGGCTGGCAGACATTACAAATTAACAGAGTTGGAAGGGACCTTGGAGGTCATCTAGTCCAACCCCAACCCCCCCCCCCCCCGCCCAAGCAGTAGACCCTACACCATTTCTGACAGATTAGGAGGATCAAACTGGTGAATCTGGCAGCAGAGATCACCTATGGTATACGTGAGCTCCCGGGATATTTGCGGCCTAAGGCTTTCTTTGTACACATTCCTCATCTGTCACAGCAACTGGCATTTTGCTCCTGGGAAAGAATAAACTGCTTCCTATTTCAGGGAAATTAAACCAAACCTGTAATTTGGCAACCCTTGCAAGCTGGCATGTCATAACTTTGCACCCTGGCTAACATCAGCTAACAAGTCCAGGCATAACCCAGGCAATGACCGCGTTTTGCCTGCCCTCTTGCAAACAAGCCCTGCATTCCAGTCAGTGCCAAAGTCAGATGCAAATCTCCAACGGCTGGAGAAAAGCTACTGCTTCACTGGTCCAATGCATTTCATTATAAACAGCCTGTCCATCTGTACCTTTTAACCCTGAAAAGTTTGCAAGGTAAAAATAACATTGGAATGTTCACCCAACATAGTTTCTTCCCTTTCCTTCTCTCTCTTTCTATTCTTTCTTTTTATTTTAAGTCCTCTTCCTTGCATTATATGAAAATGTAAAAAGTTAACTTAGCAATATATGGCATTAATTATTTCTTACAGCCAAAATCAATTCTTCATGCATTTCTTTTTATCTCTTTTATCTTTCTTTTTTGTACTTATTTTTTTCTTTATACCCTGTTTCCCCCAAAATAAGACATCTCCTGATAATAAGCCCAATCGGGCTTTTGAGCGCATGGCAATAAGGCCAAGCGCTTATTTCAGGGTTCAAAAAAAATATAAGAAAGGGTCTTATTTTCGGGAAAACACAGTACTTTCCTCTCTCTGAGTTTCGTTTATATTTGCTTTCACTATTCTCATTAAAATCTTCAGCGTGTGTGTGCACATAGGTAAGCAGGTGGGGAGAGAGAGAGAGATGATAGAAATGGATGGATGGATGGATGGATGGATGAGAGAGATGGGGGGGGGCGGGACAGACAGATACACAGACAGAGGACAGGACTGGGTCCCTGGGGGTGGGATGGGAACTGCTATATGTCAAGTTGTGCAATCAAGAGCCCTTATATACTGCTTCACAGTGCTTGACAGCTCTCTCTAAGTGGTTTACAGAGTCAAGCCTCTTGCCCCCAACAATCTGGGTCATTTTACAGATCTCAGAAGGATGGAAGGCTGAGTCAACCTTGAGCCTTGTGAGATTCGAACTGCTGAATTGCAGGCAACCGGCAGTCAGCAGAAGTAGCCTGCAGTACTGCACTCTAACCACTGCACCACCATGGGTAAAGCAAGCAAAATTATTTCTTTTTATGTGTGCAGTCAACAACATTCCTGCGTAATTGTTGAGCTAACCTTCAAGCTGCATTGCTTATGGATGAAAAGAGTAAACTTACACAGCACAAACTGAGCAATGGTGACAACGGTCAGGTTTGATGAGCTGACATCTGTCACAGAATCGAATGGCTGGAAAGAACACGACAAAAATGCCCCTAGTTAATCATTATCCCGAGTGCAAATTCTGTGTTATAAACTTGTTACTAGAAGGACCAAGGCACATTTCTCAACCTTGGTAATTTTAGGATGTGTGAACTTCAACTCTCAGAATTCCCAGCCAGCATTGGGAATTCTGGGAGTTATTATTTATTATTATTTATTAGATTTATATACCGCCCTTCTCCCCGAGGGGACTCAGGCAAAGATAAAAGACATAGATACAAAATTTAAAAACCAATTAAAACCGAATTAAATGATTGCCCCAACAATTCAAAAACTGTTTTTTAAAAAATATATAAATCCCGAATCTAAAAAATTTGAATTATGAAATTAAAATTTTCTTACAAAGAGGGGAGAGATTATGCCAGGCCCGCCTGATGGAACAGAAAAGTTTTTAGCTCACGGCGGAAGGCGCGAAGGTCCGGGATCATCCGTATCTGCGGGGGGAGTTCGTTCCAGATAGTGGGTGCCCCCACAGAAAAGGCTCTCCCCTGGGGGCCGCCAGTCGACATTGTTTGGCCGACGGCACCCAGAGGAGCCCCTCTCTATGGGAGCGTACCGGTCGGTGGGAGGCTATTGGAGGTAGTAGGCGGTCCTGTAAGTACCCGGGCCCTAAGCCATGAAATCCATACATGTTAAAGTCGCCAACTTTGAGAAATGTGAGACCAAAGCACGATGTGAGGGCTACTTTGAAGATAGGTGGTGCCTTATATAAAACCAGGGAAGCTATACTTTCTAAGTAGCTGAATGCTGCAGGAGAGATTATGATGCAGACACTCATGCTTCACTCAGGCTGAGCTGATGACTTTATGGACAAAGTCATTTCTTGACAACAGAAGTTATTTAGCGCTTCCTTTTTCTAGGATGCTTGGTCAATTTCCTATATCGGAGTGGGTCCAATTCCTCCAGCATTTTTGGTAAAGCTTCTCAGGGGCTCCTACCATATTTTTTGTGTGAACTAAGCTTTTCTCAATCTTGCGCCTTCCAGATATATTTTGGCTTCCAGAATTACTAGGCAGAAGTAATGCCCAGTTACTTTTAGGCATTTCCCCAGATCTGAATTCACCTCACCTCGAGTTTTACAATTCCAACCAGCATCTAGAAATCACAGTGTAAATTTTAGCGAGGGTGAAAATGATAAAAGCAGCCAGGGAAAAGGTTGTCATGAGGTCACTAGGCCTGCATTTTGATTTTAAGAGCTGGAATGAATGAATGCCTTATCGGTCCTTCGCCTTTAATACAAAAACCAAACATTTGGTCACCCCTGATTTTAATGATGCTCTTTGTCACCCCAAAAGTGGGGTGTCTCCAAAAGTGGGGTGTCAGTATGGGTTGCTGCACTGGGGGGCTTTGCCCAAGCCATGTTAGAAACTCACCGCCATTCCCTGCCCTTGTGCAAACTGGCAACTTCCGGGCCATCTCTGCGAGGATCTGCCTTTGACCCTCGGGCCTTTCTTCATCCTCATAGCGCTCCTTGTCAGCATATGACATGTGGAACTGGAAGTAGAAGGAAAAGAGTGAAACACACATGGTTGTAGAACAGAGGTAGGGAACTATTTATTTATGTATTGGTTCGATTTATATGCCGCCCTTCTCCGGAGACTCAGAGCGGCTTACAATGCGTTAAGCAATAGCCTTCATACTTTTGTATATACCTGCTTAGTAGGGCTTTCGCCCCTCCCCAAAGCGGAGTTCTTTTTTTATACAAAATCAGTTTATTGCCCCCACAATCCGGGTCCTCATTTTACCTACCTCGGAAGGATGGAAGGCTGAGTCAACCTTGAGCCTGGTGAGATTTGAGCTTGTAGTAATTGCAGGCAGCTGGTGGCCCCTATATTACCTGTGGACTTCAACTCCCAGAATTCCTGAGCCTTCCGGGAGAAGGCAGCAGCTGCCTTTGAAGTGACCATTCTGAAAACATCTTGCTTGAACCTGATTGGTCATGGGGGATTGGTCCCAGCAGTGGGAGGCAGTTAAGGGACAGAAAAGTTGAACTGAGGGATTTTGGCCCGCGATTCTCAAGTTCTGGCTGTGAACTACTGCTATACACTTGACTCAGGGGTGAAATGCTCCCGGTTCGGACCGGATCAGGCAATCCGGTAGCGATTGTGGCAGGCGGTTCGGAGAACCGGTAGCGATGGTGGCGCGAAGCTCTGCTCACCCGTCCAGGTGTTGTTACTTCCTGCTTTTAAAAGGCTCTAACGATCGCGCGCCACAGCTGTGATCGTCAGGGACTTTTTTTTTACCTTTCAAAAGCATTTTTTTACAACCTATTAGCCCGAATAGGTTGTAAAAAAATGCTTTAAAAAAGTTTAAAAAAAAGTTGGCCACGCCTATCCAGTCATATTAACACCCCACCACCAAGCCACGCCCACAGAACTGGTAGTAACAAATTTTACATTTCACCACCGACTTGACTTCTAATAAAACTATACCTTTTCTCAACAAATGGAACCAAGGATCGTTACTACTTAGAGCAGTGTTTCTCAACCTTGGTAGCTTGAAGATGGGTGGACTTCAACTCCCAGAATCCCCCAGCCAGCAGC
>WNWU01000035.1:11412309-11442991 GCA_012654045.1 Ptyas mucosa
GGGGGGGGGGGGGGGGCTGCCGGGGCAGGAGATGGGGGGGCTCGGGGGGAGGGGCGACCTGTCCAGGCACAGCAAGAGGGCAGCGCCCCCACGACCCCCCCCCCCACCTTGGAAGCGCTGGAGGGAGGTTGTTGTGCCCCTCCCACCTGGGAATTAGCCCCCCCCCAAACCGCCCCCTCAGGCAACCAGGCAAGGAAAGTCCCCAGAAGCCTGGGACTACCGTGCCCATCATCCTCAGCCCCCAGAAGGCAGCCGGGGGAGCTGTAGGCCAGCACCATTGGAGGGGGGGAGAGGGCTGAGGAAGCCTAGGCCGGGGAGGATGGGAGTGGTAGCCCAACAGCGCCGGAGGGAGGGAGGGAGGGAGGGAGGCTGGGGACGATGGGTCTGGAGGCCCCCCCGCCCGCTGCGCCCTCTTACCCAGGCAGAGCTCGACGACGTAGGCGTAGTAGGACCAGAGCACCACCAGCGCGATGATGAGGACGGGCACCCAGCCGAAGACCCGCTGGCAGCACCGCAGCCCCCTGGACAGCGCCATCCCCGCCGCGGCGCCCCTCGCGGGCCGGGCCCGGCGGCATCGGCGCTCGGCTAAGCGGGGCTGGGCGGCGCGCCCGTTCCTTCCTCCCCCCCCCCCGCTCGCTCACTCGGGGCTCGACTGCGGCGCCTGGAGGCGGGCGGGCGGGCAGGCAGGCGCGCGGCCCGACGGGAAATGTAGTGCCGGCAGCGGCGTGGCAGGCCGCCTCTGGAGGGCGCCCGTGGTGCAGCGCAGACGGCAGGGAGACGCGCATGCGCGCGCTGCCTTCACACGCCCTGCTCCCGAGGAAGGCGCGGGAATCGTCGAGCGCCGGCGGGGAGGGCGCAGCGCAGCTGGGAGAGGATCGCGGGCTGCTTTCCGAAACAGTGGATAGAAACTGACCAAAGAGAGATTCAACCTAGAAATAAGGAGACATTTTCTTGGCAGGGAGAACAATCAACCGACGGAGCAGAAGTTGCCTTCGGAAGTTGTGGGAGCTTCATCAGTTGGAGGCTTTCAAGAAGAGACTGGACAGCCACTTGTCTGGAATGGTGTAGGTTCTCCTGCTCAAACAGGGGGGTTGGACTAGATGACCTCCAAGGTCGCTTGCAACTCTGTTATTCTGTTATTCCTGCAGCACCTTGAGATACACTGTGCTCCACCGTGGATGATGGGTTGGGTTCGCACACCCTCCTGCCCCAAAGCAAAAGCAGCAGCCTTGTGGCCTGAGCAGCGTTGCCACCCAGGTCCTCCCCAAGAAGCCGGAGTTGTGATGCCCGAAGCCGAAGGAAACAATTCCAGCTTCTGGGGAGTTTTAGTGCCTGGCCAGGATCCCTCCTGGGAGCGAGTCCTCTTTTCCTGAGCTAAACCCTGCTTTCTCGGCAAATAGGGTATAAAGACCAGGTTTAAACAATGGTTTCATGCCCAGGGGTGAGCCTGCTTCACAAACATGAAAGAAGCCCAATCTTAAAGCTGCCGCCCAAGACGAGAGAAACAAATGGCAAGCCAAACATGCAGACAAAACCACAAATCGCTGGAGGGTCCTGGTTGGAGTCACTGCCCACTCATTAAGCTCACCTTTGGTAAAGGGTTACGGTTAGGGCGACTGCGGTGCCTGTCTGTCACTCCTGGAAGAGCCTTGTGGTTGGACAGCAGGCCCCAATCCCAGGGAAGAATCCTGAACCAACCAAAATTAGCTGGATTTGCACATATCCAGGCACAAACCGTTTTTGCATTAGGCAAGAGCTGCATTTTTACAGCCCACCAAGCCTAATCTTGTTATTGTCTGAGGCAGAAGTGATCAGCCACAGGCAGATGGTGCAGGAGTCAGCTTAAAGACTTAAAAGAGCCTTGGTGGTGCAGCAGACTAAAGTGCTGTTAAGTAGCACCAGCTGCCTGCAATTACTGCAAGTTCAAATCTCACCAGGCTCAAGGTTGACTCAGCCTTCCATCCTTCTGAGGTAGGTAAAACGAGGACCCAGATTGTGGGGGCAATAAGCTGACTTTGTATAAAAAAGAACACCGCTTAGGAGGGGCCGAAAGCTCTACTAAGGTATATAGAAAAGTATGAAGGCTATTGCTTAACGCATTGTAAGCCGCCCTGAGTCTCCGGAGAAGGGCGGCATATAAATCGAACCAATCAATCAATCAATCAATCTGACGAAGAACCCCCAGAAGCTCCTATTCGCCCTTTGCAAAGAAGCAGGAGAGGGATCTTGGCCAGCCCAGAAATGGAGAAAAGAAAAGACTGCTTCCTTTTGGTGCCAGCATTCACCCTGGCATCAAAAAATATGCCACCTAACAATTCTCCTCCCACACCCATCCTAGCCCAATCTACGGCTTCCTGCGGTCTCCTTTCCCAATCTCTTTTTGTCCCAACAAATGGAGGGTGGGTGATGTATTGTTAATGTATTGGAGTGAGAAAACAATCAAAAGAGAAGGAAAGCTGAAGATATATTCCTCCCTTTTCCTTTCCCTCCCCCTTCCCAGCCAGCTACCCTAGAATGAATACAAATTCCTCCTTAGTTGCGATGTGATTTTGTCTCTGAACAGGAAATCACACACAAAGTAACACCTCTTTATTTTATTTATTGAAGAGACTGATACCGACACACATCTGGGGTATAACATCCTGGGTGGGTCAGTGCCTTACAATAAAATATAAATATCAACAAAATGACAGTAACAGCACACACTGCACCATACTATATGTTGTCCCCAAACAATACTCCCCCCCCCCCCCAATCTTGAGTCCAGTCTCATCCCAGCCCAAACTACCGGCTTCTGGCAATCTGTTTGTGGATGGATGAGACTTTATTACCACAAAGCAGGTCTTTCTAGACCCCAAGTGCTGAAAGGTGAGACAATGCTGATTTGGGGGGGGGGAGGGCGGGTGCCGTCATTTGAAGGGGGCTAAAGGGAGAGCAACAAGGCTTGCTGTGTGTGGAGTTGGTTTGCAACATTGCGCGGGCGGCGTGTCCTCTGTGCGCCCGAGGGTGAAAGAGCGGCCGCAGGTGGGGGCTTCTCTGCCAAGGGGGCAAGGCCGTTTGGTAGCGCAGCGGGGCAGTGACTCGAAAGTGGAGGCGGGGGGGACGGACTGCTGGTGCGTGGCTGCTTTCGGTTCTCGAGCTGCCCCTGGAGCAAGCAGCCCCTGCGGGGACGGGATGCTTGGGGGAGGGGGGAGGAAAGCCGCGCTTTGCCCTTGGTCCTGTTTGCTGGAGCTGCAAAGAGGGGCCTTGCTTGGCCGTGTCTCCGGTGCCGAGCAGAATCCGGCGGGGGCGGGGGCTGTCTCATCTGGATGGGTTACTAAAGGCACCGCTGCGGAGAAGCCCCAGTTCACAACTGAAATGATTTCTTTAGCAACGGTGGCACAAAAGCTGAAAAAAATGGGTGTGACTCACCGAACAACCTCCTCGCTTGGCAAAGGAAAGTCTGGCACTTATCGTGGTCATAAGTCGAGGACTACCTGCACCCCTAGGGGTCTACAGTTGGATCCCTTGCAGTAGCGCAGCCTCTGTAATTGGCCGCGCTCTCAGTGCTGGGAGCCTCTGCTCAAAATTCTTGGAAAGCGACTGGATTGGGCAGCCGACAGCACTGGCAATGTGGGTATCAAGAGGTTCTCCGTCATTTGGGCATTTCAGAAGAAAGAGAAAGTTTGTGTTAGGCAGAATTCGGGGGGGGGGAGAGAGATGAGAAAAGTGAGGTTCAATCCCAGACCACAAAAGTGCTCATACCTGCCACATCAACAACCTGCATAACTTTGACCAAAGTCCCCATCCATCATTTGTCCGAAAAGGGGTTGGTGCCAGCTGGCAGGCAGCAATGATCTCCCCTAGGAAAAATCTGCAAGATTTAGGAACTAAAAAATTGCCTCAGGGTGTCCCAGTTGGATTGGCATTGTGACCACAAATGTAGAAATTGGCCTGGCTCAATGATTTGGAGAAATTAACCTAAAAAGGGACTCTGTTGGCCAGCTATAGTTATTTCCCAACAAACTCAGCCTGGTGACTGAAATATTTATTTTAATTTTTATTAATTAGATTTTTAACCCACATTTATAAACCCAGGGGATTATAAATGCTTCTCTGAGTGAGGGTGTCTTTCCCACCTCCTTGAAAGAGGCGGTTGTGAAGCCCCTCCTCAAGAAGTCTTCCCTGGACCCGGCTATATTATCAAATTATCGTTCAGTCTCCAATCTTCGCTTCGTTGCGAAGGTGGTTGAGAGTGTGGTGGCACAACAACTACCCCGATACCTGGATGAAGCTGTCTATCTGGATCTGTACCAGTCGGGCTTCAGGCCACGATACAGCACAGAAATGGCATTGGTCGCATTGGTTGATGATCTCTGGAGGGCTCGGGACAGAGGTTGTTCCTCTGTCCTGGTCCTATTAGATCTCTCAGCGGCTTTTGATACCATCGACCATGGTATCTTACTGCACCGGCTGGAGAGTTAGGAATAGGGGGCACCGTGCTTCGGTGGTTCTCCTCCTTCCTCTCTGACCGTTCGCAGTTTGTGTTGGCTGGGGGTCAGAGGTCGACCTCGAGGCACCTTATTTGTGGGGTGCCACAAGGATCAGTCCTCTCACCCCTTTTGTTCAACATTTATGTAAAACCGCTAGGCGAGATCATCCGTGGTTTCGGGGTGAGTGTTCATCAGTATGCTGATGACACACAGCTATACATCTCCACCCCGGACCACCCCAATGATGCCCTTACTGTGATGTCCCGTTGCCTGGAGGCCGTGCAGATCTGGATGGGGAGAAACAGACAGACTCAACCTCTCCAAGACCGAGTGGCTGTGGCTTCCGGCATCCCGGTATAGTCAGCTGGTACCATCATTGACAATTGGGGATGAGACCTTACTTCCCACAGAGAGGGCTCGCAACTTAGGTGTCCTCCTGGATTCACGGCTATCTTTAGAAGAGCACATGACGGCCGTGGCCAGGGGGGCCTTTTATCAGGTTCGCCTGATCTGCCGGTTGCGTCCCTTTCTGGATCAGGATGCCTTGCGTACAGTCGCTCATGCCCTAGTCACCTCCCGTATGGACTACTGTAATGCTCTCTACATGGGGCTCCCCTTGAAGAGCACCCGCAGGCTCCAGCTGGTCCAGAATGTAGCCGCGCGGGTGATTATGGGCGCAACTCGTTACGCCCATGTAACACCTCTCCTGCGCGAGCTGCACTGGCTCCCGGTGGTCTTCCGGGTGCGATTCAAGGTGTTAGTCATCATCTTTAAAGCGCTCCATGGCTTAGGACCTGGGTACCTACGAGACCGTCTTTTGCCACCAATAGCCTCCCACCGACCAGTTCGTTCTCACAGGGAGGGACTACTCAGGGTACCGTCAGTCAAATCATGCTGACTGGCGACTCCCAGGGGGAGGGCCTTCTCTGTGAGGGCTCCAACCCTTTGGAATGAACTGCCCCCAGAGATACGGAATATCCCTGATCTCCGTGCTTTCCGCCGTGCCCTCAAGACCCTGATGTTCCAACAGGCGGGGCTAAACATGAACATGTGAATGATCTTTTAAAATGTACACCGCCTTGAGTCCTAAGGGAGAAAGGCGGTATAGAAATATAATAAATAAATAAATAAAATAAATAAATTTATTATTTTTCTAAATAGTTCAAGGCGGTGAACATACCTCAGACTTTTACAAAAGTTGTTGCAGTTTAATGAATATGTTAGGCTATTGTCATTTGATTTAATCCTAATTTTATAACTCTTTGGATATTAATGAAAAGGAATAACAGAATAACAGAGTTGGGAGGGACCTTGAAGGTCTTCTAGTCCAACCCCCTGCACAAGCAGGAGACACTATACCATTTTGGACAAATGTCTGTCCACTCTCTTCTGAAAAACCTCCAGTGATGGAGCACCCACAACTTCTGGAGGGAAGCCGTTCACTGGTTAATTGTTCTCAGTGTTAGGAAATTTCTACTTAGTTCTAGGTTGCTTCTCTCCTTGATTAGTTTTCATCTTTCTGGTGCTTTGGAAAATAGCTTGACCCAGTGGTGAAATCCAATTTTTTTTACTACTGGTTCTGTGGGCGTGGCTTGGTGAGTGTGATGTGGCTTGGTGGGTGTAGCTTAGTGGGCGTGGCAGAGGAAGGATACTGCAAAATCTCCATCCCACCCCACTCCAGGAGAAGGAAATTACAAAATCTCCATTCCCTCCCCACTCTGGGGCCAGCCAGAGGTGGTATTTGCCGGTTCTCCAAACTACTCAAAATTTCCGCTACTGGTTCTCCAGAACCTGCTGGATTTCACCCCTGGCTTGACCCCCTTCTCTCTATGGCAGCCCCTCAAATTTTGGAACACTGCTATCCTGTTCCCCTTGGTCTTCCTTTTCACTAGACTAGACATACCTAATTCCTACATTCCGTTCTTCATATGTTTTAGCCTCCAGCCTCCTAATCATCTTTTTTATGCAATCTTTCCAGAATCTCAGTATCTTTTTTATATTGCGGTGACCAAAATTGGATGTAACAGATGCTCCAGCAGATGCACTTAGCTGAACAATTGGATTTTCCACCAGCTCCATCACCTGCTGCATTACAATGGCTTCAAGGATCCTTAGAAAGCCTCTCATCTTCTACTGAATCTTCACCAGTTCTGGAAAAAGGCTTCCAGATTCAGTGAAAAACCCGGACAAGAAAGGTCTTGAAGCGTCTAAACAAGATTACAAAAAATGGCTTGAGTTATATTATAATGAACTTCAAAGGGGAAGGACCTAAACCGCCCCATCTAGGAATTCAGGAATGGCTTAAAGCATGTATTAAAGGATCTACCAAAGCCTAAAGTAGAGGTTTGAGATACCCTAAGTAATGGCTGGCTTGAGAACCAAGTACCAATATTATGAAAGACCTGTGGAAAATGGCTTCAAAGATCTCTAGAAAGCCTGTTATCATCTGAAGAACCCAGACCAGTTCTGGAAAAATGGCTTCAAGAATCCTTGAGAAACCTGGAGAAGGTAGAACCTGAAACATTTAAAAAAGATGCCAAAATATGGCTTGAACCACCTGTAAATAACCTTGAAGAAAAGGAGTACAATGGCTCATGTGGTTAGGACATTGGTATCATGATTGTTAGGCTCGCGTTCGAGACTCAGTTGCTGCTACGGGACAGGGTAAGGTCCCATCACTTGCTCCTGCTCCTGCCAACCCAACAGTTCGAAAGCGGGCAACTGTGAGTAGATAGATGGGTACCACTTTGGTGGGCAGCTTAATGGGGACATGGAAGTAATTCCCAATTGATTGTCCCCTGAGCAACATTGTCACTGTCTTGATTCTTTCAACTTGGAAATGCTTTTGCACTCCTGACATGACTGTCGACAGCGGAAGGACCTGAAGCACCCCATCTAGGTACTCAGAAGTGGCTTGAAACATCTGTTAAGGGCATCCAGGATTTCAACGAACAATAAATCATTAAAAACTAGTATGGTAAAGAATAAGGAGAGAGTGATTTGAGTAGAACCTGGTAGCTTCAAGCATTTTTAGCAAGTTCTAGAGAGTGTGGTTCTACTACATGCAGAACAGTGGTGTGGGTATATATTTTGCTCGAGGATGTTGTACAGTCAGTCAGTTTCTTTTTTCTGATGTTCTCCAGTGCATTTGTAGTCATCTGAATAAAGTTCTTACACACCTCCATTTGTGGGGAGTTGGGTTGTTACTTTGCTATAGGAGCCCTTGGTTAGTGCAGGTTGTTTTTCAATAGACTTGCATTTCTAAAATTTGCTCTCATTTCCTCTGCTGATGAGGATGTGTAATTGTTTTCCTCGGGTCTTTTCAATTTATTCCTTTGGGTGTGCTGTGGATTGTTTTATGTGTCTGAGACGCTGAGTGGCCACATGTCATTTGGTTAATAGAATAACAGAGTTGGAAGGGACCTTGTAGGTCATCTCGTCCAACCCCCCACCCAAGCAGGAGGCCCTACACCAGTGGTGGGTTGCTCCCGGTTTGCACCGGTTCGCAAGAACCGGTAGTAAAAATTTGTAGTAGTTCGGAGAACTGGTAATAACATTGGCTGGCCACGCCCCTGAACCGGTCCCCGGCCCAGTCGCCATTCACTTACCCCACCCACCTCATCAGAGTCTTTTTTTTTTACTTTTAAAAGCATTTTTTCTATAACCTCTTCGGCCGAAAAAATGTTTTTAAAAGTAAAAAAAAAGCCTCTGATGATCGCACGGCTCAGCTGGGATCGTCAGAGGCTTCTGAAAGCATTTTTTCTGCAATCTCTTCAGCCAAAGAGGTTGTAGGGGGAAAAAATGCCTTTAAAAGCCTCTGATGATCCCAGCTGAGTTGCCTGATCGTCAGAGGCTTCCAAAAGCATTTTTTTCTGCAACCTCTCAAGGTTGTAGAAAAAATGCTTTTAAAAGTAAAAAAAAAAAAAAAAGGCCACGCCCACCCAGTCATATTACCCCACCACCAAGCCACGCCCACAAAATAAGCCATGCCTACAGAACCGGTAGTAAAAATTTTTAGAAGCCACCCCTGTCCTACACCATTTCTGACAAATGGGAGTTCAGTCTCTTCTTGAAAGCTTCCAGTGATGAAGCTCCCACAACTTCCGAAGGCAACTTCTGTTCCATTGGTTGATTGCTCTCAGTCAGAAAATTTCTCCTTATTTCCAGGTTGACTCTCCTCTTAATCAATTTCCATCCATTATTCCTTGTCTGGCCTTCAGGTGCTTTGAAAAACCCCCTCCTCTCTGTGGCAGCCCCTCAAATATTGGAAGACTGCTATCATGTCTCCTGAGGTCCTTCTCTTCACTAAAGTAGCCAGGCCCAGTTCCTGTAACCGATCATCGTAGGTTTTAGCATCCAGTCCCCTAATCCAGAGGTGCTATTCAGCCAGTTCGCACTGGTTCAGGCGAACTGGTAGTGGCAATTTGGCCTGGGTCACCGAACCGGTAGCGACTTCTGGCTGGCCATGCCCCCCCCCCCTCCGGTCTTGACACTTGCTTGCCCCTTCCGGCCACTTGCCCCACCCACCCCCGCCCTATATATATCGCCTTCGCCACGCAGCCCAGCTAATCGCCTTGCCAGTTCCCTCACCAACGCCCACTCAGCTCAGTTCACCAAAGGTAAGCAATGCACACATGATTCCCTGGCTCCGGCCTTGCCCCAGAGTCCAGCCGTACCAGGAAAAAAACGCAGTGGCTTCAGGCTTCTTGCAGCGAAAATTAGCAACTTCTGTCTCCGCTCTGCTTTTCCAACGTGCCGCCGCCATCCTGTTCTATGCACCAGCTATGCAGGTTCACCCCATTGCCTGCTGCCGCTGCACTGGAGGAACTTGCCGAGGCAAGTCCAAGCAGAGCTGTGCAGCAGGCAATTGAGTGCACATGTGTGGCTGGCACATGGAACAGGGTGGTGACAGCAGCGGCTTTTTCAGCACATACGAGACCTCTGGTAGTTTTCAGCGGCCTGAAACTACTTGGTGGGGAGGGGTATCATATAACTGAGTAGGCGTGGACATGAGCGATGTCGAGTTAGCTATGCCCACTCAGTCACATGACCCCCTCCCACACCCACAGAACTAGTAGGAAAAAAATTTGAATACCACCACTGCTTGCAATGTCTATTTCTTTCCTCTCTCTGTCCCATCAGTCCCCCTGCTAAACTTTAGATGTGATGAAGAAACAAAATTAAAAATTTAAGTCTATCAAAAAATACTTTGAGAAATATCTATTGGCAGCAGATATAAAACTCCACTGAACAAAGTATCAAAAGATATGAGCACATCCAATAAAAAGAAGTCAAGAATTTCGCAAAGTTGGGTTTAGAAAAGGCTCCCCTCATTGGTTTTCTTTTGATTTCCTTTCCGGACTGCCATCTTAGAAGTGCCAATATCACTTTATAAAATGCTAAAAATGAAGCTGAAAGTTTAAGCAATACCATCATAGTTTCCATTTCCTTCTCTTTTATGGCCCCCTCCCGAAGACTTTGCCTTTCCCTAATTATGCCTGTGTAATGCAACTATTTGCCACTGAATGAGTTTTCTGGAGAAACCAGGGTTCCCTTAAGAAGTGAGATGGCCCAATTCCTACTTCCCATAATAGCTAAAGTATATTTCCAAGGATATATCCAAGGATGGAAGAAACTGACTCTAGCTTGCTAACTAAGTGAGCATCCGGTAAAGAGTGGTCAGTAAAGCTTGAATCATTTCAAAGTGCTTGTTCCTGTCTCCATGGTAACCTGGGACCTTCTGAGATGCAAAGAGAATTTTCAGAGTAGAACCTGATGATGAAAAATGATGTCACTGCAGAAGGCAAGGAACGCATCAGTGATGGCTCTCAAGAGGTAGTAACCCCAGGGGGAAAGAAAACATCCCGTCCTAGTCCTGACCACTCACCTTCTCTTGTGCCCAATCTCCACATTCACATAAGCAGGAAAAAGCTCATTTGGGCAGTAGATCACTTTTTCATTCCATCATTTCTGAATGGTTACTAATCATCATTCTTTACCAGCTGTGCAGGAAGGAGTCTATAACCATATACCGGTAGTTGTCAATGTTCTTAAATTTTTATCTATCTATCTATCTATCTATCTATCTATCTATCTATCATCTATCTATATCTATCTGCTGCCCATCTCACTATCCAAAGCAACTCTGGGTGGCATTCCTGAAGTGCTATAAAGTAAAAGGTCTATATCAGAGAAGGGATAAATGAATTGTAAAGTCCTAATTTCAGGTTTCAGGTTCACCATGTACAGTATTTGGGAGAGGCCTGGGCAATTGAGTCCTCGGTCCTGATAATCATTGATTGTTGGCTTACATTTCAGGACTATCACAAAGAAAACACCCAAAATGTTTGGTGTTCTGGGTCCATTCCTATTCAGATCTTTGGATGTTGGCAATATCCAATGCCTACTAGATCAGTGATGAAATCCAATTTTTTTTACTACCGGTTCTGTGGGCGTGGCTTGGTGGGCGTGGTGTGGCTTGGTGGACGTGGTTTGGTGGGCGTGACAGGGGAAGGATACTGCAAAATCCCCATTCCCTACCCACTCCTGGGGGAAGGATATTGCAAAATCTCCATTCCCTTCCCACTCTGGGGCCAGCCAGAGGTGGTATTTGCTGGTTCTCTGAACTACTCAAAATTTCCGCTACCAGTTCTCCAGAACCTGTCAGAACCTGCTGGATTTCACCCCTGTACTAGATGGTCTTCCATTGAGCTCTGTCAAAGGTTGATAAAAGGTACACACTACATATTGAGTGCATGCACACTGGCATTCCTTTGAAATATCAAATTTGTTTTCACATAATCTTGGTCCAGGTCAAACAATTCTGCACAATGCCTAGTTCATACACAATATGCATGTATGTAAATGAGCATATTTTGCAAAGTTACCAGAGTCCAGTTGGCAGCCATTAAAATACTCAGAAAGAATATTGTTGTGATTAGAGTTCTATTTGTCAGATGTGTTTGACTGTTGGGCCGTAACTTGCAGCCTTCTGTCCACATTAGTCTTGATGGTGCTTAAACATTCTCTAATTAAGACAAGGTACTGTTCATTCCTAATCCCAACAGACATCCAGCAAGGTAACCATGGTAAATGGTACCAAAAATCACTGAAATTAAAAAAAAGGAACCAGGATGGTTGCACTAAACCAGGATGGTTGTAAAAAATAAGGGGAAAAAAGCCCCCAGGAAAATGATTGATCCGTGATTGGGAGAAAATGGCAAGGAGGCAGCAGGGAGAAAGCAGAACTGCTATTCAATCTTTGTATCTCTCTTCATGCAAAAGGAAAAAAATAGCCCAAACTACCAAAAGCAGCACCATAAAAGACAGATTGGGAATATAAATCAAGATTGGCAAGAAAATTGTAGGAGAACACCTATCCACTCTAGACAAGTTTAAATCACAGGACCAGATGGACTACATCTGCACATGGCTATGCACTCTAGTCAAAGAAAGAGAAGGACCAGGGGTGACATAATACAAGTCTTCCAATACTTAAGGAAATATTACAAAGAAGAGGAGGTCAACCTATTCTCCAAAGCACCTGAACAAGAAGTAACAGATGGAAACTTATCAAAGAGAGAGAGATCCAACCTAGAATTAAGGAGAATTTTTCTGTCAGTGAGCACAATGAACCAGTGAAATGGCTTGCCTTCAGAGGTTGTGGGTGCTCCATCACCGGAGGGTTATAAGAAGAGATTGGACAGGCATTTGTCCAGAATGATTCGGAGGGTTGGACTAGAAGACCTTCAAGGTCCCTTCCAAATCTGTTAGTCTGTAATTCTTTTAATTCTACTCTTGTTGCAGCTCCGCCAAAGGTCATCGCAAAGAAAGACCAGTGATGCCTCCGCATTATCTGAAAGGTGGAATAGGTATTGAGGAGCGATTTCCTCCAGAGGTTTCAGGTTGAAGATGGAATGAAAGCTGGGTTTAGGGACAGCCGCTTAAGCTCCTGGCTCTCCTTCCTTTGCCCAAGCCCCCTAGTCTTGGCCGAGGTCTTCCCGGACAGGATCGGGGGAGGGTGGATGCGGTCGGGCTGCTGCTGACGGGAGAAGCCGGGCGAAGAGGGAGGAGGCAGCCAAGAGCGCAGCGCCTCGGGGCGCTGTCTTAAACCCTCCGCACAAATCATCGCTCGCAGCCGCGGGAAAACATGGAGGAAGCCAATGAGGCTTTGCAGGCGCCGTCAGCCTCGTGGGCTGCTCTCCAGCCTCAGCCGCCGTCGCCCCTCCTATCTATCGCGGGACGTCCCCTCCGCGCCTCGCGACCAGCGCCGCGCTGCTAAACGCTCCCGAAGAAGCCGGGCGGCGCTCCGCGCTCCGCAGCCGCGCAGCCCAGGCGGCTTCTCCGCGGCGCTTCCCGCCGTTCGGGAGCTGTCCTTCAGCACCACGGCCCGCCAGGCCGCCGGGAAGGCCGGGGGGCAGCCGCGCTCCTCTGCCGCTCGGGGACGGGCGAAGAGGAGCTGCGGTCGGGAAGCCGCCGGGCCGGCCGCTCGGGCTCCCAGGGGCCGCGGCGGACGGAGGGGAGGCGACGGCCGCGCCGTCCCGCATGGCGCCCGCGGCTTCGGGGGCGCTGTGGCGAAGGCAGGGGCGCCGGGCGAAGGAAGTGTTCCCCGGGTGCGGAGCGGAGCGCGCATGCGCCCCCGCCTCTGGCCGCCCCCTCCTTTCCGACCCGATCGATTTCTCAAGGTGTTCCCTGCCCGGCTGAAGATGGCGACGGCCTAAGGCGAGCGGCGGGCGCGGGAGGGGGAGATGGACCGGCCTGGCCGCCGCGCCCGGGCGCTCCGGAGTGGCCTGAAGCGCAAGAGGAAAGGCGAGTGAGGCTGCCCGCTGCGCAGGGAGGGAGGGCGGGAGGGAGGGGGGAAGGCCGAGGCAGGCGGGGGGAGGGAGCCAGGCGGGCCCGTCGGGACGGAAGATGAAGCGGGCCGAGCGCTGAGCCGGAGCGCCGGAGCGAGCAGCCGGGGCGCCCGGGGGGAGGAGGGGGGGATGCCGGGACGGCGCGGGGCGGCCTCCTCCCGCCAGGGCTGGCCATGCTGAGAAGCGCCGCGGCGGCGCAGCACCATGCGCCGGCCCTCGGCAGCCCTTAGCGGCCTCGCGGGGGGAGGCTGGGGGCGTCCGCGCGGGGCTCAGCGGCGGTGGAGGAGCAGCGGGCGGGGCCGGCGGGCTCTGGCCGCGAGCCGCCATGGGGCCGCCCCTCCCCTTCCCAGCGGGCGCGGGCGGCGGCGGCGGCAGGAGCGGCGGTAGGTGACATTCTGCTCGCGGAGGGGGCGCCCGGAGGAGCGGCGGAGCCCGGGAGCCCCCCCGCCGCCGCCCGCCGCCGCCGCCCCCCGCCCGCCGCCGCGCCGCCCCCGAAAAATATGACCAGCGGCGCTTGGATGCAGCCACGAGAACATGACGCCGCCGCCGCCGCCCTAGCCGCCCGCCTGGGCCAGCCGGGCCAGCCCGAGAAGCCGTGCGCCGACTCGGAGCGGGCGCAGAAATGGCGTTTGTCGCTGGGCTCGCTGCTCTTCTTCGCCGTCCTCCTTTCCGACCGCCTGTGGCTCTGCGGCGCCGCCGCCGGAACGCGGCTCCGAGCTGAGGCCAGGAGCTCGGCCATGGCGCCGCCCGGGGCCGCCCTGCTCGGAGGGCCGCGCAACCGGAGCGCCGAGGGCCCCGCCCCGCCGGCCCCCCCGCACTGCGCCGCCGCCGCCCCCGCGGCCCCGCGCCCGGACCTGAGCTCGGCCTGCTCCCAGCGGCGCCTCTTCCAGCAGGGCTCCCTGGCCGCCTTCGCCGCCGTGCCTCTCAGGCTGCCCGCGGCCGCCGCCCTCGCCGCCGCCGCCGCCGCCGCCCTCGCCTCTCCCCAGCTGGACTTCCTGGAGGGCCACTTTCGGACCTTCCGCCTCCCTTTCTGTGACGCTTACACGGCCTGGGACTTGCTGCTCGGCATGGCCGGCCCGGAGAGCTTGGACTGCAGCTTGTCCAACCTGCTGATGGATTTCCTGTCCGCTGCCGCGGGAGCCCAGCGCGGGGAGGCCTGCAGCAGCTGCCTGGAGGCGTATCAGAGGCTGGACCAACACGCTCAGGAAAAATACGAGGAGTTCGAGCTTTTGCTGGAGAAATACCTGCAGGCCGAGGATTATTCTGTGCGCTCCTGCATCAGAGACTGCAAGGTAGGGAGGCGGGGGGGGGGGGGGGGGAGGGGGGACCCCCTTGGGCTTCTCCCCGGCTTTGGTCGGCCTGTTGGGACTCTGCTTTCTTCAGCTGTGCCTCCCTCCCTTCTCTCTTGCCCAGTGGACCGGCTCTCTTGCTGCCGATAAGCAAGACTTTGGCCGGACAGATGGGTTGAGATGGGAGGAATGCCAGTCCCAGAGAGCCAGCCCCTTGGCTTCTTGCAGGCTGGCTGCTTTAAAGGCTAATTTTGCTTTCCTTGCAGCAGCCCTGGTCAGAATTTCTTGGGAAGGACGTAGATTGCCATCAGAGTTCCTCAGTGACTTGCTGTGCAGCAGGGCAGGTCAATGGCTGGGAATCTCATCTCCCTGGGTAGCGAAATAGCCTTGTGATTAAGTAGCCACTCTGAACTGACTGTCGCTCAGGACGACTCACCTTTGCTTTCCTATGTAAGACTCACTCTTTTGATCTAGAACCAAGGAGCTTTTTCGGAAGCTTCTCTCCAATAGGTTACTTTTGTTAAGAAGGCAATGAATCTGCCTTGTTGACAACACTCACTGTTGCCTTATATTTTAATCTCAGCTTTTGACCAGTGTTGTTAGCTGCTTTGAGCTGCCTTGCTGAACAGAAAGATGGAACATTTAGTTACTATGTATTCCTGTAGATGTCCCAAAGGGTTCTCTTTATTATAGTTTATTATAGTTTCCAAACTTTGCTTACATCAAAGCATTTTAGAAATTTTACTTTGGGATGTTTGATCATAAGCACCTCCCACTTTCCAAAGTTCCCCAGGGTTGCCATTAGGACAGGCGTAATAACTGCACTCCAAGGCATCTAACACATCCTAAAGACTCTTCCAAAAGTTGCCCCTACTAATAATAGACACGAGTGTTGGCCAAATGGATGTGGGTGTACTTGAGTCAATGGAAGCTCAGGCCAGTTCCATGGGTAGCATTTCCAGGTGTAACTTGCATAGTTCTCGGTGGAAGGTAGCCTGGGAGACCAGGGCTCTGGCTTGGGCACAGACTCCCCACTTGCCCCCCTCAGCCACCTCTGGAAACAAGATACCCTGATTAAGAATGGAAGTCCAGAGAATTAATAGCTCTTGCAGGGATAGAGATGAGTAAGAAGAGTTGAAAATATGACCCGGACCATTTCTGGGTTGTAAAGAAAATTTATCACCAAATTGACTGTATTTTTCATATAAGAATTAATTTGAAAGTTACTTCCTCTCTGAAAAGGTTTTTCCAAGTTATGCTGTACATAACATTAAATGCACCATTTTTGGAAAGTGGAATGTGCGTTCAAGAAATAAGCACTGATTTTCATATGGATATTCCATTACATATGGAGATGTAATGGAAATGTACTTTCCATTAACTAATTTGGAACTGGAGGATTAAATGTACCTTCTCTCTGTCCTCTGATCCCACAATAAATTATTCCACCTCATTGTAGCATTTTGTTAAAAGTACATGTTTATACCATGCATGTTGAATATAACATAAAGTTGAGCTTTTACTATTAGGTGGAGGGGAGGGGATAACATTTCTGGCGATTCTGTTGATATTTGTATATCAGCTTTGACTATGGGACCTTCATGGGGAGAAGGAATAGAGAGTGCCTATCATCACAATATGGCAGTGTTGGAAAAGAAACTATAAGCAGAATGGAGATGGTTTAGTTCCATTGATAATGCAATGGATGAGAGGAGAATCATCCTTAACTTTTGGAGGAGGCTGATATGTAGGTCTGTGGTTGTTTACCTCAGAGATTAGTAATGACCCAGTGCCCACGGGTCTCAGTGTGTCCAATGCTGAGTCATTTTATTTTGTCAGGTATTCTGTTAACTTAAAGTTAACAGTTAAAGTTAAAGTTAAGGTATTCGGTTAAAAAAGTAAGGGTTGGCTTCCAACAAGAAGTTCATGATCCCAGATTACTCTGGGATCATCATATTTCAGACCTATAGATATTCTCAGAAAAAAGCCAATGATGAAAAGTATCCAGAAGATGACACAAACAAATTGAAGCTGGCATTAGAGAAGATTTAATTTAAAGGTGTAACTTTTCCCAGTTCATCTATTTTTTTTCCCACTGACTTCTGGTGTGGTTATTTAAAAGCAGTCCTCAGTTCAGAAAAAAAATTGTATCACTGGTATTGCATATTATACAGTCATTATACAATGACTGTATTTTTAGCAACATATTCAAAAACTTTTGATGACTTCTTTCTGTTTTCAGATATAGAGCATACATACGCAGGACATAGAATAATAGAGTTGGAAGGATCCTTGGAGATCTTCTAGTCCAACCCCCTGCTTAAGCAGGAGACCTTATACCATTTTAGATAAATGTTTATCCATTCCAGTCTCTTTTTGAAAGCCTCGAATCATGGAGCACCCACAACTTCTGAAGCCAAGCTGTTCCATTGGTTGATTATTCTTAATGTTAGGAAATTTCTCCTTAGTTCTACCGGTACTCCTTGATTAGTTTCCTTCCATTGTTTTTTGTTTTGCCTTCTGGTGCTTTGGAAAATAGGTTGACCCCACTCATTTTTTTGACAGCCCCTCAAATATTGAAACATTGCTATATCATGTCTCCCCCAGTCCTTCTTTTCACTAGATTAGACATACCCAATTCCTGCAACCCTTCTCCATATGTTTTAGCCTCCAGTCCTCTAATCATTTTTGTTGCTCTTCTCTGCTTTCCAGCATCTCAACATCTTTTTTTATATTGTGGCAACCAGAACTGGATGCAGTGTTTCTTTTAACGTATATATGAAGCCCTCAGATTTTTTTACAGGATTATAGAGGATTGTACAATGCTTCTGAGCTCTCTTGCTCTGCAGCACAGGTCAGACAGCTGCTTGAGGAAATAGAAACCTAATAAAATGGTAATATTGTGAATGAATATTTCACAATGAATGAAAATGGGAAATGGTCTATTCTGAATCAATGCATTCCCCAAAAGAATGCTCCTAGTTCTTTCATTGTCAATGAGGCCTAATCTGTATGTGCTGCTATACCAGTTGCATCCACTCCTATACAGGTAGTCCTTGACGTACGACCACAATTGAGCCCAACATTTCTGTTGTTAAGTGAGATGTTTGTTAAGTGAGTTTTGCCTCATTTTACAACTTTTCTTGCCACAGTTGTTAAGTGAATCACTGCAGGTGATAAATTGGTAACCTGGATGTTAAGTGAACCTGGCTTTCCCATTACTTTGCTTATCAGAAGGTCACAAAAGGGGATCACGTGACTCCCAGGAAATAGCAATGGTCATGAACCAGATGCCAAGTGTCTGAATTTTGATCATATGACCAGAGGAATGCTGCAAAGGTAACTCGGTAACTATTAAAAAATGGTCATAGGTCACTTTTTCAGTGCCGTTATAACTTTGAATGGTCACTAAATGAACTGTTATAAGTTGAAGACTACCCATACAAGAATTATTCATGCACAATTTTTTCAAAATTGGAAAAATTACTCAATTTGAGCTGCCCTTTGTACTAGCCCAGAAGCTATGCAACTGGTTACTAAAGGCAGTACACGTTAAATTAATCACCTGTGCTGAAAATGCTGTGTTGGCTGCCAGTTACTATAGAGCCAAGGTCAAAATGCACATTGAGTTTCGTGGACTCAAGAACCTATAGTATTTGGGGAGAGCAGAGGTCTCTTCACTGCTAACTTTGCTTTTCTTACAACAGGCTTGTATAAAAACTAGCTGAGTTTTGAGCAACTGCTAATATGATATATTGGGACTTAGAGTGGGCTGTGAATAGAACACCTTTGCTACTCGGACTTTGTTTCCTGTGAGGTAGCACCATTTCCTGGCAAGTTGTGAACTTCTCTCCTCTCAAAAAAGGAGAGATGATTTTCAGAAGTAAACCAGAAGTTAGATAGCCAAATAGGAGGTGTTGCAGGTCCAAAAGGAGTTCTATCTTCATTCAAGGGTGTTATTGTACAAATCTGGCCTTTCACCTCTCTGAAATATTTAAACCCACTGGGAGCAGGCTTTCATCACTGTAGCAAAAACAACAGTGTGCAACCCTAATGCAACTCCATTGCTTTTGAAGAGAAACGTCATAGTGAATATACAAAAGGAGTGGCACTTGTTTTATATTGATGTGATGCTGCTTTTGTCATTTGCCCTCTCTTAAACAACCCCCTCCAAGTCTGTGAAAGACTCTGGGGGTAGCCCACACACCCACATAGAATCAAAGCGTGGTCCGTGATCCATGCAGGACAGGGTACTACGTAAGGATCTTAACGTCCAGGATCAAGGTAGATGTTTTCATCCATCCGGTCCGCAGCTCAAAATGGAGATGGTGAACTAAATCCACAGAGTTACAGGTGTTGCTGACATCTGGGAGAAGAAAGGGTTTTGTGCTTCCCTCTCTGGAATCGACTGGCTGCATCAACTGACCCAGTTTCCTATTTGTGTGACATTCTGACTTCATGACCCAATTAAAGCATGTTGCACAGAACACAACTGCTAACGCTATTAATATTGATTCAATGAAATGTAGCTTTTATTATGACCCCACCAACGACTTTTTAGAGGGTCACAGACATGTGCCTTCTCCTCCCCTCAAAAAAAGTTGCCAGATCTTTGATAAATATTTTTATAAATGTGAGTGTCGTATCTAGGAATTGATATTTTCTCAGGTCTGAGCTGAACTTGACCATATCTCTGGGGCAAATGAAATGAAATTGGGCAGGAAATTTAAATGCAGTAGACCAAAGAGCCCATCTCAAAGCAAGAGAAGCAGGAAGAAGAATGGCTCCTTCCACAAAGCCAGCAGGGCATTCATTTGGAACAGCCTGGTGACCCTTCTCTCTCCAGGCTCCATTACACCAGAAGCCTTTTCACAGAAAGGCACACTGGTCAGTGAGGGGAGAGCTTCCTTGGCCTCCAAGGCCCTTTGGCTCTGAGGTCCCCATGCCAGAGTTCAGTAGCCTTCCTGCTGCTATCCTGGTTTCTTCCTTCACACTGACCCTCTCAGGAGCTGCAGAGGACAGAAAAGGGGTCTGTCTAAGTACCAAAAAGGGAAACCAAATCAAAAACAAAAATTGAGTCTGCAGCTCAGCCCACCTGAGGCAGGTGAGAGAAGGCCACCGGCCAGGTTTGAAATAAAAAATAAATGTTATGAAAGGTGCCAAAAGAAGACAAGTTCACATTCTCAGGTGTTTCCAACAGACTAAATAACTTCAACCTTGCCTGAGGTAATTCCTTCACCAAAGATGCTCTTCCCGCCAAAACCTGACAGGCCCCCTTTTCTTTTCTCCCATTGGCCCTCAGTGGGGCTGTGAGCGCTGACACCTGCCGGCTCACCCTCACGGGGCCCGGTTGCAAATAGGCCGTGGCCTGGTAGTGGGCCACGACTCAAGGGTTGGGGACCCCTGCTCTACCTCTTATTGATCTTTCATTCCCCTTTTCTTGTTCTTTTAATTTTGTGAGGCTTTCGGAAGATCACTTTTGTTTAACTGTTTTGAGTACAGGTAGTCCTTGACTTACAACAGTTCATTTAGTGACTGTTCAAAGTTAGAACGGCACTGAAAAAAGTGACTTATGATTGTTTTTCACACTTGCGACCATTGTAGCATCTCCATGATCACGTGATTTACATTTGGATGCTTGGCAACTGACTCACATTTATGACGGTCGCAGTGTCTCGGGATCATGCGATCCCCCTTTGCGACCTTAGGGAAGTGAGGAGTTTGCCAGTCTGGCTGCCAGGATCTTGAAGACTGAGTCTATTGTTAGGGGAGGGAGTGCAAAGTTTTTGGGTCCCTGGTAGGAGTGAGAAAGGAACATTGAAAATATCCAGGTTGGAGTCAAAAAGACATAATCGGCCTGTCTGTTTCTTAAACTGGGAACTTGGGTAATACAAAAATTAAAATGTGAACATTTTGCCTCCTCCTATTTGGTGTGGTTTGAGCTTGAGAGAAGTCTGTAGAGCAGTGTTTCTCAACTTTAGCAGCGTGAAGGACCCATGAACTTCTATCCTCAACTGCATAATGAACCCTGGTGGTGCAGTGGTTAGAATGCAGTACTGCAGGCTGCCCACAGCCAGTAGTTTGATCCTGACCAGCTTGAGGTTGACTCAGCCTTCCATCCTTCTGAGGTTAGTAAAATGAGCCAGGTTGTTGGGAGCAACATGCTAACATTTGTAAACAACTCAGAGAGTGTGGTATAAAAGCCTAAGTGTTATTGCTATTGCTAACTCCCAGAATTCCCCATCCATCCATCCAAAGTCCATAGGTCTTAACATTGCCAAGGTTGAGAAACATTGCTGCAGACACTGCAGATTATGGACAACAATATGTAGTCTGTGGATATTTTTTGGAAATGGGAGGAAATCTGTAATAGATGCAGGGTTTAAAAGACTTGTCCCTTTTTCTTTTTTTACAGAAATATTGTTTTGTTTACAAAAATTATAGGCAAACTTGCTGGAAATGGAAGTCCTCCAATATTCTGTAAGTTTCCACAAATTAGGGAGGTGCGATGGCTCAGCAGTTAAAGATGCTGAGCTTGTCAGTGGGAAAACTGAAAGACCCAAACACCATGCAAAGGGGTGAGCTTCCGTTACTTGACTCATGCCCTTCAAATGTAGCAGTGAAAAAGCATGGAAATGAGAGTAGATAAATAAGGTACCACTTTGATGGGAAGGTAACAGTGTTCTGTGCACATTGGCTTTTGTAATGCCAGCCACATGACCACAGAAGCTTCTTCGGACAATACTGCCTCCTTTGGCTAAAATAATGGAGATGAGCATCACCCCTAGAGTCAGACACAACTGGACAGGGGGAAACTTGATTTTTTATTTTTGATAGGCCAATTTCTTTGGCACCGTGGGATATAGGCATATGGTCCAAACTCTCAAAACCATGTTTACAGTGCAATTACAGGAGCTGTGACTCTAAATGATTCATGTGTCCTTCCTAGCAAGTCAGCACAATTAGAATGTTTGACAGATACAGTCAAAAATCTGATCAGTGCATCAGGATAAGGAAAGTGTTTCAACACCTCAAAATGGGGCATGGGGCAATCCTAAGCTTCAAATGCTGTGCCTTTTTGGTCTAATAGATGTGTAGGTTATAAACACGTGAGGGCAATCCATCTCTTGCACTACAGGAACATGCAGAGGAAAAAGACAATAGAGTAGCACAGATTCTAGGGAAGTGAATGTGGGAGAGGGGAGGGAGAGGAATAAACCAATGTGACTGAGCAGTTATCACTCTGATCACCCTTTCACTGTTATTTGCCTCCTTCCCTGAGCAACTGGAAGTGGAAGATAGGGTCATGTCCCATCACAGGCAGGCTGGGAGCCAGGCCTAAATTGTTCACCTCGACTTGCAAAATGCCACCCTTTTCCACATGTCAGCTTCATGGCTAATGAATGCTTCAGATATTGCCCCAGGACAGGGCAATCTTAAGCAAAATAATTCAAATGTCCACAATATAAAGCAAAGCCACTTATGACTTGAATGTGTTGGAATTGTTTCTTCACAGTCATAAGTGGCTTTGCTAACCCTCAGTTTCATAGCGTTTCCATCATCTGAGAATAGATGGAAGGGGAGGAAAAAGCAGAGTCATGACCTATCTCCTTCCTGTCCATAGAAACCTAGGGCTGGAAGGGACCTTGGAGGTCTTATAGTCCAACCCCATGCCCAAGGCAGGAGATCTTATACCATCCTGGAAAATTGGTTATGTAGTCTATTCTTGAAAACCTCCAGCAATGGAGTATCCATAACTCCAGGAGGCAAGCTGTTCCATTGATTAATTGTTCTCACTGCCAGGAAATTTCTCCATAGTTCTAGGTTAGATCTTTCTTTAGTGAGCTTCCATCCATTGCTTCTTGTCCTGCAGTCAGGTACTGTGAAAAATTTCTATCTGTCAAGATCCTTCTGAATCCCGAGTTTATCTTCCAAAATGTTAGCAACTCTTCCTGGCTTAGTGTCATCTGTAAATTTGATGAGTTCCCCCTCTATCCCCTCATCTAGATAATTTATGAAGAAGTTGGAGAGCATGGGAGAGCAAAGACAAAACCTTTGAATCTAAATATTTTTTATTAATTTATAATATATAAAACAAAAGTACAAAAGAAAATAGTAGGAAAATGGGGGAGGAAAAAGGGAAGGGAGAAGTATGGGGCAAAGGGAAAAAAGAAAGAAAAGGCATTGACTCCCTTTGGTGCAGTAGAATAAGATAATAACATCAAACCTCAACTTTTTACTTTTACATAATAATATAAACTGTCCATTTCTATAAGAACGAACCTATTAATCAGTAAAACCCAAAATCAGAAGTTCTGCCCAAGACAGAACTTGGAGGTACCCACTGCTTACTTCCCTCCATATTCTACTAAAATTCCTCGTGTCTATAGCTATTAACCTCATCATAAGTGTTGGATACTGTGGTTTGCTGTTGCCTACCTGGTGGGTTTATTGCAGGCAGCTGTCCATCTGATCATAAATTTGGTATAATTGTTTATATCCAGGCTGCTGTGTACTAGGATAAGTGATGCTCATAAAGTCATAAACTCTCAGAGCCTCAGATAATATTCATTAGTCAAATAACTGGGGAGAAGGGGTAGAACATTTCTAGAAGGATATGCTGCTCTGAAAATATAAATAAGAAACAGTTGTGTCTGGCAATTTCCTGGATTTGGGCTAATTGCTGTAGTGTTTGGTTCATCGTTTGGTTCAAATGATCTATCTGGGCCACCATGTAATAATGATGTTGGGCCACAGAAGCAAAGTCTTCATAACCTTTTCTAGGAATGGAGATGCTGCAAAGGATTATCATTGTCTGGGTATAGAAACTAGAACAGGTTTTTTTCCCTCTCCTGTGAAAAAGAGAGTAATGAGTTAATGAAATTGCTGTCAAACCGCTCAATAGATACTAGAACTGGAAGCAACACAGGAAACAATTCAAGGACACAAAATTCTGGTAAATAGGTTTATTTCAAGAAGCTGTCATGAAATGGCTGTAAAATAATTCCAGTGACTGCTTATGTAACAATTCAAGCCCTAATTATAGTGAAATCAAGGATAACATTTTTGTGGCTTTTTCTTTATATTGCCATAGGCAGACAGTAGAGACCACCCAACAAGCAAATTAAATAGAGGGATGTTTTGCTAATCAGTTAGCTAAAATATGGAGGAAGCCTGCTATAGTAGTAATAGAGGACTTTAACTATCCTGATGTGAACTGGGAGACAAATTTTGCATCAAGTGGGAGATCAGGTTCCTGACAAACGTACCAGACAATTTTGTCATCCGAAAGATAAAAGAGGGAACCAGAGGGTCAGCTATACTGGACTTAATCCTTACCATTAGAGATGAAATGATAGAAAGAGTTGAGGTTGGGGGAGAGTGACCATGTCATATTGGAATTCAACATAATGTAGGCATAAGTAAATAAAGTCAAACGAGCATCTCAGACTTTTAAGAGAGCTGACTTCAACATCTTAGAGAGAACTTAGGAAGATTCCAATGGCTGGAAATCTTGAAGGGGAAAGAAATCAAAATGCTTGGGAAAATTGAAAAAATGAGATTATAAAAGACTAGTCTAACACAATACCACAGAGAAAGAAAAATAAACCCAGGATGAAACCAGCATGGTTGCATAAAGAACTGTCTCATAAACTGAGACAAAAATGACAAGTATTTTTAAAAAATGGAAAGAGAGACACATAACTAAAACAGAATATTGGCAAAAACCCTGAATCTGCAAGGATGAAGTCAGGAAAACGCATGATACTAGTCCATTTTTGGTCGTGAGAAAGGCTTGAGCAGTTGTTGCTAGTGCTTCCCATCTTAGGAATTGTTGTAACTTGTGTACTAGCCAAAGCCTGGCCATGGCCACCAGTTGCTGTTGTAGCAGGAACTCTGGGTCTAAAAGTTCCCACATATTGTGGGCTAGTTCCTTTGGGAGAAGACCAAACCATCAAGAAATAGTGTTGGAATTATCCCAGAATAGACTGTTATTGGATTGTTTTGGAATTTGACATATGCACACTCTCATATTCCAGCCATTAACCTATTTCAACAAATATTTATGCCTTACAGCCAGCTATCCAATTTTCCTATCAGCATTTGCAGAACTTAAAAGTTTCTGTATTAATTATCCCATTCTTATTAAACATTACACCCAGTTACAGAAATCTATCTATTTTTGTCATTTATCAGCAACCTTTCACCTCACTTTCCAGTCAATCAGAATTGGTTTCGTCCCTGATACATTAATTTTCTTATTTGCTTATTCATATGCCTCATTGCATCACACGGTCCGTCTAACATTCATTACAAATCATTCAGGTTGTCCAGCAACAAAGAGTATCTTATTGTGCAAATTTATGTCCTAATCAATACCCTTTTAACGTCTTCACAAGCATTCATTATATAGTGATCAATAAGTGCATTAAGCAATTGAGCTGACCTCACACGTTCTGCTCAGTGTTGAATCATTTACTAAGCATTTCATTTATTCTTACATATAATGTAACTTCCATCAAATAGTGCTGTTACTGAATTCAACAGTCAGAGAATTTATGTTTTCTCATCTATTTACTTATAATAGTGGGTCTGCCTACAGGATGGCCCCAGGGGTGAAATGTAAAATTTGTTACTACCGGTTCTGTGGGTGTGGCTTGGGGGAGGGGTAATGTGACTGAGTGGGCGTGGCCAACTTTTTTTAAAAAAAACTTTTCAAAGCATTTTTTCTAATGCTTTGAAAAGCCTCTGCCGATCAGGCAACTCAGCTGGGATCGTCAGAGACTTTTCAAAGCATTTTTTTAACCACCTCTTTGGCCAAGAGGTTGCAGAAAAAAATGCTTTGAAAAGCCTCCGACTATCCCAGCTGAGCCGCGCGATCATCAGAGGCTTTTTTTTTTTGCTTTTAAAAGCATTTTTTCATCAGAAGAGGTTGTAGAAAAAATGCTTTTAAAAATAAAATTTTAAAAAAGCCTCTGATGATCCTGCGGCTCAGCTGGGCATGGGGTGGGGGGAGGGATTTTTGCTACCGGTTCTCCGAATCACCCACTGTCATTGCTACCGGATTGGGCGACCCAGTCCGAACCAGGAGCATTTCACCCCTGGATGGCCCCTGTTAATTAATTCTCCCACTTTATTGATCTTCTTAATCACTCTTTAATACTCTCAAAACTGTCTTTAACTGTCTACCAATACATCACACCAGATCTCTCTTGGTTCTCTTTCTCCTTTCATCCTTATAGCTGCTCCTTCAAATTCTTCAAAATTATATTCTTTTATTTTTCTAATCTTTTATCTGTTTTTACATCTTTTTTTTTGGCCTTTGAAGCCTTCTTTTAGGCTTTAGTTTTAGTATTAATATTCAGGACTTTTATATTTGTTTATTTTATTAAATTTGTATACCACCCTTCTGCTGGACTCAGGGCGGTGCACAGCCAGAAATAAAAAACATTCCAATACAAAATTTAAAAATGTAAAAGAATTATACAACTTTGGCCCAAAATTTAAAACATTCCCAACTAAAATCCATAGACAATTAAAAATCCAACATCTCAAAAAAAAAAGGGGGGGGGGTTACTCCAGCCCTGCTTGGTGGAAAGAAGAGTTTTTAGGGCACGGTGAAAAGCCCAGAGATCTGGTATCATGCGTATCTCTGGGGGCAAATCGTTCCAGAGGGCAGGTGCTGCCAAAGAGAAGGCTCTCCCCCTGGGGGTCGCCATCCGACACTACCTGGCTGACGGCACCCTGACGAGTCCCTCTCTGTGGGAGCGTACTGGCAGGTGGGAGGCTATCGGCGGCAGAAGGCAGTCCCGCAAATACCCAGGTCCGATGCCATGGAGCGCTTTAAAGGTGGTGACCAACACCTTGAAGCGCACCCGGAAGACCACCGGAAGCCAATGCAGCTCACGCAGGAGAGGCATCACATGGGAGCGCCCCGTCGCTCCCATAATCCCCTGCGCGGCCGCATTCTGCACCAGTTGGAGCCTCCGGGTGCTCCTCAAGGGGAGCCCCCTGTAGAGAGCATTGCAGCAGTCCAGGCGGGAAGTGATGTGTGCCTGAGTGACCGTGTGTAAGGAGTCCCGATCCAGAAAGGGACGCAACTGGTGAATCAGGTTAACCTGATGGAAAGCCCCCCTGGCCACGGCCATCATATGCTCTTCTAAAGACAGCCGTGCGTCCAGGAGGAAGCCCAAGTTGCAAATCCTCTCCGTGAGGGCCAATAACTCTGTGGAGGCCAATAATATAGAGATATCTTAAGGTTCTAATTCTATAGCATCATGTTAGTAATTCTAACTTCTAGTTATTTCTTCATTACTTACAGGTTACAGTGAAATTATTGAAATTGGTGTAATTTTCTTTTTTTTATATTTTATGTTGGACTGTAACCAAAAGAAACTAATTTTTTATTTAATGATCATTGGGGCATTTCCCTAATGCAAAAGTTATCCTAGAGAAAGAAATATAGAAATATAAGGAGCCTCGGTGGTGCAGTGGACTAAGTGCTGTTAAGTGCTAGGACTTAGCCAGTGGTGGGATTCAGCCAGTTCGCACCACTTCGGGAGAACCAGTTGTTAACTTTCTGAGCAGTTTGGCAAATGGTTGTTGGAAGAAATCATTACGGAAGAGAACCGGTTGTTAAATTACTTGAATCCCACCACTGCACTTAGCTGCCAGCTGCCTGCAATTAGTGCGAGTTCAAATCTCACCAGGCTCAAGGTTGACTCAACTTTCCATCCTTTCAAGGTAGGTAAATTGAGAACCTGGATTGTGGGGGCAATAAGCCAACTTTGTATAGAACAACACCGCTTTTTGGGGGGGAAGCCCTAATAAGCAGGTATATACAAAAAAGTATGCGGGCTATTGCTATAATGCATTGTAAGCCGCCCTGAGTCTACGGAGAAGGGCGGCATATAAATTGGACTAATAAATAAATAAATTAATAATAAATAAATAAATAGGTTTATATATCATTTCCGTATATGTATTCATTAGCTAGTCAATATACATTAGGATACATGATTTAGTCATTTATATTTAAGATAAAGTACATTTAACATACACACATGTTTGAATGACTTGAGTGTTTCTTATCAGGGCATACTACTTGTCTACTCCTCTGCTTAATTGGCTCCAATTACACTTCCTTTACAATTTGTACAGCAGAGTTCTTGGAGTACAGGTAGTCCTCAACTTACAACAGTTCGTTTAGTGACCATTCAAAATTACAATGGCACTGAATAAAGTGACTTACGACCATTTTTCACACTTACAACCTTTGTAGCATCCCTATGACCATGTGATCACAAGTCAGATGCTTGGCAACTGACTCATACTTATGACCATGGCTGTGTCCCAAGGCCACACGATCATCTTTTGCAGTCTTCTGACAAGCAAAATCAACGGGGAAGCCAGATTCACTTAACAACCATGGTACTAATTTATCAACTGCAGTGATTCACTTAACAACTGTGGGAAGAAAGGTCATAAAATGGGGCAAAACTCACTTAACAAATGTCTCAGCAACATTAACATTTTGGGCTCAGTTGTGGTCGTACATCAAGCACTACCTGTATAAGGTAGGAGGAAAGATAAAAAAAGAGAAGAAAAGATGTTTTTGTTTTTCTAAAGCACCAAACTTTGTGGTCAGCCAGATTGTTCCCTCCTAAACAAAAAACTTCCTCAGTTTTCTGGGATTCACACGAAACTATAATTGAACGAGTGATGAGAATGCACCCACAAATCAGGTTCCCGAGCCATTAGCAAAATAGCTCCACAACCCTTTGGGCTTTTCCCCCACTAGAAATTGATTCCTGGCTGAAAGGTGAGGAGGGGTCCAAACCAGCAGCCCCTAACTTTTCTGGCAGCAGTGGGGCAGGGGTGGGGGTGGGGGATGGGGTCCTTGAGTCCCTGCACTAGTCCGTTAGTATGTTAATATAATTTGCTTTCTCCTGAAAGCTGGTCTCTATCTGGGTCAGGAGATCAGTAGGTGGTACATACTAACTAGACAATTGCAATGTGGGACAATATAAGAAGTAAACGATGGATTTTTTGACAGCTGAAAAAAATATCCAATTGCTGGCTTTAACATGGGAAACAGGAAAGCTTTAATTGATGATCAAGGTTAACCATCTGTTAGGACAGATATTGTTTCTTCTGTGAAGTTGGTAGAACTTGTATAGCTGACCCACATAGAAAAAAATGACTCAGCTACACATATCCCAGAGTAACCTGCCAGCCAGCACATTTCTTTCCACATAGGTCAAATGAGGTAGGTCATTTTGTAGAGGCCCTGGTCTACTGTTGTTTCCAGTAGCCTGGGATCAGGCCAATCCAAATAGCCACAGAGGAAAGTCATGGATGACCAGAGAGCTGCAGGGTTGCCTGCAACAGCTGAAAGCAGAAACATGGAGATGGGGAAGACCTCTGTAGCTGGCTGTACCTGTGGACTGGAGAGGTGAGAGGCAGGACCCTCACCCAGAGTTGTCTTGCAAGAGCGGCAGCGACAGCCAGGATTACCCTGTGGTGAAGGGACTGGGCTAGTAGCAAAGAGAGCCAGGTTTGGTCCTCCACCCGCCCCCACCTCCGCCCTGGAAGCTCCCTGGGAGCCTTGAGGCAGTTCTCTGCCAGCCCAGCTTAACTCGTGGTGGGAGTGGAGATGGCGTGGTATTTGCTGTGTGCCATCTTTTTTTTTTTATTGAAAAAGTTTTAAAAGTTTTACATACATTTCCCCCCCCCTCCCCAACCACCCCCCCGACTTCCCAGAGCAAATACAAAATATAAAATACAGCTTAAATCCCCTAAATTCAACTCCATCTCTCACTTATCATAATCATTAAACAAATAGATAAAAGGAAAGCAAGTCTTCTTTCTTCTTATTCCATCTAATTTAACAGAATTAGTATCCATTTATAGTTGCAGCAGTTAATAAAACAGTTAAATATTACCTAATCAAACCTATCATTACTCAATTTAACTATTACACACTTAGCAGATTATTAGATCTGTACAGTTTAACAAGATATTTTATAACTTCTTTCATTGAAAACAAAAAAAACCTCATTCAGAAACCCCAAATTTAAAATAAAATATTATATAAACTCTTCCGTCCTCCACTTTTAAACCATCAAGGTCCAATTATAGTTAAAACACTTAAAAAAAACATTTTCTAACTAAAAAAATAATAATCAAACCTCTTATTAATTTATCAGTACATATTAACAAATCAACTAAAAACATCATTTAATAGCTATATCAAACATTTAAATTCTTCATACTAGATTAAACCAGTTGTTAATCTTCTTATCTTCACATCTTCCAACAGCATGTAGAATGTCTTCATCTGCATCTACCCACCTAAATAAAAATTGCTTCTTTATATAAAAAAAAAACCCCGAGTGACTTTGTAATTGTATTTCAAATAATATCCATCAAATCCAGCCAAAAATTAGATTAATAAGTTCATCAGACGTATTAGGGAAACCACCAGATCAGCTGCAATTGCACTAGGCCCATAGTCCTTTTGCCTTATATTTATTACCTTCAAACAGAAAACTCCAATTTACTATATTCAATAAAACTTCTGCAATTACAATTAAGTCCAAATTTATTACAGTCCTTAATAAAATATTCCAAATCACTCAGGTCCAGGCTTATTTCACAACCCAACACACCAGCATTGCAGTGATCTGTTTATTCTTCTCAAAATATTCCAATACAGCTGTAGGTTACCTCCTCATCGTCGCTCATCGCTTAGTTAACTGGCATTAAGCTGTTGGATGTTTTCTTCCAAAAGTTCAAAATCTTTAAACACTTAAACAATACTTTTTAAGGACCATCATCTCATCAAGCAGGGTTATTTTCCTTGTCTCCAGTCTTTCTTCTTCTCCTTTTTACGAACTCTTTTCTTAACTTTGATTCCTCTGCCTTTTTTAACTCCAATATAATCTTGCATTTTTTGGGATTGCATATTGTAAAATTTTTGCAAAAGTATAACTTCTTCTGAAAACAGCTCTTTAAGTGAGGGTTGGACTTTGTAAGACAAAAATCGTGTAGCCAAAGTCTCATCAGC
>WNWU01000035.1:11462662-11526607 GCA_012654045.1 Ptyas mucosa
GGCTGGGGGATTCTGGGAGTTGAAGTCCACCCATCTTCAAGCTACCAAGGTTGAGAAACACTGCTTTATTGCATTAACAGTAGTTCCATTTTGCTTTCAAAATAAGTTAGAATGGAAAGTCTGATCATATTTGAATGTATATCAGAGAAGACCTTTCTTGAATAGAGAGGGACGTGCATCCGAGATAGAATTTACAGAGAGCATCTGGAAATCTTACTTATTACATGGCCATTAACTGTGCCATTGCACGAACATATCAGACTCCATAAAGCTTGCTTTTGATTAAACAGCCACCTGTTCTCATTGCATTCTTAGAGGATGCCATTTCATAAACCTATCAAGAGACCAAGTTGCTCGAGCACCTGAGATTTCTGATATTACGGACAGCCCAGTCCTTCAGCTCTAATGCCACAATCCCTGATTTTGCAGCTTCTGTGGTTTTCCCTTTAACTCTGCACATCTGGCTTTGTCCTGTTTCTGTATTACTTCCTAGAGCACAAAATTCCAGCATAATTTCTGAACACATTCTTCCCAGATTCAGGGTCCATGCTGCTGACCAGACAAACATCCAGGTTCTACACATACTTACATGGTTAAGCCTGCCAAATAGCCACATCTTTGCATTCCCGCCAATGATAACTCTTGGTAGAATAGTTAATAGCTCTAACAAGCAAAGCACAGGCAGCTTCTGGGAACTGCTTCCTAGAGCAGGGGTCTCCAACTTTGGCAACTTTAAGCCTGCTGGACTTCAACTTCCAGAAGTCCCCAGCGAGGTTTAAAGTTGCCAAGGTTGGAGACACCTGTCCTAGAGGATAAACTGTAACCCCCCAATATGCAAATTCTTAAAAGTGAAAGTGGGTGGAGGAATATCAGAATGTCAGCTTTTCTACGCAACTGTACTAAATGAGGGTGCATGCTCCTAACTCAGAGGATGTGATCCCCATAATCATTAACCTCCCCCAACTGTTTCTTGCTTTTCTAAAAAAAATGTTTTGAAACTCAAATGTGCATTTAAAATTCAGGGTAGACCTGAGAATATGCTTCTGTTCTGTTTTTGGCCAGAAAGCTACTTTTCAAGGCAGATTTGGCAAAGCCTCCAATATCCAGCCAGGTTGGTTTTCAAATCCTACACGGCACAAAATAATAACATACCTAGATGTGCTTTACGAACTGCAAATGTCAGGGTCTTTGGGCTGTAGGTGTCTATGGGGATTCTCGGTCATCCAGGCCGTAGTTGTTCCGAAGGTGCTTTTTCAAAAGGCAACTGGACTTTCTTGGTTTTGTCCTTGAAGATGTTTTGCTTCTCGTCCAAGGAGCTTCTTCAGTTCTAAAGAGGCTTCTTGGATGAGAAGCAAAACATCTTCAAAGATAAAACCAAGAAAGTCCAGGTGCCTTTAGAAAAAGCACCTTTGGGACTTTGGGCTGTTAGAATAGCAGGTAGGAAAGGAAATGGTCCAGGAAGAAGGTCCAGCTTTTCAAGCTGCCATGATGGCAGTCCCACCAAGCGGCAAAGGTTCTCCATGGCACCAAGTAAAATGCGGGTTGGGGGAGAAGGGCGCTAACACTGGAGATGAAAGATTGGATCAGTTTTGCCTGGACATTTGTGACCCTGATAAAAATGATTCGGTGTACACAGAGGTTGGACATAATTTCTAACCCATTCCAACATCTCATTTCACACGCAGGGTTATTCCTCTTTTCCCTTTGGCCATTGCTGTCTCCTAGGTTGAAGGAGCCCTTTCTGTTGTGAGGTTTTTCTGTTTGGGCAGGAAGCCAGGTCTATGGAATTGGGGTGCTGGGGGGGGGACACACCTGAAGACCAGCAGGGGGAAGCTCCTCTTTCCTCTTCATGCTATTGTTTAATTATTAAGATCCCCTTGAGGGCCTTCCTTGGAATAAAAGAGGCTATGCCACCCAAAGGGGAGCCGGCCAGAGAGGGAAGGGATCAAGGCAGACCACCACATGAATTGTCGGTCTGCTTCTGCTACAGAGAGGAACCCCTGGGCTGCGATGGCAAGGAGCTTTTTGCAGAACATGATTGAGATGTTTGGAAAACTACAAGACGTGTTGCTGAACTCAACCTTAAAACTCTTTTGTTCCCTCATGGCCTTGTTTCTCTCTCCAGCCTCCTTCTCCTCTCAGGCCCTCTTCCCCACTGGCCCTCTGTCCTCCCTTTTTTTCCTCTCCTGTCATAAGAAAATGGCTGTGCTCTTTGAGGGAGCACTTTTCTTAGGTCATTTTATACACTGTGCTTCATGTTTAGAACTTTTTTGCACTAGTTCCTATTACATTTGTTTTCCAAGATGGTTTGACAAAAAAAACAAACAAACAAACAAAAAAACAAACAAAAAAGGAGGGGGGAAATGATAAAAATCATGCTATAATTCAGTTGTATTAAACTATTATTATTATTATCCTATTACTCTCTGTGTTTCAATAGTCTCTGTACCTGTAATGCTTTCAGTTCTGTTGTATTTTGGATCAGGGAACTACTCTGCTCCTGTTTAACCCAGTAAAGAAATAAAATGTTATGAATTGATAACTTTTTATCTGGTGTGTGATTTTCTTGACAGCCAGAAATATTCACTTCCGGATGTGTCTGTAGATTCCAGATAGGTAAAGAAATATATCCATACGTTGAACTGTGAGACTTGATCTGATGTCCTGAAAGGCAAATTTCATAAAAACTGGAATATTTGGGGGATTGTTTGCCTTTATTGCCTTCTGGGCTGCTTTTTAAATTTCCTACAGCTCTTTAATGTCTAGTGGTCTCCCATGGCAAGTGGAAAAAAGGTCATCAGAAGATCTGGGAGGAAATCTTACCTGCTGTAGGAACTGAGAAAGACGCTGGGAGAGTTTGGAATTAGGGTTAAAATGTGAAAACAAGATGTTCCTGTGGAACAATTTTCATAAGTGGAGAAATATGTTCCTTTTGGCCTGGGCACAATGAAAGCAGGGTGAGTGAAAAGGGGGAGAAAAGAGAAGGAAAGAGACATGTTCAATAAGGAGGAGGAGCAAGAGTTATCTTGGATCAAAAGAATAGAATAGAATAATAATAGAGTTGGAAGGGACCTTGGAGGTCTTCTAGTCCAAACCCATGCTCTAGCAGGAGAGCCTACCCTACCCTAGGGTGTCAAACTCAAGGCCCGGGAGCCAGATCCGGCCCTTAGGGTGCTTAGATCTGGCCTGTGGCACTGCCCTGGAAACAGTGAAGGACCAGCCCGTGGTGCCTCTGCTAGCGAAAACAGAGCTCAGGAGGCTGTGTGTGGCCCTCCCGAGCTCTGTGTTTGCTGGCAGAGGGTTGCAGGAGGCCATCGCAGCCGAAAATGGAACTCGGGAGCCCGTTTTTGCTAGCAGAATGCTCGGGCCACTGTAGGCACCCCCGACACAAGTGATGTTGAGTTGGCCACACCCATCCTGGCCTCCAAGGTCAAACACAACTCAATGAAATCGAGTTTGACACCACTACCCTACACCATTCCAAACAAATGGTTGTCCAGTCTGTTTTTGAAAGCTTCCAGTGGTGGAGCACCCACAACTTCTGAAGACAAGCCATTCCACTGGTTAATTATTCTCATTGTTAGGAAATTTCTCCTTAGTTCTAGGTTGCTTCTCTCCTTGGTTAGCTTCCATCCATTATTTTTTGTCTTGCCTTTTGGTGCTTTGGAAAATAGTTTGACTCCCTCATTGTTAGGGTTCTGAGTAATGCACCCATTCGAAACAGGACTCCAAGGCAGGTAGATTCCTCAAAGTAGAAGTTTATTGGACACATCATTTCAGCACAGCTAGTGAAAACCAACTCTTAACAGTTCCTATAGTTTTCACCTAATTAAAAAGAGTATAATCCCCACTCCCAGGTATCACGGGTAACATTGTCCAATGAAGATGGATGGCAGGCTCCTCTCCTCCTTCAACAGCCACCTCTTTCAATGACCTTGGTTCCCACGGGAAAATTTTTTGTTTTGACTAGACTACTTATTTCCCACCCCCTCCCTTCTCCCTCTCAGGCTTCGTAGCAACTATGAGGCAGCACAAGATGGCTTCAGCCGAGCTTGCTTCAGAGTTGACACTCGTCTTTGTAGGAGCCTCTCCAACATTGGAACAGAGCTATCATGTCTCCCCTAGTCCTTTTCATTAGATTAGACATACCCAATTCCTGCAACCCTTCTTCATATATTTTATCCTCCAATCTCCTAATCATTTTTGTTGCTCCTCTCTACACTCTTTCCAGAGTCTCCATATTTTTTTTCTATTGTGATGACCAGAGCTGGTTGCAGTATTCCAAGTATGCTCTTACTAAGGCTTTGTAAAGAATCCTTCCAAATCCTGGAATTAGTTCTTCTATCCCTCCGGTCTGAACAAAACCAAGTTTTACTTTAGGTTGGCCCACTGGATTTAGGAAATAATTTTTTAAAACATTTGAGTCAGAAAGAAGAATAGATAAAAATCACTTTTCTTCTTTCTCAGTATGAGGGAAAGAATACAATTCTTTTTATGAATGTAGCAAATTCTTTGGTCAGATTCTTTAAGAAATACTTTAAGTTTTCAATTATATTTTTGACTGTTCAAAAAGGAAAGCATGTTCTTTTGTGATCATCCTGAAAAAAAAGATAATAATATTCAGGTTCCTTCAAGAAGTAACATCAACAGGTTGGGATGACTTAATCTTTGCACTGACAAGTTAGGCCTCTCCAGATCTTTTATTCCTCTGGGTTTGCTCTTTGAAGCCGTGGTGCAGAAGCTTCCTATGGGCAAAAGTCCAATCTTGCAAGCTAGTCCCCTAATCAAGAGATGATATGGGGACCTCAAGGGTTGAGTAGGGGTCTGTTATTACTGTTTCATTGGATGAAGAGGCAGAGGGAGTGCTAAGTACAGATGACTCAGAATTCAATGAGATACAGCTCTATCCATGGGATAGAAGCAGCAACGGCAGACTGACCAAGCCACAGGAGAATATGATGTGGAGAACATATGGTTTATAAGGAAGCAGATCTCAGCTAGGTATCAGGAAGAAGTTCCTAGTATATAGTAAAAGTTGTTCTACAATGGAACAGACTGCCTCAGAAACGGCTGGATTTTCTTTGGATGGAGGTATTTAAAGAGAGATTGGATGGTCATCAGTTGGTGATGCTGTAATGGATTCCTGCACTGGATGTAGGATTGGACTAGGTGTTCTCTAAAGCCATTCCAACCCTTATATTCTATGTTTTTATGATCTAAGTGTCAAGGTTCTGACTAATGAACCCAAGCAAATCAGAACTCTGAGACTGGGATCCTTCTCAAAGGTCTTCTTTACTGAGTACATCATGGCAACTGAGCCTTGGTGCCGCAGCAGACTAAAGTGCTGCTAACTAGCACCAGCTGCCTGCAATTACTGCAAGTTCGAATCTCACCAGGCTCAAGGTTGACTCAGCCTTCCATCCTTTCGAGGTAGGTAAAATGAGGACCCGGATTGTGGGGGCAATAAGTTGACTTTGTATAAAAAAAGAACACTGCTTAGGGGCCCCCCAAAAGCCCTACTAAGCAAGTATATACAAAAGTATGAAGGCTATTGCTTAATGCATTGTAAAGCCACCCTGAGTCTCCGGAGAAGGGCGGCATATAAATTGAACTAATAAATAAATAAATAAATAATATTGACATTGCTTCAAAGGAAAAACAACTATAAATCTTTCCCATGGTTTCAGTATAATTAAAATAGGAAATAACTCCATCCCTAAGTGTCACAGATCATATTGGCCAATTGGGTTAATTGGTGGGCTCTCCAGGCACCCCTTTCCCAACCTTATCCATTGCCAGTAGAGATGACCTTGGTTCTCACAAGAAAACTCTCTGTTGTATCTAGTAAGGCATTCCAACCTTCTTCCCCCACTCCCCCCTCTGTGTGGCAACTGAGGACCAGGAAAATGGCTGCTGCCAGGTTCAGTTCAAAGTTGACATTAGTTTTGGGACTGGATTGGCAATGTACGGGCATCAGATCATTAAGAACTGTTTGTTTTCCTTCTGGCAAACTTTTTTCCATAGGCTCATCTTCATGTATGGAGATGCTCCTTCCCTCAACTTGGCAACAGGCTTCAGTCTAGCCACTCCTTCAGTTAGGAAGGCACCTGATCTTATCTCTACGCTTTGCTGTAAGGCATGCCTGCACACACACATATGCATAAGGAGACTTGCAAATAAATCAATTTGTTTTAATACTAGCTGCTGCGATTCTTTCTTGTGCACAAATAAGAGGTTAGACATGACAGGATCAATGAAGAATCTTATTCTAATGACACCGAAAAGTTGTCTGTTGAGGTTACGCAAGTTCAGACTCTCCAAACCAAGAATAATTCTGTTTATGGAGTATGTAAATTAATCAAAGCAAACCCCAAAGGTTAGTATATGTTCATGATAGCAATGCTAAAAGAACTGAGATGTTTTCTAGGGACTGTCAAGATCAGCAGTTGTGGTTGGGCTTTGACATGAATTGACTTCTCAATCTTATTATTCAGAATGCTTTGGCACTTAGACCAGGAAAGAAAACTGTAATGTTGCAGTCCATGTTATTTGATGTAATTCATACCAAATTGGGTGGGATAAACTATGCAAAAATCAAATTCATTATGTTCTATAAAGGTGTCTGGACTATATAAAAGGCTACCCTTATTTATCTTTAAGTAATAATAAATATATTGCGTGTATCTCAATATTTTAAATTCAGTTCAAATATCTTGAAGATTTGTGAGAAGAAAGAAAAACAGTAAAACAATTGAATTCCAAAGGCAAATGGCATCCATGAGAATTCCATAAATGTTTGGAAACTGGGAATTTAACAGAACAGAACAAGAAGTTTGGAGTTGGAGATGCTTTACTATTCCAGACAAATGGCTGACCAATCTCTTCTTTAAAAACTCCAGAGATGAAGCACCCACAACTTCTGAAAGCAAGCCATTCCACTGATTAATTGTTCTAATTGTCAGGAAATTTCTCCTTAGTTCCAGGCTGATTCTCCTCTTGATTAGTTTCCATCCATTGCTTCTTGTCCTGCCTTCAGGGGCTTTGGAGAATAGGTGGACCCCTTCTTCTTTGTGGCAATCCCTAAAATATTGGAATACTGCTAGACTTCTTTCTGTTATAGTAGACATAACCAATTCCTGCAACCATTTTTCATGTTTTACCCTCCAGTCCCCTAATCATCTTTGTTGCTCTTCTCTGCACTCTTTCCAGAGTTTCAACATCTTTTTCATATCGTGATGACAAAACTGCATGCAACATTCCAAGTGTGTCCTTACCAAGGCATTATAAAGTAGTACTTCATATGATCTTAGTTTTATCCCTGCACAGCCTAGGACCATGTTAGCTTTTTTGGCAGCTGTGGCATACTGTTGGCTCATATTTAAGTGGTTATCCTAGATCCCTCTCAGAGATATTGGTAATGAGCCAAATATCACCTATTCCAGACCTGTGCATATGGTTTTTCTTGGCTAGGTGTTACTTTTCTCACAACTGAATTTAATTTTGTTGGATATGTTTAATTGTTCAAGTCTGTCGAGATCCTTCTGGATCTTGAGCCTATCTTCTGGAGTGTTGGCTATTCCCACCAGGTTGATGTTGTCTACAAATGTATGAGTTCCCCTTCTATCTCCTCCCACCCCACCTAAATCCTGTATGAAGATATTGAAGAGTTCTTGGCCTAAAACAGAACCTTGAGGAATTTCACTGCCTACTTCACTCCATGTAGATGAAGTGCCATTAAAGTACCATTTAGAGATATGAAATACAGGTAAATCTAAGGATTTTTATAATGTAAAATTTATGTAACATTTACAAATTAAAAAATTATAAAATTCATATGAACTTAAAAAATTAACTTCACAAATGTTAAAAATTAAAAAAATATAGAAGTTTAAAATTTATTGAAAAATGATAGCAAATTTGAAAAACAGGATTCAAGAACCTAACCCCTTTCTTCCTTTTATAAAATTAAAAATCTATATATATTTAATTTTACTCAACATTTATGGAGGATTGTATCCTTTTGAGGTTAATGTTGGGGTAATGCTTATTATAGCTCCTCTTGTGGCCGGGACTGAAATTCGTTGATTCTTTTCTTACTGCACATTTTAGATTGTAAATGTTTTCGTAAATATTAACTCTCCAAGATTTCTTGGAAAATCTTTATCTAAAGGAGAAGTAGGTGAGCTATGAAGAAAAACAGTTGCATGCTTCCCAGAAGCAAAGGCTAGGCACTTTGGAGGAAAAACAGAACATTTGGACATATCCAGACATGAATAAGCGTTCTGACAGAACCAAAGCTTTGGGCAAAAGATTCTATTACAAACTTTCATTAAGTCATTAACTGAATAACAGAGTTGGAAGGGACCTTGGCGGTCTTCTAGATCATGGATCTCCAACTTTGGCAACTTTAAGCCTGGCAGACTTCAACTCCCAGAATTGCCCAGCCAGCAAAGCTGGGAGTTGAAGTCTGATAGGCTTAAAGTTGCCAAGGTTGGAGACTCCTGCTCTAGATCAATCCATTGCTCAGTCAGGAGACCCTGTACCATTTCAGATAAATGGTTGTCCAATCTCTTCTTAAAAGCCTCCAGTGATGGAGAACCCACAGCTTCTGAAGGCAAGCCATTCCACTGGTTGATTGTTCTAACTGTTAGGAATTTTCTTCTCAGTTCTAGGTTGCTTCTCCCTGTGGTTAGTTTCCATCCATTGTTTCCATTCTTGCCTTCAGGTACTTTAGTTTGCACCGTTCATGGGATTTACACAGTTTCCTCTTCCCTCTTGGAAGAATGCCAGATGGGTTGCAGAAGAACTGTAGAGATGAGGCAAAGTGCTCACCCCTGAGCAAGGAAACTCAGGTCAGCCAGGGATCTGCAGATCATGCAGATAGGAAGATTATTTTCATTCATCAATGCTGGCCTTCCCCCAAAAGATCTGAATGTGTACCCAGGTGGACCAAAAGGGGGAAGGAATTTTCCATGCCAAGGCAAGGACTGCTGCAGTCTTGGACTCCAAATATTGCTTTAGTGATTATCTATGACTTTATGGGACCATCTCATTCAGGCCAGTTGGATCAGTGATGTGATCTAGATCAGGGGTTTCCAACCTTGGCAACTTTAAGACTTGTGGACTTCAACTCCCAGAGTTCCTCAGCCAGCTTAGGAACTCTGGGAGTCGAAGTCCACAAGTCTTAAAGTTGCCAAGGTTGGAGACCCCAACCTTGATCTAGAATTGATCTAGACCAATTCTGGACTCCCAGCAGAGAAGCATGCACAGACAACAACATTCAGTTCAGGCCTTTCTTGGTGGAACATTTTGTTAGAAGTTTATGTCTTTTGAATGTGCCTGGAGGAACAGATTAGCAGCTTATAAAATCCTAATTAGTTAATTCATTAGGAAGGATGATAGAGGAGCTCCACCCAGTCTGACTGGAGCCTTAACTGCTGAGCTTTTCATGATGCTTGTAACTCCAGTCAAGAAGGCAAAGCTGATCAAGACTAGGCATGGCCTTCTGGAATTCTGTTAGGGACAGGAGAAGCGGAGGAGAGGCCGGGGATGGAATAAATGCCACCAAGAGTGTGCTTCAGCTTCGTTCCTTAGTAACTAGGCTATGTGAAACCATTCCATCCAGTTTGATGCAAAGCCATGTTTCATATTGGAAATGAGATTTTGAAAGAGTTTGTTTCTGGACATCTCTAGATATCTGGAGGGACAAATCCAAGAGATGCATTTTTTTTCCCTTTGGCTTTTAAATGGAAGGTGGAAGGTTTAAATAGAAGGTTTACTTTGGCTTTTAAATGGAAAAGGTGCACCCACCAGCCTCCTGGAGGCTCCCTTTCCACCTGGAAGAAAGGACGGCCAGGACTGTCTTGAACAGGGAAGAGGAAACAAGGTGTATCTTAGATGGACTTGCAGCTCCAGGGAAAACTAGAGGGTTGGACTGGAAGACCTCCAAGGTCCTTTCCAATTCTGTTATTCTGTGGGTTGTTCTTATATATGATTCTGGACAGAACTGGGGTAGAGTGGACCATCCTGATACTGCCGAAACACCACGTTCAGTATCACTAACCGTGGTGTCCTTCTGCTCAAGCCATGAGCATTAGCAATGGCAATGCTTGTTTTTCAGTGGTTTTCCTCCTTCCTGCCTGCCTGCCTGCCTGCCTGCCTGCCTGGCTTCAGTTGGGAGGGAGAGTTTCATTGGGGTGCCATCGTGAGCAGGGCCATCCTTCTTTTCTTCTGCTGTTTAGCATCTATGAGAAGCTTCTGGGAGAGTCCTCAAGCAGCTTGACTTGAAGTATCCTCAATATGCAGATAAGAAGCAACCCAGGTTGTGTGTCAAAAATTGCGAGATGCCCATCCTTTTTGAATGCACACATACAAAAAGGGAGGGCTTGAATTGCAATGCCCTGCCTGCCCACTTGGAGATTTCGACTGGCAGAAAACCAGAAGCCAGGAGAGAAGTCAAAAGCACTGCGAATTCATTCCATGCAACCCAGACACAAGAACCTGACCTACTAATGGTCAAGGCCAACTGACACCAGATAAGAGTCAATGGACTTCAAGGGGAGAAGACTTAGGTCTCTTATGGGAGCATAGTGACTCCAAGCTGCTGATGTGTTTGACCCTGCCCTCCGGTGCCACCTGGTCATCTCCTACAACAAGTCCCTTCCTGAGACGCTTAATTGACTGACTGGTTGTTGTTGCTGGGGGCGGGGTTTTTTTTTTTTTTTTTGCTTTTTATTGTTTTTATATGAGATTTTTATCTTTGTAAGCTGCCTGGAGTCACTAAGAGTGAGTTACATTTTCAAAAATAAAATAAAATAAAATAATAACAAAATAAGTAAAATTAAATAAAAATTTTAAAATGTAGGATTTGAAAGAGCCATTAAAAATAATCTGGTTCAACTTCCTGCCCAGTTTGTTATTCTAGCGTTCTTCACTGATGGCCACCCAGGCTCTATTTAAAGTCATTGCTGGAGATATTTAAACATTTGCTCTTCTGCTCCATTGCTAAAACAAAAACAAACAAAAAACCCCTTACTTTTAGGAAATACTTTCTGATGTCCAGCTGAAATATACTTCCCTCTAATTTAAGACTATTGTCTATTCTACTCACCACTTCATTTAACCTGGGCTGTCAATTGTTCTGCTTAAGTCCAGTTGAACATGGTTTTCCTTTTGGTAGATGTAGCATTCCCCATTGCCCACGGGTGGATCCAGCCTTTCCTTCTTTAGCCTCCCTCCAATCGCTATTGGCTGGTAAATTTCCCATAGGACCAATTACCTACGTATGTTTTAATAGATAGCTGAGTTGAAAGCTGCCTCTACATCCATAGACATTCCTAAATTACCATTTCCCCCCTCTGTGATTTTACTTTCAGCAGCTTAATTTTGGGAAATTCCCTAAAATAAGCAGTCTTAAGTTATAATTCCTTTCCACCGCTGGATGGTGCTCATGTTTCTCTCCAAAGAATAAGAAGTACATATAGCACATATATAGAAGATGATATACAGAATATATTCAAAGAATCTTTGACTGACTTGAGTGTTGACTTGGTCCTAGCCAACAAAATGCAGTTCACTGGTGAGAAAAGTAGGGTCCTGCTCTTTGTCAGGAAAAACTAGATGCCCAGGTGCAGGGTAGACAGTGTTTGCCTTATTGCTTTTCTGACCACTGAATTACATTTTATTGGATAGGGTCCAATATTGAGGCTTGTCAAGATCCTTCTGGATCTTGAGACTGTCTTCTATTGTGCTGGCTATTCTGTCAAGTATGGTGTAGTCTGCAAATTTGACGAGTTCCCCTTCTGTCCCCTTACCTAAATCATTGATGAAGATGATGAAGAGTCCTTGGCCCAAGACAGAACCTTGAGGTACCCACTGCATGCTTCCCTCCATTTAGATGTAGTTCCATTGAGGACTATAGGTAAGTTTGTCGGCCAATTGGGAATCCATCTGGTGGTGACGATGTTTATCTTACCAGGAAATAGGCTGTAGTTCACCTTGACAAATGTCTTACTGAAATCTAAGTAAACTATGTTTGCCTAATTGATCCACTAATTTAGCCAGTTTGTTAAAGAATGCAATAAGGATTGTTTGTCTGGCGTAATCTGTTTTTGATAAGCTCATGTTGGTTCTAGTAATAGCCTTGCTCAATTCTGGTATTCTGGCTGATTAGTCTGTAATTTCCTGGATTCATTTTTTCCCTATTTTGAAGATAGGAACCACACCAGAGTTTTCCAGTCTTCTGGTAGTTTCCCAGTGCTCCAGAATCTTTGAAAGACATGGTTCAATGGTGCCCAGATCACATCTGCCAGCTCCTTCAGAACCCTGGAATGTAATCCATTTGGTCACGGTGACTGGATTCATCCAGAGGGGAGAGCTGTTCTCTTACTATTTTCTTGCCTTATTTTGATGTGTATTCCTATTCTGCCTGTTACAGCACTGCTTTTGATGGGATGGACCGTTTTTTTCCTTTTGTGTAAAGTCAAATGCAAAAAAATGAATGAAATGAATGAAAGCTATTAGTGGGCTAATAGTTTCCTTGACTTTTTTGTGTTTTTATATGTTGAAAGAGACCTTTTAAAAATTATTTTTGACATTTGTTGCAAGTCTTAGTTCATTCAGAGCCTTAACTTTCCTAATGTCATCCTTGCAGATTTGGGCTATTTGCTGGTATTTTGTTTTAGGTGTGTCTAATCTGATAAAGAGAAGGAGTAGGCACAACATGATAGCAGTCTTTGAGAGTTTGAGGGGCTGTCAGAGTGGAGAGTGGGTTGACCATAGCATCTTAAGGCAGGCCAAGAAGTAGATATGGACATTTTATCAAGAAGTGATCTACCTAAAATTAAGAAGAAATTTTCTGACAGTGAGACCAATACCAGTGGAATGGCTTGCATTCAGAAGTTATGGGGGCTCCATCACTGGAGGCTTTTTGTCTGGACAGCTATTTGTCTGAAATGGAACAGAGTCTCCTGCTTGAGCAGAGAGTTGGATTAGAAGACCTCCAAGGTCCTTTCTAACTCTGTAATTCTGCTATATGACCTGAGGGGCCATGGCTCAGGAGCTGTTTTCGGCTTTATTTTGGCAGCTGAAGCTCAGCCCAGCCTGCCCATCAGCCAGACCGGGCTTGCCTCGTCAGCACTGAGAGCCCCTAAACCACAAAGATTGGATGGGGTGGCTGTTTTTGTCGTCTTCTATGAGTGACATGCTGTCAACAGTCTATCTCTAAAGGCTCATGTACAGATTCATTTCTTCTGGTAGCTGTTCCTTATCATGTTCACTTTAGATACAGTCTTCCTCTGTTGGAATTTTTTTGTTTTGTAAGGTGGAATCTCACAGTGGCCTTAACAGACCCTTTACTTTTTCTTCAAGTAATTTGTTTAGTTTACATTTGGTACATGTGTAATTTGGGTCTTCTATGGGCATGAGTACATATATGGAACGTATTTTGCAAATCACAACAGCGTCAAAATTTCCAAAAATGTAGAAGAATTTTTTAAAAAAAATAATATTCTTAAATGTTAATCTTTTGGTCCCTCCTGTGGCTAAGGTTGAAGTGAAACTTAAATGCAAGTGCAAGGCCCTCCAGATATAGTTTGTAATCCACAGATGTATAAAAGAAAGACAAATGGAAAAAAAAATCTCACCTGAAAATAAAAAGTGAAATATTTTGTAGTTTGTAAATGTAAAACATTATAGAAAAATTACTACTATTCTTTTCAACTTTCCTATTACCCATTTCCTTTTTTTAAAAATCAAGTTTTATTGGTCCCCCCCCCCATTCACCCGCATCTTTTTTGAACAGAGTATTGGCCATATCTTATCTTATACAATTTATCAAATTCAAATACATTATACTCAATTACAATTTTTGCCACAATTTTCTTTTTTCCTTTTTTTAATCATATCTCAATATTTCTTTGATTACTTATATAAACAACATCTTCATTTGCTCTCAAATTCTAATTTTCCTGCTTATTCATATTTATTCACTTTTATTTTTTAACCATTCATTTTTTATCTTAGTATATTTATATATGTTCGGGGTTGCCTTTCTTCCATTTCATCTTTTTTGTTGTACAGCAATCTTTCTTCGCAATCCTGCCATCTCCCTCTCTTCTTTCCTTCTTACTTTCTCTTCCCCTCCTCTTCTTCTCTTATCTACTTCCCCTCCTCTTCTCCTTCTCCTCCTCTCTTCCCCCTCTCTTCTCTCTCCTACTCTAATTTCCCTTCCCTTCCTTCCTCCCTACTTTTCCTTCCCTCTCTCTCCTTCCTCTTCCCTTCCACCTCTCTCTTCCTCCTTCAACTCTCTCTATTGCTGTATTCATCTTCAATTTAATATTTTCCACTATGGAGTCCAGGCAACCCTGATCTTTCATTTATCAAGTATATTTCACAAAATTCCTCTTATCTTTTTAATTATAAACAGTATATTTCATCTTATTCCATTTTTCCCTTTAAATTTTTATCCAAACAATCTTCCAATCCTTTATCTTCTTTTCTTTTAACAGCATGTTTTTCTTCTTTACTTCTTGCAAGTATAACACTTAAATCATTTTTTTAACATTTCAATTTCATTCAATTTTACATTCAATTTCAATTTTCCATCATAATTTCAATTAATGCTTATGTTACTTATTTCTCTCCATTTAATGGTTTCTCCAAAGTCATTCTTTCTTTCACATTGCACCTACTGGTCTATTTCATTTAACAACATTTTCACATATAATTTCTACCACTAACATCAATCTCTTTATTAACAAATTAACATTTTCACTGACTTTTACCATTTTCCCTTAATCTCTCCACAACTCCATTTCTTGGTATTTTCCTCCCTTTCTCCCATTTCCTTACCTTCCTCTCTTTCCTTTTCTTGTATCTCCCCTTCAGCCTCTTTTCTTTAATTTTAACTCTATTAATTTTCTTTCTCAATCTTTCCCCATTTATTTCTCTTCTTTTCTTATTTGAGATGTATTTTCCCTTATCCATTCTTATTCTGTCACTGCTAAACCCAGTGTAATCATCTTTACCTTTATTTTCAATTATTTCTTCTCCAATATTATCTCTTTGTTTCTTTTGTTTCTCATTCTTCTGTTCTCTTTCTCTATTTTTGCATTCTAACCAATCCTCTGCTTCTTTGTTTCCCTTAAGTGCTTCTCTTATTTTTTGAAACATCTCTCTCAATGTTTCATATTCCTCCTCCCAATTCTCCATATTTTCAATTTAAAAGGCTGAGATTTTTAAATTTATTCTTTTCCTTTACATATATTTCAAATTTCCAAGTCATATAGTGTTCTTTCCCCCCCTTTAAATAATGTCCCATTCAGATCTTCACTTGAGCCAGCACCATTTCAATCTTTGTCCTTTGTTCTCTTATCTTGGTAGAGCTGTAGGAATTCTCTCACACCTCTTTCTCATGCTCTCCGCCAGCAGCTGTCTTTCTCCAATTCAAAAGCTTCACTTTCTCTTTTCCACACTACATTCTTCTGCTGTTTAAAATGTTTTTCTATCTTCTTTTCCTTGTCTTATTTTTCCCCCCAAATCCAGTTTTAAATCCGAATGGAAGATTTTTTTTCCAGGGCTTTAGGTTTGATTTTTAAAGTTCCAGGTTTTTTTTCTCCGCTTTAATCCTTCTGTGCCAATTAGCTGCCAATCTTCCACTACAATTTTTTCAAGCAGTCAAAGATTTGTTTTCTTTTACCTGTGAGTTGGCCAATTACTCACCCGGCAACAATACTCCATTCAATTACCGCTCCTACATTCCCTCTTTCTGATCGTAGCTGTTCTGGCTTGTGACAGCTCCTTAATGGCTGCCTTCCTTCGCCGACGGGTCGAAGACTAATGCCGGCATTTCAGGGAACTTACTCATTCCCTATCCATGCCAGCCAGCGTCTTCTTTCGTCGCTGTCTCCACAAGACAGCTATGATCCCTGGGGATCCCCAAAATTGGCTAGGATATTGGTGTTCTCCTGGAGCCCCAGAATCCACACCATATCACCCGCTGCTGGCCATGCCCCTCTACCCATTTCCTTATCATTCTTATGACCTAGGCTTCCTGATGTAGTAAAAAGCACACAATTAGTCCCAAAACCCCCTTTTTTATTTTAATGGCTGTGAATTCCTTTCATTCACAGCACGTGGTGAATGATCAAGAGTTTATAAATAGTCCAACAGAAGTCTGCCACAGTCCTTTGGATAAGGCTGGTAAACACCCATCTTTATCTTCTTCTTTTTTTTTATTGAAAAAGTTTTAAAAGTTTTACATACATTTTCTCCCCCCTCCCCAACCACCCCCCCGACTTCCCAGAGCAAATACAAGATAAAATACAGCTCAAATTCTCTAAATTAAACTCCATTTCACACTTATCATAATCATAATCATTAAACAAGTAAATAAAAGGAAAGCAAATCTTCTTTCTTCTTATTCAATCTAACTCAACAGAATTAATCTCCATTTATAATTACAGCAGTTAATAAAACAATTAAGTATTACCTAATCAAACCTATCATTACTCAATATAGCTAATTAATACTTAACAAATTATTAAGTCTAAACAATTTAACAAGATATTTTATAACTTCTTTCATTTAAAACAAAGAAAAAAACCCCAACAACAACAACAACAAAAAAGAAACCCTCATTCAAAAAAACCCAAATTTAAAATAAAATACTATATAAAGTCTTCCGTCCTCCACTTTTAAACCATCAAGGTCCAATTATAGTTAAAACACTTAGTAAAAATAATAATAATAATAATAAATTTTTTAATTAAAAATATAACAATCAAACCTCTTATTAATTTATCAATACAGATAAAATGTCGTTTAATAACTATATCAAACATTTAAATTCTTCATACTAGATTAAACCAGTTGCTAATCTTCTTGTCTTCACATCTTCCAACAGCATATAGAATATCTTCATTTGCGTCTACCCACCTAAATAAAAAATTTCTTCTTTATAAAAAAAAAAACCCCGAGTGACTTTATAATTATATTTGAAATAGTATCCATCAAATCAAGTCAAAAATTAGATTAGTAAATTCATCAGACGTATTAGGGAAACCACCAGATCACCTGCAATTGCTCTAGGTCCATAGTCCTTTTGCCTTATGTTTATTACCATCAAACAGGAAACTCCAATTTACTATATTCAATAAAACTTCTGCGATTACAGTTAGATCCAAATTTATTACAGTCCTTAATAAAATATTCCAAATCATTCAAGTCAGGGCATATTTCACAGCCCAACACACCAGCATTGCTGTGATCTGTTTATTCTTCTCAAAATATTCCAATACAGCTGTAGATTGCCTCCTCATCGTCGCTCATCACTTAGTTAACTGGCATTAAACTGCTGTCTGTTTTTTTTTTCCTTCCAAAAATTCAAAATCTTTAAACAGTTAAACAATACTTTTTAAGGACCATCATCTCATCAAGCAGGGTTATTTTCCATTTCTCCAGTCTTTCTTCTTTTCCTTTTTATGAACTTTCTTCTTAACTTTAATCCCTCTGCCTTTTTTAACTCCAGTAAAATTTTGTGGTTTTTGGGATTGCATATTATAAAATTTTTGCAGAAATGTAGCTTCTTCTGGAAACAGCTCTTTAAATGCAGATTGAGTTTTATAAAAAAAAATTCGTGTAACCAAAATTTCATCAGCTTCCAAAATTTCTTGCTCCTTATTCTGCACAGCATTCATCTTTCTCTCCTCAGTAAAAACTGCTATGATCTGTTGTTTTTTTGCATCTCCCAACTCTTCATTCAATCCCCCACTGCTAGATTGCAACTTAGTATTTCCATGTATTTCATTGTTTCCAGCTTGAGAAGCTTGAAATATAGTATCAATTCTTTTCAATAAAGCAGAGGTAATTGAACTCAAAGCTTCCTCAAAATCAGACCATTGAGGGTTAATTAACCCTCCTTTGCTTTCTTTGCTTTCAAAAAGACCAGCCATCTTGCCCCCCTTCTTCCTTCCCTTCCAGAAGGACAGAAAAAAGGGGGAAAAAAAGAGTTTCAAGAAGAAAAAAAAAGACCCTTTACAATTTGTAATTTGTATTGCTGCTTCAATTATTATTATTACATCCTTTCTTATTTCATCCACTTTTCAAAAAGGAGTTTACATTTCAAACAGAGGCTTGTCAATAATTACTTTTAACTTTCACTTCTTCACGCCCCGTTGAAACTCAAACGAAAGTAAATCTTTGGAGTTAAAAAAAAAGAAAAAAAATACTTGCTGTTTCATTCGTGCAACTTGTGCTCTGCCAGCTTGATTCAAGAAGTATTTGTTTAAAATTGGTTGCTGGGATGGTAACGACATCTAGCTCTGCAAAGCAGAGACATCCAGGGTCCGGAGTACTGACAGGCTTAACGCGGAGCTCTCATCTTCGAGCGCCAGATTATGGGTAAAATCTGGCACTCTCAGGGAGCTCTACCCCACCCGTCTACTCACTTTCCCCCCTCATACCAGGGGGAAAGTTTCCAAACCGCAAGACAGCTGATAGTCGCTGTTCTTGCGGTTCTACGAAGCCCTGGGTAGGCGCTTCAAAAAGAAGCGTCCGGCGATGTCGCAGTCCCACCGGAAGTCCCCATCTTTATCTTCTTTGACACGCTGCCAAAGACCTAATTGGCAATTATCTTGGCAAGGCCACATGGAAACACAGAGTCAAAAACAGAGCTTCAAAGTTCAAACCGACACCATCTACAATTATTGTTTCCTTGAATGTCAAACTCATTGGGCCAGATTCAGTCTGTGGGGTGCTTAAATCCAGCCCATGTAGCCGGCCTGGAAATATCAAAGGACCGGCCTGCAGTGCCTCTGGTGGCTAAAATGGGCTGCGTGTGACACCCCCCCCCCCGGTGCCTTGTTTTCACCCCCCATGGCCTCCTGCAGCACTCTGCTGGCTGAGAACGGCCCCAAAAACAGCCAGCAGAGTGCTGTAGGAGGTCATGGGGGGGGAAAAAAAAGGCCGGGGGGGGGGCACGCGTGGACCTCCATGCCAGTGGTGGGTTTCAAAAGTTTTTACTACCGGTTCTGTGGGTGTGGCTTGGTGGGCGTGGCATGGCTTGGTGGCCATGGCTTGGTGGCGTGGAAGGGGAAGGGGAAGGATACTGTAAAATCTCCATTCTGTCCTCACTCCAGGGGAAGGTTACTGCAAAATCCCCATTTCCTTCCAATCAGCTGGGACTTGGGAGGCAGAGAATAGATGGTGGGTGGGGCCAATCAGAATTTTTACTACCGGTTCTCGGAACTACTCAAAATTTCCACTATCGGATCTCCAGAACTGGTCAGAACCTGCTGAAACCCACCTCTGTTCCATGCCCCGTTTTGGCTGGCAGGATGCTACAGGAGACACCCATCCTGCCCCCCTGCCATCCCCTCCACTGGCCTGCAGAGGAGAACTACACTGCTGATCCAGCCCATGAAGAAATCCAGTTTGACACCCCTGTTATTAGCGGTGTCATGACTATTTCCAAAATTACTCATTGGAAAAGTTGCCAAAGATTTGGATTTAAATATAGCAAAAACTACTGGGAACATCAGGTTGAGAAGGTTTTAGAAAATGAGCAGATTAAGATCTTATGGCAGTGGCCCCCAGCCTTTTGGGCACCAGGGACCAGTTCCGTGGAAGGAGGTTTTTCTATAGACTGGAGGGGGTGTAGTTTTGCATGCAGCCTGCATTCCGTGGGTGCACCTTCTCTTGTTTGCGCAGCCCAGTTTCTGGCATGTCATGGCCTGGAGGTTGGGGACCCCTGTCTTATGGGACTCACACATTCAAACAGCCAGGTAACTTTTTCATAACATGCCTGACAGAACAGTTATTGAAAAGAAGAAAGTCTAGTTTATTGATACAGCCACATGATTCTAGGGTTGAGGGGGAGAAATCTAATGTTTTTGCACCTGCTTCTGAGTACCACTCTCAACGCAGGAATCCACAGGGAAGTTTCAAGATGGATGCTATCCAGCTTCAATTGAAGCAAATTCAATTGAAAGAGCCAACACTTCTCTCAGCCACTGGCTGTACTGCGGAACTACCCTTATTTTAGGAAGAGATTTCCGGGTATGGAATCAGAATCCTGTCATTTGAATCCATTATCCCATGTCCGGCATGACAGAGAAGAGGCTTAGACCTCCTATAAAATACGATTATCATTTCAGCCATTTGTAAAGTATTATCTTTTCTCATGGCTCAACGTATGCAGCTGTTTTCATCTTTCTTCACAGAAACAGGCTTCTGGTTCCCGAGAGCAGGAATGCAGGATCTTGGCCCCTGCAAAGCCACAGGCCGATCAGGCAAAGCCCTTGGCATCCAAAACAGTGTCTTCTGTGGTGCCCACCCAAGCTGTGTGGACTTCTTCATCAGAGTGGAGAGCAGCTGGGCATGTTGAACCTCCCCTCCAAGGGGTGGGAGCAGCAGGAAACAAGGGAAGCCATGCACACTTAGAAGGACTAGGGGCGATAGTGTTTCAATATTTGAGGGGCTCCTACAAAGACAGGGGGGGGGGGGTGTCAAACTATTTTTCAAAGGACCAAAAGGCAAGAGGACAAGCAACAGATGGAAACTAATCAAGGAGAGAAGCAACCTAGAACTAAGGAGAAATTTACTAATAGTGAGAACAACCAACCAGTGGAATGACTTTCCTTCAGAAGTTGTGGGTGCTTCATTACTGGAGACTTTTAAGAAGAGACTGGACAGCCACTTGTCTGGAAGAGTATAGGGTGTCCTGCTTGTGCAGGTGGTTAGACTAGAAGATCTCTAAGGTCCTTTCCAACTCTATTATTTTATGTTATATTTCTATGTTCCTTCTGGAGAGAATGTCGTGCCCAGGAATCAAGCAGCTTAACATTTCAGTAACACATTCTGTTACCATCAGGACATTTCTCCAGCTTATCAAGATAATTTTGAATAATATTTTGGTCTTTTAGGCTATTCCACCCAATATGAAAACATCAACGAGGTCACCAATTAAAATGTTGAAGAGGATCAAAAGGAGCCCACTCTCTTCCTCTCTCCAACTCGGTGAGGCGTTACCGAGCTAGCTTTGCTTCCCATCAATTGTCACACAATGCAGCCCACATGTAATCTTGTTTGCTTATCGATGCTTTGCTGAATCAAGGTGTGACAGAATGGGGCAGCTAAGCAGAGTCTGCCATCTTGGTGATGTGATCTCCCAGACAGACAAGGTGTGCCTCAAGGTGATAAGCCTGGTGTGGGGAAATACCACGGAGTGAAATACATAAAACTTTCTCACGCAGGGGGCAGGGAGAAGAAAAGAAGTTGAAAATGGGTTGATGAGCTGGCAGGACAAGGGTTGGAATTAAAGTTGAGAGAGGAAGAGGAGGCCTGCAAATCATGTGGGCTTAAGAAGTTTGGACTATGTCTATGGAGATTCTCAGTCACCCAGGTCATGGTTGTCCCAAAAGTGCTTTTTCAGAACTTTGTTTTCCTTGAAGACGTTTCACTTCTCATCCAAGAAGCTTCTTCAGTTGTGACTTAATGGTGGAGGATGGAAGGATTCGGTCAGAACTGAAGAAGTTTCTTGGATGAGAAATGAAATGTCTTCAAGGAAAAAACAAAGTCCAGTTGTCTCCTGAAAAAGCACTTTTGGGACAACCATGACCTGGATGATTGAAAATCTCCATGAACATTTAACTATGCACTTTGGGGTGAGCACCCTTCGAATGGTACGGGAGCATGAATGGATTTCCAGAAAAAATTGCAGACTGCAGAAACCATCTGTGCTTCAATTTGTGATGCAGACAACAGAGACTCATCCACAACAGCCTGAGCCTCTGTTCAACAATGAAAGGACACAGGGCAGAAAACGTCCTGAAGAAAGCACAGCTCCAACAAGTCCAGTTGCCTTTTGTAAAAGCACTTTTGGGACAATTTGGACAGGACTTGCCTGCTCCATAGTAGCCTGAAAACCACAACAGAGCAGCAAGGTCAATGGGAGGATCATTAAGGAAGGTGTGGGACAGAGTGTAAGTTCATGTTTCATCTGCCAGAGGACCAGAACATTTTCCTAGTCACAAGGGATTACCAGCTAAGAGCAGGTAAAGCTATTTATTAACTCAACTTACTAAAGGAAGTGGAAGTATAATTACATAAATATTACTAATTAGATTTTCTCACAATAGCAGAAACATTACTTTTGCAAACTACCGGTAGTTAATTACTGATTAGCAGGGCCAATTACATTTAAATCAGTTGAATTAATTTACAACTAGTACTCCTTGAGTAACTGCCTTGTTTAATGACTTCTGCAGAAGTCTAAAATAGTCCAGCCTCTCTGATTTTAGAAAATATTCTGAGAGAAAGGGAGGGATATAGAACCTTTGGAGGCCAGTTTAAAAAGTCACTAAAGCATCACTAATTGTTGCTTTATCCTTGAAATAAGCCATGATGACATTGAATTTCTTTTATTTCCATGCAAAAAGTGTTATTATGACCTGTAGATGTTTGCACAGAAATGCTGAATGGGAGCAACCTATCCATCACAACTCAAGTTTTGGACTGGGAAGTCACAAACTGAAATTGTCATTTGACCATGGAGTTCCCGGGAGGACTTTGTACCAGTCAGCCCAGCTTGTCTTACTAGGTGGTTCAGAGCATAAGAGTAAGAAGTTGACTCTGAATGCAACTTGAGTTCCTTAGAAGAAAGAGAGGAGATAATCAATACATTGAGCACTGGAATTGAGGGTGAAATTAATTGGGATGAATTACCGGTAGCTCTTTATTTAAACCACTGATCTAGAGTGACCTTGGGAATTGAGCTGACTTCCAGTAATTTGGATGGGGAACTATTTAATGAACTTTCACTAAAATTTAATTAAATTATGTGATGTTACCCAGATCTTTGTTGAACCTCAATTCTTCTGCAAAATGTTCCTCACATCTATTGCTGGGAAGTGGTTCCAAGAACTGAAGAAAGAGATTAATTTTTTTCCAGGAACTATTGGACCACCTCTACCTGAAAGACGGAAAGGAGGAACCTTCTCTGACTAATAGCCGAGAACACCCAGATGATGTCTTTGGATTCAGATACCTTCTCTTACTTTTCTCCCAAGTGTGGAAATAGAAACTTTAGACGTTAACAATGGTAGGGTGCCCAAGAACAGCGAAGGGCGTATTGCTTAGTCAGAAACAGACAGTCACTGAAAGCATGTCCCCTAGTTCCTGCTGAAAATTATCAGTCCACTAATGGGAGAAGAGAGCAAGGAGGTGACCGGCAGCAGGGAGAAAGTGGAACGGCTTAACTCATTCTTTGTATTTAGAATGAATCTAGAATCAATGGAACAGCTTTGAAGATGCGATTGGACAGCCCCATGTCTGCAAAAGTATAGAGTCTCCTGCTTGAGCAGAGGGTTGGACTAGAGGACCACCCAAGACCCCTCTTAATTCTGTTATTCTGTGTTCTGTATTTCTTTCTTTTCGTGGCTGGTCTTGGAAAATTGGCAGGTCCTGCTGTAGAAAACTTTCCAGAATTTGAATAAGAAACTGACCAACTTTTGCAGAGGGCTAAATGATCAAAGGAAGGAGGTGAATTGAATCCTGAGCTTAAAGGCAGGCCAGGGCTGTCGCTGCTTGATGCAGGCTCTTTATGTAACAGGGATTATGGCACCGAATCAGCTACTAGGCAGATGATTCCAGGTGCCTAAGCCTCAAACATGTGTCCGTGCAAGTCACACGAAGACATGTCAAAACTAGCACAGGTGTCTGAGTATGACAGGGTGTGAACAACAGAGGCAGGTGAAGTGGGGTCTAATGAGTTGGTTATTCTTTTTCAAATTGTATATTTTCATTTCAAGCAAGTCATAACATTAGACGATTATGAACCAATCCAGAATCTGCATGCAGGGTGTTTGGGCAGCAAATAGGCAGAAGAACTAAGCAGATCTGCTACCCGTTACTGGCTAAATGTGGGCAGGAGGCTGAAGGGTTCCAAGTGACCTAGAAGCTGAAAGGATTCCTAGAACAAAGCAAAACAAAGGAGCAACAATGGACTTTTTCAGATGAGACATTTTTTCAAAGATAGCATTCAATAAAAGAGGTAGAATCTCATGCCCCCCTTTTTTCTGCTGATAGCTTTGTGTCCTCATCAGAAGTAGCATCAGCAGATGTTCGTGTATAGCATCCGAGAATTTGCAGATGATGTTAGTTACTTAGTCTAAATAAGGGAAGATTATCATGTTATTATCAAGAAGAGATCCAATCTAGGACCAAAGAAAAATTTCCTGACAGCGAGAGCAATTAATCAATGGAACAGCTTGTATCCAGAAGTTGTAGGTGCGCCATCACTGGAGGTTTTAAAGAAAAGATTGTCTGAAATGGTGTAAGGTCTCCTGCTTGAGCAGGGAGTTGGACTAGAAGACTTCCAAGGTCCTCTCCAATTCTGTTATTGTTATTTTCTTATTCTATTATTCACTGACTTCATGACAATCATGGAGCCCAATGCATAGAGTTGATCATACGTTAGATTTCATTTTGCCCCAGAGAAGGCATTGCTTCATCTGAATGTGGAAAGGATTTCAATGATCTCTTTGCCATGGTGATCTGTATGACACTGACTGCCATGAGTTATCACATGAGTTCTGGGAAAAAAAGTCCAAGTGAGTCCATGACAGTTGGGGGAACCTTGAACATGAAGATTAGTAGGGAAAGCTGTTGACTTCTGGGACAGCCTAAATTCACACAGCCATATTTCTTGCCCAAATAATTCAGGTTTCTTCACATTACTTTGTCTTGCATATTTGCTGGTGAGGCACCAAATGTGATTAAAAGTTTATGGCTTCAATTGCAAAACAAAATATTGGTTGTTCTGCTATCATTGATTAATTGGGATAGCCCCTAGGCAACAACAACAAAAAATACCCAGGAATTATTATTTCTGGGACAATAACAACTTTCACAAGCAGCTCACTTTGAAAGCTTCCCCCAGGCAGGTCCCTTAAAATATAGATAATATTCTACTGCAAATACTCTTACTTCTCATCAAGCATATTTATTCTTCCTATTTCTTGCTCCATAATAATCAAATTTTTGCAAGGAGAACTACCCATTTTCCCCTGGTCTGGTGGTCTCTGGCTCTAACTGTCCAGTTCAGGTGCAGGATTTGAAGAAGCCCCTGGAGAGGCTCACCTGAAGGAAATCTCCCCAAGCCATGCTAGGCACCGGCAGTCGCCACAGGGACTGGTCTTTTGGGTATGGCTAGTCTAGAAAAAAGGACTAGGGGTGACATGATAGCAATATTCCAGTATTTGAGGGGCTGCCACAAAGAAGAGGAGGTCAACCTATTTTCCAAAGCACCAGAAAGCAGGACAGGAAACAATGGATGGAAACTAATCAAAGAGAGAAGCAACCTGGAATTAAGGAGAAACTTCCTAAAAGTGACAGCAATCAACCAGTGGAGCAGCTTGCCTCCAGAAGTTGTGGGTATTTCATCACATTAAGAAGCAACTGGATAGCCATTTATCTGAAATGTTATAGCAATGGCACTTATATTTACAGTGCTTTACAGCCCACTCTAAGCAATTTACAGAGTCAGCCTCTTGCCCCCAACAATCTGGGTCCTCATTTTACCGACCCCAGAAGGATGGAAGGCTGAGTCAACCTTGAGCCTGGTGAGATTCGAACTGCCAAATTGCAAGCAGCCGGCAGTCAGCAGAAGTCGCCTGCAGTACTGCATTCTAACCACTGTGCCACCACGGCTCAGTGGTTAGTTTTGACATATAGGGTTTCCTGCTTGAGCAGGGGGTTGGACTAAAAGACCTCCAAGGTCCCTTCCAGTTTTATTCTGAATTGAATTTGAAACAATGCGATCGCCCTGAACCTCTGTGCTATTACAGTTGACATCTGCAATAATCATACAAAGGAAAAAGGTGGAGGAGGGCACCTGACACCAGGTAGGAGATCTGGATGATGGCCCTGCCAACCCAAGGATCCATGAGGGATTCTGTCCTAAGGGGAGTTGGGTGGGTGTGTTATGGAATGAAGAGATTGAGAGTCATCCCAAAGGGCAAACAGAATCAGATTTTATTATTGCAATAAGGTTCAGAGTCCGATTCATACCTGGAAGTCTGAACAAAATTATGGGTCGGGGACCCTGGTCTTTATACAGTTTCAAACAAAGGAAAGTGCTAACACAGCGGTTCTAATTACTAAAAACATTTGTTACATGAAATGATATCTTCCTGATTAGAGGTTCTTACATGTCTTGCCAAACAAATATAACTTTTCTGAAAATTATCTTTGGTGATAGAGACTCACTGTCTCATTTTGATATCCTTGACATTTGTAACTTTCAAACAGTATGTCACCCAAGATATGGGTCTTTCTGACAGCGAGGGGTCCTCCCTTACAGAATGTTGCTTATACAGAGGAGTTTGGCTGGCTTTTGTATTTTTACACTGGATACATTTGGAAATGAATACTAGAAAGATGTCCAGTGGTCATCTAGCTGGACCCGCATTTCCTACTTTAGGTGGGTGGGTGGCTGGGTCGAGGTGAGTGGCCCTCTAAGCTCTTTTTCAAGCTTTCCTTTCACATGTATTTTGTCTCGACCCATCTTGCTGCTAATAAAATTATTTTAGCTTACATATTATTGTTTGAACCAACAAAGATAAATCAGCCGTCAATTACTGCAGAGGCTTCTCTACCGGACTGCTTGCCAATGTATGACTCAGCATACTAATCACAGTATGTAACAGAGCCAGGTTTCAACTAAAAGAGGAACTTGGCTCACCTCTTCTAGTCGCAGATTTTGACTGCACTAACAGAAGTGTGGCAGAGAACAGCCAATCTGTGAAAAGTAACCTTACTGACTGTAAAACAATCAAGTAGGAATATAGTCACTTTCCGATTAGACTGCTGCCATGCACTCTACTTGGAGCTGCCCTTAGAGAGTAACTGGAAGCTTCAGCTGACAGTGGTGTGGACCAGGGGTCTCCAACCTTGGCAACTTTAAGACTTGTGGACTTCAACTCCCAGAATTCCTCAGCCAGCAAAGTCTTAAAGTTGCCAAGGTTGGAGACCCCTGGTGTAGGCAGCTATGTGTGCCTCTAGAATGGCACACATAAGGCTTCTCTTCTGAGAGCAGCAGTAGTTGCCAGTTTCCTTCTGGATCCAATTAAAGGAGCTGTTTTTGACCTTGGAAGTCCTTCATGGGATGGAATGGAGTTATTTGAGGGATTGCCTCTCCCTGATTATATTTGCCCATCCCATTCTATCAGATCTGGCAGGAGAAGGATGCTGTGGACCCAATCTAAAGCTGCTCTTGAGACTAACACATCAATTGGCCGTGGCTAGTCTAGTGAAGAGAAGGACCAGGGGAGACATGATAGCAGTCTTCCAATACTTGAGGGGCTGTCACAGAGAGGAGGGGGTCAATCTGTTTTCCAAAGCACCTGAAGGCCAGACAAGGAACAATGGATGGAAACTGAACAAAGTGAGATTCAACCTAGAAATAAGGAGAAATTTTCTGACAGTGAGGACAATTAACCAATGGAACAGAAGTTGCCTCCAAAAGTTGTGGGAGCTTCATCATTGGAGGCTTTCAAGAAGAGACTGGAGTGCCATTTGTCAGAAATGGTATAGGGTTTCCTGCTTGGTTGGGGGGTTGGACTAGATGACCTACAAGGTCCCTTCCAACTCTGTTAATCTGTTAATTGACTATGCCTTAGTTAGTAAGACCACACTTGGAATACTGCATCCAATATTTATCTGTTTGATAAAATGCAATTCCTAGCTGAAAGCTGAAACAGTTTGATGAGCTCATAAAGGCTGCGAAAAATATTCAGAGGCAAATAACTGCAGATAAATTAAATCAATAAAAGGAATGTAATTTGAAATCAGTAGATTCACCGGGAAGTAGACCCAGAACAAGCTGAATTGAGTCCATATACACTTCCCTGAAGTTCAAGCCTGAATTCTTATACAACAGTGGAAAACTGTCTGAGAGGCTAAATGATAAATTGTTCTTCTTTAAGTAAATTGAAGGAGTTTGGGGAATGGATTTATCACACTCAACTCAGAAAGAATGTCATCTGGACTTTTTTGGAAAGATAGATTGGCTTTCGAGATTGGACTTATTACATTTAAGTAGATTACAATTGATAAGAAATGGTATCAAGAAATAAATGTGGGTATTTGATCCAGGATGAATCACATTAATTCTTGGGACTATTTGGGATTGTTAAGAAGCCACGGCAAATTTTCTATGAGTTGATTACAATAACAGTTGTTAACAAAGGGTTTCGAAATTTTAATCTTGTCTTTTTTATTATTAATGTTCTTCCTGTTAACTATCTTGGCATTAATATAGTATGTAGATGACAGGTTAATAACTTGCAAATAGAATTAGTAATTTAGTAGTTTAAAATTCTTTGGGCCTATTTCACAAGGGGTGCAAAGCTAATATGGCTGTAATGTATTAATCAGTGTTCAGCTAGAGGAGACAATATGTGTATATGTGTTTGTTTTTTTAATGCACTTGTTTAACATCTTGTTTGTTGTGTGTGGGGTTTTTTTTTTAGAAATATTTTTGATGTTTTGTATTTTAACTTTTTTGAATGAAATAAAAATAGAAAAAAATATTATAAATTGTGGTCACAAGTACTGCAAATTGCTGTAATTGTGAGCTACTTGCCAAGTGCCCAAAATGTAGTCATAACGCTCCTTGGGAGGAGCGGCCATCAGCAATTTTAATCCAAATTGTAAGTTGCTTTTGGGGGATTCATTGGGGATAGTCATGGACTATCGCTAAGGACTATCTTTTTTTTGAAGTCAGCTGATGTCGCTGTGAGACGGACAGGAAGTTTCTGCGCTCCAGAAACTCCTGCTGATATCTCCGGTCCGGATGGTTCTTTTTGGACCCCACAGCCTAGTTTTGGCTGTGTTAGTGAAGAGCGTGTCCTAGTGATCTCAGGGGTATCGCAAACCCCCTGATCGATCCTGGGAAAGCTCTTTTTCTGGCTCCAGAGTTTCAGCCCTTAATGGCTGCCAAGGCTGGGACAGCTTAAAAGTGAGAGGAAGGACAGTGCATCCGATCGGTGAGGTTTCTCTTTTTAGTTTTATACTGAGGACACCCTGAGACAAATAGTTTTGTAGAGTGTTTGTAAGAAGAGATAAGCGGCGATAATCTACCTACTGAGTCCTTCCCAAGGATCTGAGATAGGCAGATGTGGTTTGATGGCATTAAAGGTATCGTCACAGGATGTAAGCTGAGCCAAATAAAGTTTTGGGGGGTTTTTTGCAATTGACTGTTGGCAATTTGGTCAATGCCAATGATGTTCAAGAGATGCTCCAGATGTTTTGGGATTGCATCCCAGGCGCTTATTACTATTGGTACTATCTTTGCTTTCTTTTGCCACAGTCGTTCTACTTCTATTTGTAAATCTTTGTATTTGATGATTTTCTCCAGTTCTTCCTCCTCTGGTCTGCTGTCTCCAGGTATTGCCACATTCTGCCATCCAGACTTTTTTGCCTTTTTTTATTGACAATTGTTAAGCCTGGGGGGTGATGTGGCAGGTCTGTTTGAATTCTAAATTCCCAGAGCATGCTAGCTTCTTCATTTTTATTATTTTGTCTGTTTCGTGGCCCCCACCAGTTCTTGCCTGCAGATAATCTTGCAAACCTTCCAGTGCACTATTGTTGCTACTTTGTCATGCCGCTGCTTGTAGTCACTCTGTGTGACTGTCTTGCAACAGCTAACTAGGTGCCCCACTGTTTCCTTGTGAAAGTGGCACTTGCTGTCAGTTGCTGTCTTCAAAATCCCGGCTTTGTATGCCTTTGTTCTTATAAGGCTTGGTCTTGCGCAGCCAGAATCAGCTCCCCTGTCTCTTTCTCCAATTTTCCCGTTCTTAGCCTTTGCCAGGTTTTATTACCTGCTTTGCCTGGTACTATTTTTTTAAAATGCACTTTGTCTTGCCACGTCTGTTTTCTATTCTTCATTTGGTCTTTCTTGGAGGCCAGTTTTCTTTCTTGGCTATTCAGTATACAGGTAGTCCTCAACTTACAACAGTTAATTTAGTGACCTTCAAAGTTACAATGGTATTGAAAAATGTCACTTATGACCATTTTTCACAGTTACGACCTTTGCAGCATCCCCAGGTGCTTGGCAGCTGCTTCATACTTATGACGGTTGCTGTGTCCCAAGGTCATGTAATCCTCTTTTGCGACCATCTGACAAGCAAAGTAATGGGGAAGCCAGATTCACTTAATAACCGGGTTAATAACTTATCAACGGCAGTGATTCACTTAATAAGTGTGGCAAGAAAAGTTGTAAAATGGGGCAAAACTCACTTTTTTTTAAAAAAATGATTTATATGCCGCCCTTCTCCAGAGACTCAGGGCGGCTTACAATGCGTTATTTATACAAAGTCAGCTTATTGCCCCCACAATCTGGGTCCTCATTTTACCTACCTTAGAAAGGATGGAAGGCTGAGTCAACCTCGAGCCTGGTGAGATTTGAACTTGCAGTAATTGCAGACAGCTGAATGTTAATCACAGTGCCTTAGTCTACTGCGCCACTCAGGCCCCTCGAGACCTTAACAAATGTCTCACTTAACAACATAAATTTTGGGCTCAATTGTGATTTTAAGTCGAGGACTATCTGTCTCTTCACAGTATACTAGTTTCTGTATTTCACTGTCTTCAGATATTTTTCCAATGCCCTTTTTTCTTTTTCAATTCTCTAGCACATTTTCTCCAGTTCTTTCTTCTTCCTCCTCCTCCTCTTCCTCCCCCCCCCCTCCTCTCCCAACTTTGCTGTCACACGAACTCCTGGTGTCACACAGAAGAAGCACTAAGACAGCTAAAGATATGAAATCAACAGGCAGTCCAGGCTAAAATGCTCTGCTAACAAAACCACAAAACAAAACAGGAGCCATTGAACAATAACAAACGTCAAAGCAGGTTTTCAAGGCTTTCTGGAACCCCAGGAGGGAGGGGCCTCATCCTTATCTCTGGGGGAATGCTGTTCCAGATGGCGGGGCCCCAACACAGAAGGTAGGCTTCTTCGGTGTCGCAAGATGGTAATGTTTAATGGAGTGCACACACTTACTAGAAAATATTGGACAAGCACAAATGATTGGAGACATGCAGTCACACAGAGCTTTATTGCTAACAACACCTTGAATTGCACCTGGAAACCTTCTGGTAAACAACACAACTCGCAGAAGAGTGGCGACACAAGGGCACACTAAGAAACGCCCATTGCTGCCTCTGCTGCTGCATTTTGAACCAACTGTAGCTTCTGGGTGGCTTCCAGGGCCATGAAAAGCTCATTGCAATAATCCAATTGTTGGGTGGCCATTGTCAGCCCTGCCTCAGCTTGGGCTCCTAAGTAGAAACGATCCTTGGCTCCATTTGTTGCAAAAGAAAAACTTTTATTAGAGGTCAGGTGAATTGCAGTAAAGCAAAGCCAGAACTGAAGTTCGCGCCAACATTTCCCGGTTAACTCTCCCCATCCAGTTCCTCTCCTCCCTTGGCCCCTTACTGTCCAATGATACTTGAGTAAATGGTTTTTGCAATGGTCTGGCAACAAACGTGAAGACTCTGAGAGTCATGACTCTCCCTCCCAACTCCATCGGTTTTGCTTTCCCCTCCTTCCCTCCCTCCTCCCTCCCCCCTTTAGTTCATGGCAGGCTGGCAGCTCTGACAGCCAGTGCGATTGGCTGTCTAAAAGACAACCAGCATACAAGATGAACCTGCACAAAGACCCATTCTGGCCACAGTTATCCCAGGCTCTATAAGCAGTAGATGCAGATCTAAGGAACATCCAAGTCTTGACTGGTGGAGGGCAGCCTCATCCAAGAACAAGGATGGTGACCTTCTTGACCCAAGGCTTCCAAACAGCCACTGAGCCTTATTAGACTTGAGCTGAAGTCTCTTCTGCCCCATCCAGACCTTGGCCAATGCATTTCACCTGTGCCAGTTGGGATGTAGAGCTGGGTTTGAGGCCGAGATCGAGGCCAGGTGGGCCTTGTGCCCCAGAGATGCCAAGAGATATCTTACAGCAGAACTCATCCATTGCCCAGGGCCCCAAGGGAGGGTTTTGGAAAGAATACTGGACAAGGCTCTGCCAATCCCATCATTAAATGTTTCCGATCCAAGGGTGGACCTTCTGTTCCAGCCCCACCTAAATTCTTTCAGGCAAAGCTGCTAAGCCAGCTCCTTCATGGGACTCTGATCGGCTCCCCCAGCTTCATGTTTCACTTCTCTGGAAAGGGTGCGATCCAAATTCATCAAAGCAGCTCTCCAGATACCACCCTGCATCTCAAATGGGCATGTAGGACTATGGATGGGCATGAACAAAATTGAGAAGGCCGTCTCTGGCTTCTTTGGATAAATCCAGTGGTGAAATCTAAAATTTGTTACTGTGGGCGTGGCTTGGTGGTGGTGGGGTAATGTGACTGGGTGGCTGTGGCCAATTTTTTTTTTTTACTTTTAAAACCATTTTTTCTACAACCTCTTCAGTGAAAATGCTTTCAAAAGGCTCTGATGATCCCAGCTGAGTTGCCTGATTGGCAGAGACTTTTTTCTTTTAAATGCCTCTGACGATCCAAGCTGAGTTGCCTGATTGGCCGAAGAGGTTGTAGAAAAAATGCTTTTAAAAGTAAAAAAAAAGCCTCTAATGATTGTGTGGCTCAGCTAGGCATTGGAGGGGGGGGGCAGGGATTTTTGCTACCAGTTCTCCGAACTGCCCACCTCCATCGCTACTGGATCAGGCGATCCAGTCCGAACCGGGAGCATTTCACCACTGGATAAATCTCAAGGCTTAGCACCATACATTCTTTAGGACAATCTTTAATTTTATTTGTTGGTTTATCAAATGTATTTTTTCTGCCTATCTCACAGCTCAGGTAATTCAATCCACATGGATCGAGGCTGTTGAATCTAATCTTTCAAATTTGGGTTATTCTCCCTCCACGGTTGAGAAAAGGAATATGATCAGGCAAAGCAAATCCTGAAGCAGAGGAAAAGGGATAGAGGGAGGCAAGCACAGCTGGGGAAGGCCTTTCTGTCCGCAGGACATAAGGGATATATTGGTCACTGCGGCCAGCCACCTTACACCGCACAGAACAGGCAAGTAGCCGCAAGCGAAATGAGTGCTAAAACAGCAGGTCGTCTGGAGTGGCGGTCAGAAAGCAGAAAACCTATTGAAATACACACAATCTTGCGTGTCTCTTCTTTAGTCATCAGAGTTGTCTTCAGAGTTGCAAGAGGAGGCATGAAAGTCTGGAAGAAAACCCATCCACCAAATGGATCGCTGGCATTATAGGCTTATGATTCAACATGTGTTGATGTTGAATTTATTGGCTAAGAATAGGGCAGAGCTGAAATCTTCAAAATGTGGGATTTGGCAATCATTGTTGCGCTTCGTGCCAAATTGTGCTTTAATTAGGTGCTGAAAGTGAGGTGAGTAATTGCCATTTTTATGAAACTTACTTGCCTCAGATTTAATATTTGTCTGAATAGCTTTACAAAACTATTTTTTTAAAAAAAATTGAAACAGCACCTTCTCTGTTATGTAAGATTGGATGAATAACTTGACTGTTGGCATTTGGCACTTAACAGCCTCAACTGTCCAACTGAACTCTAGAGATTAGAAAAGAAGAAAGAGTGAAGACAGGTGGAAAAGAGGAAGGACAAGACGGATTTTAATGCCTATGCATCTTGGTCCAGCAGAGGAAAAGTTTGTGTCAAGTCAGCAGCAAAGTCGGGTCAAAAGATTTTGGAACATGCAATGTTAAACATTCCTTTGAGATGCCAAATATGCAGAGTTTTGTTTGCAACATCTGTATAATCCAATCCAGGATATCCACGACCAGGCTATAAATGTAGAGCATCAGGGTCACCAATGAAAAAAAGCACCCAGCAGCTAAATGGAAGGTTGTCCTAAATCCCAGCAATAGCAGCATCTTAATTCTAACTCAGTCATTTTTTAAAAATTTTTATTTTATTTATTTTATTTTTATTCTTATTTATATGCCGCCCTTCTCCGGAGACTCAGGGCGACTTACAATGCGTTAAGCAATAGCCCTCATACTTTTGTACAAAGTCAGCTTATTGCCCCCACAAACCGGATCCTCATTTTACCCATCTTAGAAAGGATGGAAGGCTGAGTCAACCTTGAGCCTGGTGAGATTCGAACTTACAGTAATTGCAGGCAGCTGGATGTTAAATGCTGCCTTATAGGAGGCATTAGCCTGCTACGCCACTCAGGCTCCGAGTCATAAGCCTCTTTCTTTTCAGGTTCCATTGATATGAATGGAACATTGTGTGTATATTCAGAATTTCATATACATATACATATGTATATATATATTCATATTCATGTTCATATAGTGTGAGTATACCGGTATATACACATACAGTACATATAAACATAGTGTTTATATACCCATACATAAACACACTACACACACACACTTACACCAGAGGTGGGTTCTACTTACCTTTACTACTGGTTTGCAACAGGAGCAAGCGCATGCACAGATGATCAATTATGACGTCCGGGCGGGTAGGCGGCACTTCTCGCCGCTTTTACTACCGGTTCTAAAGAACCGGACAGAACCGGGACCAACCCACCACTGACTTACACATATATGTAAATACATCCATGACGGCTCAGGAGTTAAGATGCTTGAGCTTGTCAGCTGGAAAGGGAACAGCCTGCGAGGAGCGCCTGTTACTCGCCCTACTTCCTGCCAACCTAGCAGTTCAAAAGCATGCAAGTGCGAGTAGATAAACAGGTACCATTTCACCAGGAAGTGTACTGTGTTCCAACTTTTCATGCTGGCCACATGATGATGGCAATGTGTCTTCGACAACATAGGCTCCCTCGGCTGAGCATTGGAGATGAGCACCGCCCCCTTGAGTCAGTCGTGACTGGACTGCGGAAACCTTTAAGCCTTTATTATTTAGGAAGTTTATGGTTATGGTTATGGTTATGTTATTATGGGAGGAGGCTTCAACGAGACTTTGGATTTGAATTCTATGGAAAAATTCCCATTCATAAAAAAAATTATTAACCAGAACTATAATTCAATCATACATGGATACATGCAATTACGGTAGATTGGCATTTGTTACATTATAGCACAGAGGTATACTGGCTGTTAAAAAAAATTAGATTTGATTACTTTTTGGTCTCAACATTATTTCAGCATATTCAAAGGGTATCCTTGGTGTCTTAGGCATCTGATCATAGCACAGTTTAAATTTACAGTTTTATTTATTAAGCCATTTGGATGATATTTTAATGTCTCTCCATTGAATCATAATGAATTTATAGAGATTCTCAAAAATTTAGTTTTTTTTAAAATTTAAACTAAATTTTTCTATTCGTAAATGTTAGTCTTTTGGTTCCTCCTGTGACTAATGTTGAAGCAGAATTTAAGAATTTAAACGCAAGTGAGGTTGGCCTCTAGATATAGTTTATAATCCACATATGTATTAAAAAATGACAGATGAATAAAAGATGAATAGAAAAATAAAATCTCAGCTGAAAGTAAAAAATGAAATATCAGCTTTTAGTTAGTGTAAAAGATTGTAGAAAAACAGTGGCTTTCAAAAACACTGCAGAGTTTAGGGTTAGAGTTAGAGAGTATTTCTGGTCAGAGGTGAAATCCAATTTTTTTTGCTACCGGTTATGTGGGCGTGGCTTGGTGGGTGTGGTGTGACTTGGTCGGCACGGCAGGGGAAGAATACTGCAAAATCTCCATTCCCACCCCACTCTGGGGTCAGCCAGAGGTGGTATTTGCCGGTTCTCTGAACTGCTCAAAATTTCTGCTACTGGTTCTCCAGAACCTGTCAGAACCTGCTGAATTTCACCCCCGTTTCTGATCATGGGTGAGGAGAGAGGTTGTTACACCGGTGCCTCCCATGTTTGCAGAGTATGAACTGAGTTTGTGTTAAGATGCTTGTGTTGAAGATACTGGGAAACGGCTGAGACATGTGGCTGGATCTTAGCACATCTGTCAGACCAGCTGGTCCAACTCGGACCCTGAGGAAAGACTCCATTTGTAGCCAAAAGATTGCTTTTACTAAAGGCAAGTGGTTACAATAAGCAAAGCCAGAACTACCGTAACAGTTTGAGTGGGAAAATTCCCTTACTGGCCCACCCTGTTATCACTCCATTGTCCAGTCACATTCACAGAAGACATTTTGGTAACTATCCCCACTGTGGTGGGTTAGATGGATAGGTCCATTCCCAGGGCCACAGCCTCAAAATGTCTCGGGACGGTACGACTTGTTGCTTTCAGTTTCCCAGATTTCTGTCTCAGGTTCCACTTGTTTCCCCCTGCCTCCCTCTCATTCCCTCCTCCCAATAACAGATGGCAGACTGACCCCTAGCGAAGCACAGGGTTGAGCGAAGGATGGCAGCTCTGACAACATCACTCAAAGCAAAAACAAGGGAAAAAAAGAGAAAATAACAGCTACAGCTATCAAAAATGGGGATACAAAGTTATCAAGTCCTCCTGAAGATATATTTGCTTTCTTTAAGAGTCTGCTTCTTAATGCCACATTTATTTATTTATTATTATTATTAAAAATATTTATATGGCCCACCATCTTAAGCAAGTCTGGGTGGCATACACATTACAAACTCTGAGACAGCAGCTGAAGAAGGGGTGGCCACAAGAGATCCGCACGGCCTGGAGCAATTCTCCCCAGCAAATGTCCCTGGAGATTCTCAGTCATCCTAACATCCCACTTAGGATCTGGGCTTCTGCCGTGGGGAAGAGGCACCGAAGAAAAAGGGGAACAGCCAAGGTTGCTCTCTGGTATTTGGGTTTCACGAGCAACTGGGCCTCCCTCCTGCAAACAAGAGACCCCTGCAATTCAGGAGCGGCCCCCCTTCCCCCATAAGCAGCCCTGGCAATGCAAGATCCTTATATGGACAGAAGGAAAGGGTCAATTTTGCAGTTTGGCGTTTTGAGCTGAAACAATGAAGGATTTGGGGTATTAACACGAAACGCATCAATTTCCACCCTTCTCATCAAACAGGCGATTTCTGCTGGCAGAGCACAATGTAGCAGAAATTCAGAAGCCAGGGGGAATCTGTTTGCAGGGTGGGTGGGTGGGGAGACTGCAAGTCAATCTTGACTCCTGGCAACTGCCTGGAAAATTTGGTGCAGTTTTCTAAGGCAACCTTTTCAGAAGGGGCTTGTGCTGCCCTCCCTACCCTTCTTGGGGCTGAGAGAGAGGACCTGGCCCAAGGACGGAAGGAGCCACTGGAACTCACTGCCCCTTGATCTGGACTGGGGTTTTCAACCAATATGACTGGACAGAGGAAACTGTTACCTTTACCTTGAATGGTGAACAATATTTATATACTATACACAACAGGTGGTCTTGGATTTACAACAGTTCATTTAGTGATCATTCAAAGTTACAATGACACCAGAAAAGTGACTTATGACCATTTTTTCACACTTACAGCCGCTGCAGCATCTCCATGATCATGTGATCAAAATTTGCACGCTTGATAACTGATTCATATTTATGACGGTTGCAATGTCCTGGGGGGGTGTCACATGATCACCTTTTGCGACCTTCTTATAAGCAAAGTCAATGGAGATTCACTTAACAACTGTATTACTAACTTAACAACTGCACTAGGTCGTAACACGAGGCACTTACTTTCACTTAGCAACAGAAATGTTGGGCTCAATTGTGGCTGTAAGTCGAGGACCACTAGCACTGAAGTTGTTACCTAGTTTGGGTCATGAAATGTCTGCAAGAAAACAACCAAGCTCAGAGAGCAGCAAGGCCCCCCCTTTGTTACCATTTCCTGAAAAAGTGACCAGAGGAGAGGAAAAATTCTTCTGTGCATGCGCAGATCGTCCATTATGACATCCTGGCGGGTGGGCGGAGCCTCCTGCCGTTTTTACTGTTGGTTCGCAAGAACCGGACAGAGCCGGGAGCAACCCACCACTGATAGAGACTGAATATAGATAACAGACAATGTAAAAATAAGAAACATGGGAAAATATGTTGCAATACATTAAATTGAAATGCAAGAAGATAATATGTACTAAGCAAATGATGATAAATGTTGAATATGACACAAAAAAAATTGTACCCAGGTGTTACACTGATAATGATGAATTGTTTGTTTAAAAATCAAAAATAAAAAACCAACAGTACACGTAGTCCTCGACTTACGTCCTTAATGAACACAGTTCTGATGTTAAGTGAGACATTTTTAAGTCAATTTTTTCCATGTTGGAAGGGACCTTGTAGGTCATCTAGTCCAATCACTGCAGTTGATATTAACTGCACTTACACTGCAGTTAGTAACGTAGCTTTTAAGTGAATCTGGCTTCCTCATTGATTTTGCTTGTCAGAAGTTTGCAGGAGGCCGGGACACCGCAACGGTCATAAATGTGAGTCAGTTGCCAAGCCTCTGAATTATGACCAATGCCCGAAGTCCCTGTTTTCAGGGCCCTTCTCCCTTGGAGCGCTCACTAAACAAAGTGCTGTAAGTCGAGGACTGCCTGTGGCTTCCGAGCGGCTGCTGGAGCGGCGGCAACCGTGGCCCTCGCGGCCGCAGCCGGCAGGAGGGGCGAGGGGAGGGGGGGGCGGGCGCGCAGCAGAGGCGTTCCCCCGCCGTCCCCGCCTCCGGCCGTCCCTCGCTCCCTCCCCCGGGCGGGGACTCTTCCAGCGGCGGCCGCGGGAGCAGCAGCGGCGGCGTGGGCGCGGGGCGCGGGGCGATGGGGCGGCCGCAGTAGGGCCGGGCCGGCGCGATGGGTTCGGAGCGCGGGGCGCCGCTGCGGCTTCCCCGGGAAGGGCGGCCGCTGGAGGCGGAGCGGGCCGGCGGGGGCTGCGCTTGCGGGCGGCGGGGCTCGGGCGCGTGGCGGGCGGTGGCCGGCTTCCTGGCGCTCTCGCTGGCGCTGCACCTCCTGACGCTGGGCTGCTACCTGGAGCTGCGCTCCGAACTGCGCCGCGAGCGGACGGCGCCCCAGGCCGGTTGGCAGCCCGGAGGCACCGCCAGAGCCCCGCCGGCCCACGCGCCACCCCGGCCCGCCCGGGACCTCGCGCCCGCCGCCCGGCACCAGCACCAGCACAGGGGCTCCGGCGAGCCCGGCAGCGGCAGCGGCAGCGGCAGCCCGCGGCAGGTGAGTGCGCGGCGGGCGGGCGGGCGAGGGCTGGGCGCAGGGGCCGCTTCGGGGCGCCGCTCCGGGGATTCGGGCCAGGTCGGGAAGCGCCTCCGGCCGCCCCGCTCCTTTCCGCTCCTCCCGGCCGAGGATGCTCGGGGTGACAGCTGGGCAAAGGCGCCAAGGACGAGCCGCTCCGGCGGAAGGCGGCCGACCCCCCGGAGGCGCGGGCTGAGCGGGGCGGCGTCTCCCGCGGCCTTGGAGCGGGCAGGCCCCGGAGGCACGCCGGCCGCCTCTTCCCGCGCGCCTTCCCCTCGGCGGCAGGTCCGGCTCGGGCCGGCCGAGTCGTGCGCTGGGCGGGGGGAGGCCGGAATCGGAGGGAGGCGACCAGCCCGGCCGCGGAGCCTTGGCAGACTCGGAGCCTGGGCGCGATGGCCGGTTCCCGGCAACTGGTTACGAATGGACGAAGGATGGTGGTTCTGGCTACTTTTCGAAGTCCGGAATCCTTTTCTTCCTTTCTTGTGTTGTTCGCGTTGCGGGTCCCGAGTGAATGTCCGTAAGAGGAAGAAACGAGCCTGGCTCCATTCTCGGGTACTGACTTAGTTGGCGCCTTTGGGCTGCACAGTAGCGAGATGGGCAGAGCCCCCCCCCCCCAATAGTAACCGAAGCCAGCACCAACCAAACTTGGCATCTTCTGCAAAGTCTGCAAGTGCGGGGAGGGTTATTTTGGGATGTGGTGTCTGTGTGTGTGTGTGCATGCACGCAAATAAAGGCATACTTATAGCAAATTGCTTTTAGTTTTAGAACCTTGTAATGCTTTGAAGAGTTTGTAATAAATAAAAATAAATAAGTGATGCAATCATGCATCATTCTGGATACTGGATGGAGCCATCATGTCTGGCAACAGACACAGTTTAGGTAAAACAAAGGGGTATTTGTTTAACAGGGGTCTTTGTGGAGCCCAGTGACTACAGATTGCAGATTGCCCTCTCCTGGTCTGGGCAGGGACCCTTCCTCCAGCAGCAGGCAGAGGTGCCATGGAGCCCCACAGAGCTAAAGAAGGGGGAATCTGCCGTTGGGAAGCTTTCCATTTGACTGTAGTCCTTGGTGATAAATATTCTGGTGTACGTTGTTTGAAGAGTATTTAATGATCAGTGCACAGGCAGAGTAGGTCCCTCCTGCAGGAGTAGCACACTAGGTGCAAATTCCATGAAGTTCGGCTTCTCCAGGGAAGCTCCACCTAGTGCATATTAGCAATAGCAAAAGCAGACTTGTACACCTCTCCGTAGCACTCTGAGTGGTTTACAAATGTCAGTATATGGTCCCCAGTAATGTGGGTCCTCATTTTACCGACCACGGAAGGATGGAAGGCGGAGTCAACCTTGAGCCCATCAGGATCAAACTTCTGGCTATGGGCAGAGTCAGCCTGCAATGCTGCAGTCAAACCACTGTGCCACCAGGGCTCATGGTGTCAGCAAGCTTTCCATCTAACCACAGTCCTCCCTCCAATATTGCTCTAATAATGGTTCAGTCCCCAGCAGCTCTGGCTAACATGGCCAATGGTGAGGGATGCTGGAAGTTATAGTTCAACTAGTATTTTTTATTATGGCCATTGCTGCTGTATACGGATGCCTGTCTGATTTGGTTGTGCATCCATTGATTGTGCCACTGCTTAGGAGTGGGTGGTGTTAGCTGGTCTGTGGGGGATATTAGGGTTTGACACGTATGGCACCTGCTCTGTGGTTCACCTTCCAGTGTGAAGCTCCAGGCAGCACGGGTGATGGCCAAGACGCCCATGATCCTGCCAGCCCTAGTTTTGACCTGCTGCTTTCACAGCAGCCGTCTCATTACCACAACGAGGTGGGACCGGAGGCCTGGCCCCTGGCATGTGGTAACTCTGGCAGGGGTCCCTCTGAGGACAAGTCATTAACCCCCCTCATAGATTGGCTGAAATGTGCTCGAATTTCTAGCATGTGTACCGGGGTGGGTTCTAAATTTTTTTTACTACCGGTTCTGTGGGCGTGGCTTATTTTGTGGGCGTGGCTTGATGGTCATGTGACAATTCTTTAGGATTTAGCAGAGGTACTGGTCTACCTGGCTTTTAACTGCTTGCTAAGCTGTACCGCTCTACCCATTTGTTCTTGGAGCATTCCGGTCTACCCATTTGTTTTTGGAGGCACCAGTCTACCCATTTGTTTTTCGAGCACACTGGTCTACCACCACACTGCCTTTTAACACTGATCAGCTGTAGGGCGGCCCTTTGAAGCCTTCTAGCAAGAGTTTAAACAGTTTTTTTTACTTCTAGCCGATCAGCTGGGACTCGGGAGGCAGCAATAGATTGGGGGCGGGGCCAAATAAAAGGTAAGAATAACACGGGAGTGGGCGGGAGGGCCCAGCTCCTGAACAAAGAGAACCAGTTCAGTGACGACATATTGTCACCGCTATCGACTCGGCCGAACCAGGCCGAACCGGGAGGAACCCACCACTGATGTGTGCACTATTGAAAGAGCGACATCTATGCTGGCTGGGGCATGTCGTGAGAATAGCTGATGGTCGGATTCCGAAAGATCTCCTGTATGGAGAATTAGTGCAGGGAAAGCGCCTCAGAGGGAGACCACAGCTGCGATATAAGGATATCTGTAAGAGGGACCGAAAGGCCCTGGGAATGGACACTAACGACTGGGAAACCTTGACCTCCGATCATTCAGCTTGGAGGCTAAAGACACAGCATGGCCTTCTCCAATTCGAAGAGACCCTTGTTCGGCAGGCTGAGGCAAAGAGGCCGTCCTGGAACCAGCGAAATCTGGGGGCTGGGCAGGGGACAGAATGTATCTGCCCTCAGTGTGGAAGGGATGGCCACTCTTGAATTGGCCTTTTTAGTCACACTAGATGCTGTTTTAGGACCTCTTTCCAGAGCGCGATACCATAGTCTCTTGAGGATGCCAATGGAAAGATCGGCTGGAATGCCTGTCTATGTGCGATGACATGTTCCTCATTGGAACCCCCGGACTGCCATTGTCCTATGCTGATATGACACCTTTGTTTCCTGAGGTAGCGCATGTCGGAGTGAGTACACCCGTGGGATTTCCTGCACTGCATGAGTCAGGCACACGGGGTCACGTGATCCCCTTTTGTGACCTTCTGACAAGCAAAATCAATGGGGGAGCCCGATTCACTTAATAACCTTGTTACTAACTTAACAACTGCAGGGATTCACTTAACAAATGTGGCAAGAAAAGTCACAAAATGGGGTAAAATTCACTTTAACAAACGGTCTCGCTCAGCAACAGAAATGTCGGGCTCAACTGTGGTCGTAAGTCAGGGACTACCTGTGCTTCACTTTGGATTCTCCAGAACGTAGGCCCCATCCTGTACTATAAAGCAAGCAGAGCCCTCCCCCCCAAATAATGCTCTCTGGATGGAGGGGTGGTCTTGGTAAGATGCTGTGAAAACCAAGGAAGGGGAAGGAGTAATGGGTGAGGAGGAGGCAACCCTCACTGGGGAATGGATGGTCCCTGCAGTGCCCAGTAGGCCTTCCCTCCTTCCCTCTGTTTGTTCTTGCCCGGTCCTCATCCTGCTAGGTCCAGCAGCCCCCCTTCTGCTAGAACAGCCCCCTCCCCTTCTTTCCTCTGCCTCCGTTTCCCCTTCATCTTTTCTGCTTTTTCTGTGGAAAGAGGGCAGAAGCAGGTTGGAGATATTTTTATGTTTTGGGATCCAAGATGTAGGTGAGCGCTCAGTTAAACTTTTACAAATGAGGAAGTTTACTAGCAGTGAATTCCACGCTGTGGTTAATCTTTCAGGTGTGGGTGCATTGGCTTTGCCCATTCTTGGCTTACATAGATGCCCATCAAGGATGGCACAAAATGACATGTGAGTGGCTTCTTACAGGGACAGGATAGGTTGGTGCAACTTTTTTTATCTCTTGGCTTTGACACTGTTGATCCCGATATCTTACTCCAGGAATGGAGGGGTGGGTGGGTGGATGCTACTTCCCAGCATTCCCCCCCCCTTCCTCTGGAGTCACGTCAGAGGTGGGTTTCAGCAGGTTCTGACCAGTTCTGGAGAACCAGTAATGGAAATTTTGAGTAGTTCAGAGAACCGGTAGTAAAAATTCTGACTGGCCCCACCCCCATCTATTCTCTGCCTCCCAAGTCCCAGCTGATCGAGAGGAAATGGGGATTTTGCAGTAACCTTCCCCTGGAGTGAGGTGGGGATGGAGATTTTACAGTATCCTTCCCCTGCCACGCCCACCAAGCCACACCCACTGAACCAGTAGTAAAAATTTTTGAAAATTTTGAAAAATAACCCTTTGGGGGATTCCTCAATGCTTTTCCCGCTTCTTGTTAATGCCTAGGAGGTCAATTGGCCCAGGGCCAGTTTGCAATCTTGACTGGACAAGACAGCCATTGTGGCTCTGCTCCCTGCCTAGAGGCTGTCACAATGATCCCTAAGAATATGGATGGCTTCTGATTAACGGATCAAGATCTTCCATCTCAGTGGGGCTGCATTTCCCCAGGCAGAAACTGTGCATAACATGGGGGTTTCTCCTGGATCTGTTGTCCAAGGGGCAGAAGTGGGTCGCAGAGTTGTGGAATCACACACAGGACCCAAAGCAAATAACTAAGGCTTGGTGCAGTGTTTATTAGGCAGCATGTGCTGCTGGGACTCTCCAAAGAATATTGAGAGATGGCTGCCCACCCAACAAAGGGATGCACTTGTATTTATACATCTTAGAAAGGTTGTAAAGACCAATGTATAAGTCACATATGATGTAATCATGCATATCTGTAGATAAAAGTGAGCTCAGGTTCCTTCTTGTGCCTGGTTGGCTTCAGAAACCCAAAAGGGGGAGGGGAAGTAAGGCAATAAATGAATAAAACACTTCATAAACAATCTAGATTGCTTATATTGAAGGGAGGAACTCATCAAATATGCAGATGACACCTAGATGGTGGGAATAGCCAACACTTCAGAAGATAGGCTCAAGATCCAGAAGGATCTCGACAGACCTGAACCCTGGGCCCTATCTAACAAAATGAAGATAAAAATAAGGTTTTACACTTAGGCAAGAAAACCCAAATGTATAGGTATAGACTAAGTGAAACTTGGCTTAATGCCAGTAATTGTGAGAGGGGTCTTGGAGTCCGAATGGACAATCACTTAAATATGAGCCAGCAGTGTGTGGCAGCAGCCAAAAAAAGCCAATGCAGTCCTAAGCTGCATTAATAGAGGGATAGAATCAAGATCATGTGAAGTATTACTACTGCTATATAAAATCTTAGTAAGACCACACTTAGAATACTGCATCCAATTTTGGTCGCCACAATATAAAAAAGATGTTGAGACTCCAGAAAAAGTGCAGAGAAGAGCAACAAAGATGATTAGGGGGCTGAAAGCTAAAACATATGAAGAACGGTTGCAGAAACTGGGTATGTCTAGTTGAAAAGAAGGACTAGGGGAGGCATGATAGCAGAGTTCCAATATCTGAGGGGCTGCCCCAAAGAAGAGGGAGTCAAGCTATTCTCCAAAGCACCTGAGGGCAGGACAAGAAGCAATGGGTGGAAACTAATCAAGGAGAGAAGCAACCTAGAACTAAGGAGAAATTTCCTGACAGTGAGAATAATTAATCAGTGGAATGGCTTGCTTTCAGAAGTTGTGGGTGCATCATTGGAGGTTTTCAAGAAAAGAGTGGACAGCCACTTGTCTGGAATAGTATAGGGTCTCCTGCTTGAGCAGGGGGTTGGACTAGATGACCTCCAAGCACCCTTCCAATTCTATTTTTCTATGTTTTCTATATACCAGTTCGATTTAATTACTGGTTTTCCTGACAGAGTCTTTGCACAGAATTGTTGTGTGTCAATTATGGATCTTTCCTGGATCAGGAGCTCCTTCAGTCATGTCCTCCTTGCTTTCTGTTTGAATTACAGCAAGGAAGTTCACTTGGGGCTAATTCAGAACGTAGCGGCTGTAGCTGCATCTTGGTTCACCCCTGTGACATATTTCTACTTTGTTAGCTGCACAAGTTGCCAGTTGGTTTCTGGGCTGCATTCATGGGATATGTTGCCAAGTCTACAGGGTTTAGGAACATTTTCCTCTGTTGCTGCTGCCTGCCTGGAAAGATCTGTCCTATCTGGCTGGCTCCTAGTCCCATCAGCACAGCAGTGTCAAAGGGGGGGGGGTGTTTTCCTCCTCTGGAAGAAGCCTCCCCTTCTAAGTTTGCACCGGACCCTGCATTGTCTGCTTTTGTAAAGCCTTAGAAATCTGCCTGTTGCAGCTGGTCTGGCAGGAGTTCCTGTCCTGAAAGCTGTTTGTGCATTTTGCAATGGAGTTTACTGTTTTCTTGATTTGTTTTTCCCCTGTGTGAACTGTTTTATTGTTCCTGGTTTTTTTCCTTTTTTCCTCTTAATTGTGTAAGCCGCATAGAGATGCAAATTGCAGTTGAGGTGACCTGAAATACTTATACATACGTTTGTCATGTTAAGCGAGGAAGCATTTGTGTAGCTCTGTTACTGGGAGAGTCACACAGCTAAATAGAAGATTCTTTTTGCATTATACCTATCCATTTTAGACCAAACTAAAGGATGTACCTTATATGCTTGGCTGAATAGATCCATTTCATTTGCTAGGAGAGATTAATGGCTTTAGTAGCCAGATTGATCGTGCGTGCATCTCCCTCACCTTTTGCAAAGGGCTGTTCTCCTCTGCTACCAAACACTTAGAAAGAAATGCTCTTTGAGGCCAGTGTGATCAGGATTGTAGGTGGGATGAATTAAGCAGCCCTAACTTAGGCAAAAAGCCCAACTTTTTTAAAAATAGATTAATGAGCTCTGTGGTTCTCTAGTGAGAGAACAAAATGTTGATGCTTTTACGCATAGCACCTTAAAAGTCTGGTTAATTTCTATGAATAAAGGTTGTTTATTTTCCTGGCTATTCCAGTACTAATTCTCACCTGAGCAATAGGGAAAAGGGGTTTGTTTTTCCTTTCCTTTTTTGTTTTATTTTTCATGCATGGAAAATTGCTCATAGGTTTCCTGTAAGATTTAACACGGATATGTTCTACATTCTCCCCTTATTTAATCTGAGTACATATTAAGTAAAGTTGGATTGAAAGCAGGCTGAGTGCAGTTTTGACATGGGAGGAAAAATATCAGTAGCCTATTCTGCGCTGATGACCCTGTCGAAAGGATCTTTCCGAGGTTCTGAGATTTAAATTAAACCCTGTCGAAAGGGCCTTTCCAAGATTCTGAGATTTAAATTCTTAAATGTTGGTTATCCTGAGATAACCAAAAATGCAAAGGATCTGAAAGGTCTAGTAATAAAAGTCAAGCTGCACAGTGGGGCTAAAATTAAATATAAAGAAGACCAAAGTAGTGACCAGCCTGAGAATTGACAGTGAAAATATCAAAGTGGAGAGTAACTTCTGCCTTGAATCAGCCATCAACAGTCAAGGAACAAGCAGTCAAGAAATAGGATGCAGACCAGCACATAATAGAGCAGCTGTGAAACAGAATAACTGAGTCGGAAAGAACCTTGGAGGTCTTCTAGCCCAACCCCTGTTCACCAGGAGACTCTTCTATTCTGGACAAATGGCTGGCCTTGAAAAACTCTAGTGATGGAGCACTCTCAACCTCCTGAAGGCAGGCGGTTCCGCTGGTTAATTGTTCTCATTGTTAGGAAATTTCTCCTTAGTTCTAGATTGCTTCTCTCCTTGATGAGTTTCCATCCATTGTTTCTTGTCTTGCTTTCTTGAAACCTTGGAAAAGATGCCCAAATGATGTGTCTGTAGTACCCAGAAAGATCAGAATTGTACAAGCCGTGAAATTCCCTGTAACATTCTACGGAAGTGAACATTCTATTTTTAAGAAGCAAGATAGGAAGAGTATTGAGGCCTTTGGACTTTGGTGCTGGAGAAGACTCTTGAGAGTACAACAGACAGCCGAGGAAACAAACTGATGGGACATTGAAAAAAAATCAACCCAGAATTTTCATGAGGCACAAATGGCCAGGCTCAAATTATTCCACTTCGGACACATGATGTGAAGACCCAGCTGTCTGGGAAAAGGCTCTGATGCTGGGAAAGATGGAAGGAAGAAAACTACAATCAGAACAAGGTGGATGGACTCAGTTAGTGTGGTGATGGGGACACTGTAGGAAGATCTGAAAGACCAAGTTAGGAATATTGGCATGGAGAAAATATATGTGGTCACTAAGGGTTGACAGTGACTTGATGGCAGATGATTAATCACATTACTAAGCCTGTGGATATTTAGGGATTTGGCAACAATCCATAAATTGTTGAAAGCAAGCAGCAGAAAATACCAAGATAAGAAGTATACAAATTTTAATAAGAAGTTAAATAACTTTTCTCACTGTGCTTCTATAACTTAGAAACATTGTATTCTTGAATCACAATCCACAAACTGTTTAGAAGCATTATGAATGAACTTTGGCTTGGATAAAGTTCCCATGAATGCATTAACAGCTGGAATTGACTTCTTCGACTTCATTTGATATCTTTGTGGAACAGTTGGTAATCTGTTTTTTTTCCTTCATTTTGCTTTCAATATGTATAGAAGAATACTTTTTGAATCTCTGCTTAACTTTAGCTTTTCTGACACCATTTCTAGTTGTTGCTTACCATTAACTACAATTGTGTGTCTAATTAATTGATTTATGTCATCAACAACCCTTACAGATATTTATTGCATTGCTTGCTTTTCACTTTTTTTGTAATTGATTTCTTGTTTTTTCTTCTGTTTTACCAAAGATATTTTAAATAGCCATTTGTCTGGAATGATATAGGACCTTCTGCTTGAGCAGGGGGTTGGACTATAAGACCTCCAAAGTCCCCTCCAACTCTTGCTATTTTCTGTTGGTACCAGAATCATAATTGCTGTTGGGGATGGAATCTCAATTCAGTTTATTTCCAACTGTAGTACAGAATACGGAAGAGAGGGAAGGGACCTTGGAGTCCGAGCCCCTACCCAGGGCAGGAGTTCTTAACATCCTGGACATCCTGGACAAATGGTGTTGAACATTTCCAGTCATGGAGCAACCCTGGGAGGCAAGCTGTTCCATTGATTAATTGTCCTTCTTGTCAGGAAATTAGTTCCGGGTTTGAGCTTCCATCATTGCTTCTTGTCCTGCCCTCTGGTGCTTTGGAGTATAGGTCGACCCCTACTTCTCTGTGGCAGCTTTTCAAATATTGCAAGATGCCTCCGGGACTCCCCTAATTCTTCTTTTCACTAGGCTAGGTCCCTTAGCTGTTCATCGTATGATTTAATCTCCATACCCCATATCATCTTTATTCCTCTTCTCCTCTCATTTTCTAAAATCCCAGCCTTCCCGTTGCTGTATAGGGTGATGCTATCACTTCTCATGACCTTGATGGTATCCCTCTGTTGATGCAACCTAAGAGTGGATTGGCTTTTTTGGCAGCTGCAGCACACACTGCTAGCTCATATTTAAGTGGTGGTCTATCAGGACAACTAGATCCCTATCAGAGTTACTATTTTTGAGCTGTGCATTTGGTTTTCTGAAGATACTTTAATAAAAGCATTGAGCTGATTATATGGTTTTGTCATTTTAATTTCCCATCTGGACAAATTCATGGAGGACTGAAGGGGGTCTGTGGGTGTTTGTTCAGCTTGACAGCATATCTCACCCATCAGAGGACAGGATGCCCCCCCCCCCCTCTTTCTGGCCATGCATTTGGGATACATCTCATTAGCCACAGTGGGACCCAGAATGGTTCTTATCTCCTTACGCTCTTAATTTCTTCATCGCTTCTGGAGTATATTAAGAATAAAATTTGAACCACATTGTAAGAGAAGTATGATCTTAATTTTGATGTGAAGTGTAATGCTGTTCTTTCAACAGAGTGCTCTAGGGGTGGAATATCGTAACACTAAATATACAAAAGTTCACCTGGTTCTTGGCACTCCTTTTCTGCCTTTGGGCTTTGTGGAAGTAGTCCAAGAAATTTTGGAATCCACACACTCTTAAATACTACAAGTTCTGCTGAAATTTGGCAGCGATCGCAACTGCTAAAGAGTCTAATCTATTTTCCACAGTCTTCTATTTGAACCTGTCTAAGACACGCGACATGGCTGTGTTTTTCCAAGTGACTCAAGATTATTTCTCCTCCTTAAAAATCTGTTAGAATACTTTCTTGTTGTGACTCTGACTTGCTCAAAAATGCTGTTCTGCTCTTGGACTAAAGAACTTGAAAGCCTGATCATTGAGAATGCACAGAATTCTCATTCCCATAGAACTCTGATGGCAAACCTATGGCACGTGTGCCAGAGGTGGCACTCAGAACCCTCTCTGTGGGCACGCACGCTGGCCACCTGGTCTTTGGGTTTCCGGCGTGCCAGCTGGTCTTTGTGCATGCCAGAAACCCAAAGACCAGCTGGCCAGTGCAGATGTGTGCGCTGGCCACCTGGTCTTCGGGTTTCCAGCACTCCAGCACACGTGAAGACCAGCTGGCATGCCAGAAACCCAAAGACCAGGTGGCTGGTGTGCCATACACATCGACCACCTGGTCTTCAGGTTTCTGGCACTCTGGCGCATGCACGCGCATTCCAGTTTGGACATTCGGTGCCGAAAACATTCACCATCACTGCCATAGACCCACAGGGTTTGAAGGGACCTTGGAGGTCTTCTAGTCCAATCACCTGCCCAAGGCAGGAGTCCTCATACCATCTCAGACAAATTGGTTGTCCTATCTTTTCTTGAAAACCTCCATGTTTCAGTTCTTGGGGATAAATTGTTTCACGGATTAGTTCCAGGTTTTTGGAAAACATGGTTTATCTGGATTAAATTCAGTGTTATTGTTGGCAAGGTTACAAGATGGAGATAACCTTAGGTATTCCAACATTACAGCATACCATAGGATTTCAGGGCATCATTGTGGTGTTGAACAAGAGACCTCCAGGTTCTCTTTAGCCACTTTGTTAAAGAAGACAATAAGGTTTGTCTGGCAAATCTATGGTGACTTCTAGTAATTGTCATCCCCACACAGGCTACGAACCACTGGGGGGCTACGTGGAGTCACGTGAGGTGGGGGCCTCTTCTTTTCTTGCAAAGCTGCACTACTCCAATTGATCCTGAAAGAAAGATGCTGGGTCCTTGAAATCAGGCCTGCGCATGGCGGAGGCAGCCAAAGTTAAGACAGGGGAGAGCAGTCTGACCCCCCCCCCATGCATCTCCACACAGCCCCCCAGCGGCTTGCAGCCTGCATGGGGACGAAGGGCCCACTTGGCAGGCACAGCGGTCCGGATGGAGGTCCATTTCCTGGAAAGGCGAGAGAGAGATGGGCCAGGCATCCCAATCAGAGTTCCAGGTCCAAGGGCCACAGTGAAAGGCCGCCACAGAGGCAGGGGCTCACGCCATCTGAGAAAACACTTCCAGCGAGGGGCTTCGAGAGTTAACATCATGGCACCTTTGCAAGAACAGAGTTCCCCTTGTAGAAAGAAAAGTCTGGGTCTTTCGGCGAGAAGACAAATTCGACATGTTCCTCTGCGTGTGGCGGAGACAGCCAAAGTTACGACAGGGGAGAGCAGTCTGACCATGTTCTGTTCACTGTGCATTTTATATGAAAAAAAAAGAAAAAAAGTAGAATCCTACTGAAGACACACTAACCTGCTCGCACACTTCGTTGGACTGTAGGCGGAAACAGGAGTGCCAAAACACACCATTCCATTTCCTTCCTTCCTTCCTTCCTTCCTTCCTTCCTTCCTTCCTTCCTTCCTTCCTTCCTTCCCCACCCCTCCCCACCTGCCACTCCCCCTCGCGGGCCGAGATCGGTAAACCAGATTTGGGGAGCTGAATGTGCTGCTGCCGTCCGGGAGGAGAAGAACATCCGCGTGGATGTGGGGCATGTTCTCCACCGTTCCCCCCACCTTGCCTCCTTACCTCGTGCTCTTTGCACGGGAAGCAACGAAAAAGCTGCCACCATTGCTGGAGGCAGCGGCCTGAGCGGCACCGGCGAAGCAGCTGATCGGTGCTCTGGGGCCGAGGTTTAGGGATAAGACCCCCTGATAATAAGGCCAAGTCCATATTTCGGGGGGGTCAAAAGAAAATAAGACCCTGTCTTATTTTCGGGGAAACACAGTAATTTTGTATCATTTGCAGATTGGATAATTGTCCCCCTCAGCGCCCTTATTCAAGTAAGTGATAACACTATTGAACAAGCCAGTGGAGCTCTGTGACCCTTCACTCATTACGTTTGACCAAACTGACATGGAGTTATTCATTACAATCTTTATTCAACTAATTAGGAATCCATCTACCTTATATTTTACCTTTTTATCAATAATGGTGCTATGAGAATTTTTGTGAGATATTTTCCTGAGGTCAAGGTGCAACTTTGTCCATGGCATTCTTCCAATCTATTAAGCTAGTAAGTCTATCAAAAAGAAGAAGTTAGTTTGCAATGATTTGTGAGCTTAAAGCCTATGCTGGCTCCTGCTAATTGTAGCATGGCAATCTATGTGCTCAAAAGCAGCTTCTTGGTCATCTGTTTGAAGACCTTGCCCAATGTAGGCACCAAGATGAAAGGCCTGTAATTTCTTCTTTCCCCCCTTTTGAAGATAGGGACAATAGCAATAACACTTAGACTTATATACCACTTCTCAGCATGTTACAGCCCTCTCTAAATGGTTTATAGAGTCAGCCTATTGCCCCTAACAATCTGACTCTTTGTTTTACTAACCTCGGAAGGATGGAAGGCTGAGTCAACCTTGAGCCAGTCGGGATCGAACTGCTGAGTCGGCAGAGTTATCCTGCAATACCGCATTCTAGCCACTGCACTTTTGGTCTTCTGGGACCTGGGCAGGTCTCCGAGGATATTTTGATATTACAGGGCATGGTTCTGCTTTTGTTCCTCTTCAGTACCGCTAATTCCTTGATTCCTCCAATTCCTCTGGCTCTGACTTAAATTAATTGGAAATAATTGGGTTTTTTTTAACCATCTCCTGAGCTGAAGTTCCCTCCTTCCGCAAGTGGCTGAATAATGGTCAACTTGGGACAGGCACAAAATACAGAAAGGGACAGGCACAAAATACAGATGGATATTTCTTCTGTTGGAAGAAATATCCATCTGGTTCAGTTCCGAGTGGGGAGAAAGACACTGGAAACCTGCAGGCTGATTGGAAATATGGTTTAATGAAACAGAATCATCAAGCACATGGTCCTGGTGCAGTTGACCACATGGAGTAGAGAATGAGGGTTATTTATACCCTCTCTTGAGCCTTGCCCTTGAGCTTCCTGTTCCTGTGGCAAGAGCATGTATTCTATTGGTTGCTGTCAGACTCCCATGGGGCTATGCAGGGGTCATAGCTGAGGTTGTTTGAGCTCCCAGTTTGGTTGAAACTTGGAGGGTAATGATGTAATGAAGAGGCTTGTGTTCTGAAAGGGGATTCTGAAATTCCTATTGTGTCTTAATGCCTTTGTCCTGGTTTGGATCTTGAGTGAGGGCTAATCCCATCATTCTGAGGCTGAAAGTCTTTTGTCTTGTAGATAGGCTGGCCCAGTCCTGCTGGGGCTATTAAGAAAGGTGGGGGCTGCTTTCCAAGAGCATGTTTCTCTTTTAGGGAAATATAATATTCTGCCTTTTTAACATTTCTCAAAATATTTCCTTCTTCTAGGAGAGGGGTGGGTGCTAACTTTCTACAGGGTTGAGGGGCTCTGCTTTCTTGCTGTTTCCTGTTGCCAATTCAGACTTTTCTCCTAGCAACAGACACACACTTTCTCTGCGTTTGTTTCCAATGTACCTGAAAATCCATTTTTTGTGCTGCTTTGTTTTAGACATTTCAACAAGTCTCAACTCATTCTGAGCTTCAGCCTTCCTGACATAACTGTAGAGTTTCTGGTGGCTGTTCTGTCTCTTTGGTATCTAAAAATTGCAGGGTTTTCAATTCTTTTCTGGATGTTTTTTTCCTTCAGGGAAGAACTTCTGTTCTACTATTGATCACGGGACCATGGGGATTTGACACCGATTGTAACTGTGAAAAATGGTCACAAGTCACTTTTTCAATGCTGTTGTATTGTTGAACGGTCACTAAATGAATTGCTGTAAGTTGAGAACTACCTGTAGCCATTCTTCAGGCAGCTCTTATTCTCTGAAGCTGGTTTAGAGCTTGGACCCCCTGATTCAGAAGACGCTTTTCCCAGATCTCCTCATGTCTCTGGAAATTCTCAGTTCTCCAGGTCTTTGGTTGTCCCAAAGATGCTTTTTCACGAGGCAACTAGACTTTCTGGTTTTTCTTTGAAGACATTTTGGTTCTCATTGAAAAAGCTTCTTCAGCTTCAGAACTGAATAAGCTTTTTGGATGAGAAGCGAAACGTCTTCAAAGAAAAGCCAAAAAGTCCATTTGCCTCGTGAAAAAGCACCTTTGGAACCCACATCTCCTGCTTACTTTCTCCTCTGACCCTGAAACCATAACTTAAATCCTTGCCATTGAGGAAAGGGCTCCTCTCTAGGATATTTCTGGATTCGGTAGTGATAGTTAAAGCAGACTTCCATTCTGCTTAGATTTTTTTTTTTGCTGCTCCTGCTGCTGATATATTTTCTCTATTGCTTGCTTATAATCACAAAAAAATATTGGCTTGATCTTGTGCACACCTGTGAATTTGCATCCTCTGCCAACAATTTGTTCAATCCAAATGTTGCCTTTTGAAAATGTAGACAGTTTGTGCCATAGGCATTAATGTCTTGAGTAAGGAGCTTCTCTCTGAGTTTGCATCTCCCTTTGGTGTGATGGAAATGAGGCTTTGTTTTATCCTGCCAGGTGAACTGTTCCACTCTCAAGTGTTTACATCAACAGCCAACTATACTTGCTGAAGTCAACTTATTGGAAGGGGTTCTTCACCCCAGGGCAAGTTTTTGTCCAAACTGGTCATAATAAGAACTGGTGTCTCAACTTCCTTTTTTCTTGATTTTTTTTAAAGAGTATAAACCTTAGTCCTGGTAGTCCTTGACTTACGACCATTAGGGAGCCCAAAATTTATGTTGCTAAGCGAGTTTTGCCCCGTTTTATGACGTTTGTTGCCACATTTGTTAAGTGAATCATTGCAGATATTAAGTTAGCAACGTGGTTGTTAAGTGAATCTGACTTCCCCACTGACTTTGCTTGTCAGAAGGTCGCAAAAGGGGATCGCATGACCACAGGATATGGCAACCGTCATAAATGTGAGACAGTTGTCAAGCATCTGAATATAAATCATGTGACCATGGGGATGCTGCGATGGTCATAAGTGTGAAAAACTCACTTTTTTCAGAACATTGTAACTTCAAACGGTCACTAAATGAACTGTTGTAAATCAAGGACTACCTGTATGCATATCACTGGATTAAGCTAACATTGACTGAGTTCATACAACACCTTAAACCAGTGTTTCGCAACCTTGGTAGCTTGAAGTCCACCCATCTTCAAGCTTCCAAGGTTGAGAACCACTGCCTTAAACTATACATCAACTTAAAAAAAACCATTTTGTTTGGATTCTTCAAGGTTGAACCAAAATAAAACAACCATATTGCTACATTTCAGCTTAAAAATAAGTCCAACGCAACGTACAAATAATATCATTAACATGCTATTAATCAAAAAGCAAATCTAGAGTTAGGCCAGGTCCAAGTAAACTGAGCTGCAGGAGGGTAATTATCTTGTCCCCCTCTTCAAATCTACACAGGATAGTTGGTGAAAATGGCCACCAAATAAGTCAGAAAAAGATGTGCTTGCTTCATGCAGATTCAAAATTCAGCTATGACTTGCTGTTGGTACAGTCTGCACAAACTGTGGCCCATCATTGCTATAAAACATGAACCAACTTTGCCACATGCTTTCTGAAGAAACGTTTTGCACTACTCAACCCTGATAAACTTGTGTCTGCTGTACATCATCTTAAAATAAAACCTAGTTGTAATTCAATGCACCATTCCTTGGCACTGCTTATGAATGGCAGGAATGATGCAAAGTTGGTTTTTAGTGCTCTTTGAGGTTTGGTTGAAAAACCTTGCTGAAACCACAAGAAAGCTACCGGGTGCATAACTGAACAGCTGGAACAAATTTGTTAAAACTGCTATTAGGAAAACAGCTTTTTAAGCAATAAATCACTCATCCTTCATTATTCTTCAGTCTCCCGTGGACTATGACGGCTTCTAAAATTATCAGCAACTGCAAATAAACTTCTGAATTTGCATGATTATATTACCAGTGGCTAAGATACTAAGCAATTTGAGCTATTAAGCTGTAATGCCAATGTATTTATAGCAGCCAAAGCACATAGAATCCTAGGGCTGGAAGGAACATAGAACAATAGAGCTGGAAAGGAATTTGGAGGTCTTCTAAACCAACCCCCTGCTCAAGAAGGAGACCTTATACCATTTTGGACAAGTTGAATCCTAAGTTGATTCTGGCAGTTCAAGTCCACCCATCTTCAAGCTTCCAAGGTTGTCCAATCTCTTCTTAAAAACCTCCAGTGATGGAGCACCCACAACTTCTGAAGACAAGCTGTTCCATTGGCTGATTGCTCTCACAGTTAGGAATTTTCTCCTTCGTTCTAGGTTGCTTATCTCTAGGGTCCTTTTATGTCTTCTGCTGAACGCCCTTGCCCAAGGCAGGAGTCCTTTTCCCATCCCTGACAAATGGTTGTCCAATCTATTCTTGGGAACTTCCAGCATCATCAACTCCAGGAAGCAGGCTGTTCTCTTGACTAATCAGTCTCGCTTCCAGGAAATTCCTCCTTATTTCGATGTGTGCTCATTTACTTTGGGATAGATGTAATTCACAGCTCGTATCTTAAATACAGTTTTCTTTCAGCCCAAAGTTTTAACATAACTATTAAATTGCTATGATTGGCTCAAATAACCTGATTTATTCCAAAAGATTAAATCAAGTGTGTGTGAAAATGAAAATGCTTGATGGACAATAAAAAGGGAAGTAATGAGCAAGCAAAGCACATATTGTAGAGATGAGTTAAGTAAAGCAAACAAGAAAATGGCAATAATGATAATATATACCGTACTAGGTAAAGGTAAAGGTTCCCCTCGCACAGATGTGCTAGTCATTCCCGACTCTAGGGGGTGGTGCTCATCTCTGTTTCAAAGCCAAAGAGTCAGCACTGTCCGAAGACGTCTCCATGGTCATATGGCCGGCATGACTCAACGCCAAAGGCGCACTGAACGCTGTTCCCTTCCCACCAAAGGTGGTCCTTATTTTTCTACTTGCATTTTTAACGTGCTTTTGAATTGCTAGGTTGGCAGAACCTGGGACAAGTCACGGGAGCTCACCCTGTTACATGGCACTAGGGATTCAAATCACTGAACTACCGATCTTTCAATCAACAAGCTCAGCGTCTTAGCCACTGAGCCACCACGTCTCTTTTATATACCGTACTGCTGAGGGTATTATTCCTAGCTCTTCAGTTTTTTTGCAATGCTAGTATCAGAAATTCATCCAAAAGTTATTTCACAAACTTAGGCAGTGCCCATCTGACTATCTAAGTGACTTTGGGCGGTTTACAATTTTACTGTACTAGAGTTTTATGTAAGTCATGATTAATTATATTTAATGTACTAAACGTTGGTGTACATTTAGATTTAAGGGGCTGTATTCCTTCACCCATGTCTGGCTATTTGTTTCCTGGACTCTTCTATTTGTGAGAACTGGTCACAAGATTTAGCAGTCCAAAAATGACTGCCGACTTCTGCTATTAGAACAAGCTGGGAGATGGTGCACACGCATCCCTGGCATGGCTTCCCATACCCCATAGAACTCAGCCTCTACCTCAACCATTTGCTCCATCAGTGAGTTGCACTTAATGTTAGGATTCGTTTTTGCATATACAGGTAGTCCTGTATATGTTTCAACGGCCCTGAAAAAAGTGACTTATAACCGTTTTTCATGACAGTTCATGACCTCCCCGTGGTCATGTGATCAAAATTTGGAGTCTTGGCAATTGGTTCCTATTTATGATGGTTGCAGGATCCCAGGATCCTCTTTTGCAACCTTCTAGCAAGCGAAGTCAATGGGGGAAGCCAGATTCACTTAACAACTGTGTTGCTGACTTAATAACCGCAGTGATTCAGTTAACAAATGCGCCAGGAAAGGTTGTAAAATGAGGCAAAACTCACTTGACCAATGTTTCGCTTAGCAACAGAAATGTTGGGGCTCAGTTGCGATCATAAGTCGAGGACTATCTGTAATTGTAACCTGCCTTGTGGAAACTTGAATTGATTTGTTTTTGTGCGCATCACTGCGGAATAAGAGAAACAGAGAAAGCCAGGAGACTGGGGTTGCTAGGAGTCTTGCGATGTAGTTTAACTTAGTTAAGGTACCGGAACAGAATCCTGAAAGCTGGTCAAAGCCGCCTCTACTTCAATTTATGCATGACCCAATCAAGGTGGAATTGTTGTGAGTGTCCATTGACAAGCCTGTGTCATCCCGCTTGTTATCTAGCCAAGCAACCTGAGAAGCTGATGTGGCAGGAGGCAGCTGAGGCCGAAGGGATTGTGTGGGGATTTCGGATCCAACCGTCAGACCATTTGCGGTGGGTAAATATCCTCGGCTGCTTCCCAGAGTCGCTTTGTGTCAGGGTAGCTCTTCCAGTGAATCAAACATTCACGCCTCGCCCTCCTGTGGAATCCAAAATATCCTCCCCCCCCTCTTATGTTCCTCTCCCTTGTCTGGGAGACTGATGGGGAGGGGTAGTTGCTGAACACAGGGGACAGAGAGGTCCCCTCTGCAGAAGGGGAGGACAGGTGAAATTCCAGGTGTTCTTTCATTGAGGAAGGCAACTGGAGACGGAAGGCAGCTGGCTTAATCTGAGGGCAGGGGCCAAGACACTTTTGGGTCTGATATTTTGGGTGGCTGGGAGGAAGGCAAACAGGCATTGGGAAGCCATACCAAACCCCCTGCGGCAACCTTGGCTATTTCTTGTCCATGCATGTCTGCTGTATCTTTGTGCAGAGTCCTGACCAAATCAGTTGCTTTAGAGGAGCTTCAGAGGGCAGATTAGTAGGAATTAGAGTCAGAAACGGCTGAAAAGAGAGCCTGTTATATGCACGTTTTGCAACTGAGAACAAATAAGGTCGCTTGTCCCGTTGGTAGGAATCCAGCAACACAGAAATGGCCTCCAGCGTAGCATTTGTCTCCAGCGTAGCATTTGACTCCCCATTTGGTTGCAGACAATGAGATGGTGGCCAACGAGTACGAATATAGGTAGTTCTTGACTTATAACAGTTCATTTAGTGACTGTTTGAAGTTACAACGGCATTGAAAAAGTGACTTCGGGCCTAGAGACAAAATCATGAAGAACGGTTGCAGGAATTGGGGATGGCCAGTCTAGAGAAAAGAAAGACTAGGGGTGACATGACAGTTGTGTTCCAATATTTGAGGGGATGCCACAAAGATGAGGGGGTCAATTTATTTTCCAAAGCACCTGAAGGCCGGACAAGAAACAATGGCTGGAAACTAACCAAGGATGGAAGCAACCTGGAATTAAGGAGAAACTTCCTAACAGTGAGAACAATTAACCAGTGGAACTGCTTGCCTCCAGAAATTGTGGGTACTCCATCACTAGAGGTTTTTAAGAAGAGACTGGACAGCCACTTGTCTGAAAAGGTATAGGGTCTCCTGCTGGAGCAGGGGGCTGGACTAGAAGACCTCCAAGATCCCTTCCAGCTCTATTCTGATTGATTGATTGACTTTCTTGTCAGAAGATTGCAAACGATGATCTCATGACCCTGTAACACTGCAACCTTCATAAACTTGAATCTGTTGCCAAACATCTGGATTTTGATCCCATGAACATGGGGATTCTGCAAAGGTTGTAATTGTGAAAAATGGTCAAGTCACTTTATTCGTGCTGTTGTAATTTTGAATGGTCACTTAATAAGTCGAGGACTACCCTATACACATATCTATTGTAGTGACATAGTATTAAAGATGTACTCTAATGTGGGCTAACTTAATACTTGAACAAAACGATTTAATGCCCACTGGGTTGCTTATAATACAAAATGCTTCACTGCTGGTTTCCTCCCCCTCCATGCCTTGCGTACAGGTGAGTCTTCATCGCTTCTGGTTGCTCTACTTCTCTCTTGCTCATTAGCCAGAAACTGAGTTGGTGTGCGTGTGTTCTTTCTTCTGGTTTTCTTTGGTTTCAGCTGCTTCTTGGTTGGGGCCTCCTCTACTCTGCCCGCCCACCTGCCCAGTCATCTCTCCCTGCAGCAGCATTCGCGGTTCCCCAAGTCTTTAGTCCACCTGCTCTGCCTTCTTTTGTATTTTCTCCTTTTACTCTATTATTCTATGTTCTAAAACCTGTGTGCTGGCTTGCAGGTGCTTCTAGGGAGCCCTTCCCCCCTCCCTTTGCCAAAGTCCCCGTGCCAAAGCAGGGCAGCTGGCAAAGACAAAACACTGGGGAGCTTGATAGTTTTGAGGCAGCTGATTGTTCCATGCAGGCCATCTCGACTTTCCTAATAGAGGTGATTAAATCATAGTTTGGTTTACTTAATAGCTCTGCATTTTCTTAAACTACCTATTATCAGGTTTCAGTCTCTATTCAGTGGTAGGTATATTGATCATGTTATTATTATTCTTTTGTTTTGAAAATATTCTGAACCTGCCATTTTCAATTCCAGTTACCTGTCTGCTCACACTACATTTCTACTTTTTGATTTTCAGATCTTTGCTAAGTTGTTTGAATAGATTTAATGGCTTATTCCGCTATCCTTCCATTTTTTTCTTTCCTTGGAATTGTTTGCAGTTGAGCTTTTAGTATTTCCTTTTAGTTTTTTTAGGACATCCCACCAAACTTTAGCTTTAGCAGGAGACCCGATACCATTTCAGACAAATAGTTGTCCACTCTCTTTTTTAAAGCCTCCAATGATGGATCACCCACAACTTCTGAAGGCAAGCTATTCCATTGGTTGATTGCTCTCACCCGTAGGAAGTTTCTCCTTAGTTCTAGGGTGCTTCCCTCCTTGGTTAGTTTCCAACCATTGTTTCTTGTCATGCCTTTTGGTGCTTTGGAAAATAGGTTGACCTCTTAATCTTTGTAGGACCCCCTTCAAATATTGGAACAGTGCTATCATGTCAGCCCTGGTCCTTCTTTTCATTAGACTAGACATACCCAATTCCTGTAACTTTTCTTCGTACGTTTTAGCCTCCAGCTCCCTAATAATTGTTGTTGCTTTTCTCTTCGATCGAATCTCCACAATCTGCTTCAGCATAAGTAGAAGCAGCTACAAGTCTGGTTATTCAGGCGTACTTTCAAGCAAGGACTCTCATCTGGGTAGAAGGTCTCAACAAAATAGACCCTTATGTGAAAAATGTCTCTCGTTTTTCAAACCTTTTCTGGCAGATTATCATATTATCTCCAAGTAGCTCGTGCTGTGCTTTCTGAACATGTTTTGTCATTTTAGCAATTGGTGGAGAACTGCAGACAAGCAGCTCTCGTTGCACAGACATGATGCCCGGTAGCATGTCACAACAACTGCCTCATCGGTCTCAATTTACTGTTTCACCTACACAACTTAAGTGACTTGTTTTTAATCACCTGAGTGTTGGTTGACACATTCCAGTCTGTTTTACTCATATTAAGCAGTAAATACAACACCACTTTCAAATGTTTTTTGAAGAATTGCTTCATACATGCTTGGCAATTGTAGGCCAATAGATTCATATACCTTTGCATCCTAAAGTTAACTACAATTTGATGACTCTTTATTGGGTCTCCAAAGAATCATAATTGGCTTTTTAACACAGGTTTAGTAGTACATAGAAGAGGTTAATTTGAAGCTCAGGGTTGATGATGTTATCTAGTCAGGTAATGAAATGTTCTGCAAGGAAACAACCGATGACTCCACAAATAATACATAACATGAATCATACCTTGTTGCTAGGCTAATCGTTGCTTCATCCTTTGTCATAGGATTCTAGAGCAGTTATTAAACTGGCATTATAGTATATCATCTAGCATCCACTGATTTTGGTTACAAGAGCAGAATTTTGCAGTAGATCCAAGAATGCCTGTTGACTTTGGTTATCCAAGTGCTGTGCTTCAAAAATGTTTAGGCCTTTGCTTCTTGCCCTGGCAGTGGTCTAGATCAGGGGTCTCCAACCTTGGCAACTTTACGACTTGTGGACTTCAACTCCCAGAATTCCTCAGCCAGCACACTGTGTACTTGAAACAAGAGGGCAGTTTCTCTTCAGTGCTTTATTTGCAACTTTTTTCTTTAGCAGAGACAGCTATAGATCGACTGGGAAGCATCTGAACCAAAGAGTAAGGACATCTGGTTCTTTTACTGTATTCAGCACTAAAATAGCAAACTACTACTGAGACAAGACAATAGTTGTGTGGCATCTTGTCCAACACCATGCTTTCGAATACTCCTCGAAAATAAAATTCTTTGATTTCTGCCAGTTCCTGCTGTCAGTTGTCCTCTGGTGCAATTTTGCAGGTTTCTGAAGCTTGAAAGGCCAGGCCTCCTCGGATTCAGACTGCATGGATTCCTCAACCCCAGTGGATGCTGTCCTGACTGACCTCTTTGGTTTTTAGGGTTTTCTGCCATAACTTGAAGGTCTCTGAGGTTTGAAGTGTTAATGCGAATTTCCAAGGCCAGTTTCCTCCTCCTTCTCTGGCACAATAGAATCTCCTTTCTGAAGATCTGTTTTCAACAATAAGGAAGTTCTGAGGCCTACTTGCTTAAAGGAATAGATTAAAGAAGACCCAGCCTCAATTCCCAAAGGACAAATGGGCTGCCCCCTCCCCTGTAACCCCACTTGTGCTGAGGAGAGAGATCCACCCTTTCACTTCTTCTCAGAAATTCAACAGAACATGGGGGATGGGTGGGTTGCCTTGTTTGTTTGTTTGTTTGTTTGATTGATTGATTTATATGCCGCCCTTCTCCGGAGACTCAGGGCGGCTTACAATGCGTTAAGCAATAGCCTTCATACTTTTGTATATACCTGCTTAGTAGGGCTTTTGGCACCACCAAGCAGTGTTCTTTTTTATACAAAGTCAGTTTATTGCCCCCACAATCCGGGTCCTCATTTTACCTACTTCGGAAGGATGGAAGGCTGAGTCAACCTTGAGCCTGGTGAGATTTGAACTCACAGTAATTGCAGGCAGCTGGCAGCTAAGTGCTATTTAACAGCGCTTTAGTCCGCTGCTCCACCAAGGCTCCTTATATGTGTCCCCCAACTGCGTTTGTGCAGCCTCCAGAGTTCTCTATATTATATTATATTGCCAAAAGTTGGGAATTTTCTGCCAACTTTTATCTCGAAAATGCAGGAAACGGATATGCTGAATCTCTGACAGACTTAGTATGAATCTCCCCAAAATGAGCCGGAGCTTCACCTTCCCTTCCCTGACAACTTCATGTGTCACAAATTGCAACCTCCCTGCTCATCTTTTTTATTCTGAAAAGAATTGGTTTGAAAGAAATGTGATCATGGTACGAGAAAGCTATCTGTCCTGACAGAGAAAAATGAACTGAGGCATAGTATAAAGATCTTATGAAGCATTAGTACTGCTTTAGACTGCTTTGGTCATCACAGTTTTCGTCATCATGATATAAAAAAGATGTTGAGACTTTAGAAAGAGTGCAGTAAAGAGCAACAAAAATGATGAGGGGACTGGATGCTAAAATATGATGACCGGTTTCAGGGACTGGGTATGTCTAAGAAAAGGACCAAAGGTGACATAATAGCAGTCTTCCAATATTTGAGGGGCTGTCACAGAGAAGAGGGAGTCAACCTATTCTCCAAAGCAAGAGAAGTCATCCAGAGAGCAGGACTTATCAAGAAGAGATCCAACCTAGAACTGAGGAGAAATTTCCTGACAGTGAGAACAATTAACCAGTAGACAGGCTTACCACCAGAAATTGTGGATGCTCCATCATTGGAAGGTTTTAAGAAGAGACTGGACAGCCATTTATCTGGAATGGTATTGGGCCTCCTGCTTGAGCAGGGTGTTGGATTAGAAGATCTCCAAGGTCCCTTCCAACTCTGTTATTTTGTTACTCATTCTCTGATACCACTGTGATAACACATGTGCTTTCAGTGGAGAAGATCAAGGTTTCAGCTTGTACAGATGAGGTTGAATAACTCTTGTTTGACACTTGGAAAGCTGACAGCGTGATGAGCAGACACTGAATTCCATTTATCCAGGTGTCTTGGCATGTGATCAGTGTGTCAGATGCATTGGGATGCACTTTTGCACCATTCCAAAAAAAATGGGTGGGGGAAGTCATCACAACTTCTAAACTACAAATATTCAATTTTTCCCAAAGCGGTGTTTATAGGCAATAGAATTCCAGGGCTTGGGATGGGCCTTCAAAATTGTACAGAAAGGATATCACGTTTTGCTTATTGTACATTTTATAACAATGGTCAGAGCAGATGTAGAATACTTCTGGGCATGGCATTTTAGAAAGGGTGTTGATGGAATTATAGCATATACAGAGAACAGCAATGAAGCTGTTAAAATGGCTTGGAAGGATAACTTGTGAACAATGTCTGGGCGGAGTAGTATGTTTAGCCTGGAGAAGAGAATAATGTAAGGAGATTCGATAGCTGTCTTCTAGTACTATGTAAAAGACAGGATGGAATTGTTATGAGTTGCTCTGCATGAGAGGACAAGAAATAGTGTGTTTAAATTACAGGGCAGTAGGAGTTGATTGGACATCAGGAAGAAGTTCTGAATAAGGGATCAGCAAAACGTCTACGGAGATTCTCAGTCATCCAGGTTATAGTTCTCCCAAAGGTGCTTTTTCAAGAGGCAACTGGACCTCCTTCCTTCCTTCCTTCCTTCCTTCCTTCCTTCCTTCCTTCCTTCC
>WNWU01000035.1:11526617-11566244 GCA_012654045.1 Ptyas mucosa
TCCTTCCTTCCTTCCTTCCTTCCTTCCTTCCTTCCTTCCTTCCTTCCTTCCTTCCTTCCTTCCTCTCTGAGCTGAAGAAGCTTCCTGGATGAGAAGCGAAATGTATTCAAAGAAAACAAGGAAATCCAGTTACCTCTGCAAAAAGCACCATTGGGACAAGGGGTCAGAAGTGGAATGGACTATGTCAGGAATGTGTAGGTTTCATTCCTGGGGACATATAAATTGAGATTGTAGGATACTTGGGTTACATTACATGCTTAACCGAATAAAAGAATTGGAAGGGACTGTGAGGTCATCTAGTCCAAGCCCCTGCCGAAGTAGGAAACTCTAGACCCGTGATGGCGAACCTATGGCACGCATGCCACAGATGGCACGCAGAGCCATATTGGTGGGCACCCGAGCTCAGCTCCGGCCAGCTGATTTTCAGGCCTTCTGGGCCCACCAGAAGTCAGGAAATATGCTGTTTCCAGCCTCCGGAAGGCCTCTGGGGAGGTGGGGAAGGCCGTTTTTGCCCTCCCCAGGCACCTAGAAAGGTTCTGGAGCCTGGGGAGAGCAAAAAATGGGCTTACTGGGCCCACCGTGCCACTGCATGCCAAAAGAGGGGGGAGCGCATGCGCGGGTGGCTGGGCACATAGAATGATGGGTGTGGGCACATGCATGTGCGACCCCCTCCCCATACACCCCGTTTTTGGCACGCGATGGCAAAAAGGTTAGCCATCACTGCCCTAGACCATTCCAGACAAGTGGCTGTCCAGTCTCTTCTTAATAACCTCCAATGATGGAGCACCCACGACATCTGAATACAAGCATTTCACTGGTTAATTGTTCTCACTATTAGGAAATTTCTCCTGAATTCCAGGTTGCTTCTGTCCTTGATTAGTTTCCATCCATTTTCATTGTCTTGCCTTCTGTTGCTTTGGAAAATATGTTTACAAACCTGTGTTAGCTTCTGGTTATAACTTGCTTCTAGGTATTTGCAGATCTGTTGCTTGATTATCTTTTTCAGGACCTTCCAGGGATTGTGAGGCTGATTAGTTTGTAGTTTCCTGGATCTGTTTCCCCCCACCCCTTTTTTGAAGATGGGAACCATATCAGCTCTTTTCCAGTTCTCTTGTAGTTCTCAGTGTGCCAGAATTGTTGAAAGCTATGGTTCAATGGTTCCAAGATCACATCTGCCAGATCCTTTGGAACCCTGGGATGTAATCCATCAGGTCCCAGTGATTTGAACTATCTAGAGCGGATAGGTGTTCTTACTTATTTTAATTTGTATTCCTAATCTGTCTTTTATGGTTATGTTTTTGATAGTTTGGGGTGTATTATCTTTTTGTGTGAAGACAGGCAAAGAATGAATTAAGGAGCTGTGCTTTCTTGCTACTGCTCGCTACTTCCTTGCCAACTTCTCTCATGAGTGGACCAATTGTTTCCTTGACTTTTTCTTTGCTTTTCTATATGTTGAAAGAAGCCTTTTAAAATTATTTTTGACATTTGTTGCAAGTCTTACTTCATTCTTAGCCTTAGCTTTCCAGACGTCATCTTTGCAAGTTCAGGCTATTTGTGGGTATTCTGCCTTAATCATGTGTCTCTCGTTCCATTTTTTGTACTTATCCTTTTTGTCTTTCAGTTTATCAGAGAGTTCTTTATGTATCCATGCTGATTTCTTCTTGGATTTCTTGTTTTTCTTCTTCAGTAGTATTGAGCTCTATAAATAATACTTTTAGAGTTTCCCATTTTGTTAAAATCAGCATTTTTAAAGTCTGTGACGCTGGTTTGATTATCTTCTATTGTTTGTTTTTGCATTATGTTGAATTCCAATGTGACATGGTCACTCTCACCCAAAGTTCCCGAGACTTCAACCCCCTCTATCACTTCTTCTCTATTAGTAAGAATTAGGTCCAGTATAGTTGTCCCTTTAGTTCCCTCCCCTATCTTTTGGATGATAAAGTTGTCAACTAAGTTGGTTAGGAATCTGTTCGATATCCAATTTGCTGCAGAGTTTGTGTCCCAGTTGATATCAGGGTAATTAAAGTCCCCCATTACTATTGTGGTGTGTTTCCTACATGCATTTGTTATCTGGTTAGCAAAAAGTGTATTTATTTCTTCTGCTTGGTTGGGTGCCTATTGCATACACGTATAGCAATGTCATTCTTTTTGCTATATGCCAGGGGTCCCCAACCCTCGATCCATGGACTGGTACTGGTGTGCGGCATGCCAGAAACTGGTCCATGCAAACAAGCGAAGCCCCATCTGCAGGATGCATTCAGCACATAAAACCACACCCCCTCCGGTTCGCGGAAAAATCTCTGTCCACAGAACAAAAGTGCCCAAAAGGCTGCTATATGCAGTGTCATTCTATATGCTATAATAGTGGATTCCTTCAATGGGCAGAGATTGGACTAGTTTCCTTCCAAATTTTTCATTTTAGGAAACGGGCTCAGTGACGATTTGTCTACTTTGAATATGAATACCAAGAATCATATGAATGATGTCCTAGAGTACTGAAGAACCTAACTGAACCCAGGCCTTTGAAAAAGCCTGGAGAACTTCCCTTCTGAAACAGAAAAAATGAAAATCCAGCAAACAATATGCCTGTCAGTCTGACATGAATATCTGGTAAATTCTAGTATGTGTAATAATAAGTGTGATTTTTAAGCACCTAGAAAACAATATTTTAACTACCAGAAATCAGTGTGGATTAATCAAGAACCTTATCTCTTGCAGAGATTACTTTTCTATATAAATGTAAGAAGTCCAGAAAGAGTAAAATATATCTGCCACTTAGGAAGGAAAAAACAGGTGCACAGGTACAGGATAGGAAGGCTCTAGTTCAACAGTAGCACAGTGGTTAGAATGCAGTATTGCAGGTTAATTCTGCCCACTGCCAGGAGTTCGATCTTGACCATCTCAAGATTGACTTCCATCCTTCCAAGGTCGATAAAATGAGGACCCAGATTGTTGGGGAAGTATGTTGATTCTATGAACCTCTTAGGGAAGGCTGTAAAGCATTATGAAGCGGTATATAAGTCTGTGCTATTGCTACTGCTGTGAAGGGGATCTAGGTGTCTGGTGGACAACAGCTTAAGTAGGAGCCAGCAGTGTGCTGCAGCTGCCAAAAAGTCAATTCAGTTCTGGGCTGAATCAAGATCCTGGGACATGTTAGTACCAGTCTGTACTGCACCACTGAGGCCACATTTGGAATAAAGAATCCAGTTTTGGTTGCCATAATGCAACAAAGATGCTGAGGCCCCAGGACAGGTGCAGAGAAGATCAACAAAGAGGGTCAGGTGTCTGGAGGCTAAATTGTACAATGAGTGGTTACGGGAACTAGCTACGTTTTTAGCCTGAAAAGAGATGGATTAGGGGAGACCTGATCACAGTCTTCCAATACTTGAGGGGCACCTATTTATTGTCCATAGCACCTGAGGTCAGGAGAAGAAGCAAGGTGTGGAAGCTCATCAGAGAGAGATCCAGCCTGGAAATAAGGGTTCTTGATATTGACAACGATTAATCAATGAAACAGCTTGACTCCTGGAGTTGTGGATGCTCCGTTATTGGAGGTTTCAAGAAAAGATTTTTCAGCCATTTGTCTGAAATAGGATGAGGATTCCTGCCTTGGGCAGTGGGTTGGACTAGAAGACCTTCAAGGTCCCTTCCACTTCTATGATTCTATGAGAATACAGGTTTTTGTTAAATAAGCCATAACCCAGTATCTATTGAAGGTTTTCTCCATTTTTAGGCAAAATGGGATCTCCATTCCCTTGTTCCAGACTGTGTTCAAAATGTACATACACTGGTTTATTAATAACTGGTATTTGTAAAGACTTACTCTTCTCTTACTTGTCTTGTAAGATTTAGTGATCACTTCTCATAAATTAAGATCCTCTAGAGCTGGAAATGTTGTCGTAATTACTGCCAGTGGGTGGCATCAGACAAATAGTATAACTTTAAACATAGAAAATGATAAAAAACTTTTTACAATTACCGGTATCATCCAGTAGTTATCTGATCTAAAGAAAAAAACCATCATTTATCTGGATCTTTCATATAACAGATTGTTTATCTATTTTGTAGCCTGGCTTATCCAATAAGTGTCAATGTGGCATGAAAAACTTATCAAATTTCAATTTTACCTCAGTATACCTCAGTTTTCAAATCATAAAAGAGCAGCTTTAAAATATAAGCAGCCTTGTATCCGTATGACAGTGAGAGGGGGGCTTCAGATTATAGTCTTCGACTGATGACCACAATTGAGCATAAAATTTCTGTTGCTAAGTGAGACAGTTGTTAAGTGAATTTAGCCCCATTTTATGACCTTTCTTGCCACAAGTGTTAATTGAATCACCACAGTTGCTAACGTGTTAGTAACATGGTTGTTAATTGAATCTGGCTTCCCCATTGACTTTGCTTGTCAGAAGGCCGCAAAATGGGTTCATGTGACCCCGGGACTCTGCAACCATCATAAATATGAGTCAGTCGCTAAGTGCCTGAATTTTGGTCACGTGACCATGGGGATGCTGCAATTGTCATAAGTGTGAAAACTGACCATAAGCCACTTTTTTCAATGCCATTGTAATTTCAAACTGTCACTAACTGAACTGTTCTAAGTCAAGAACCACCTGTATGTTGAACTCAAAGCAGTTGTATTAACGTATTAAGCAGTCCCGTCTGGACTACTGTAACGCTCTCTACATGGGGCTCCCCTTGAAGAGCACCCGGAGGCTCCAGGTGGTCCAGAATGCGGCCGTGCGGATGATTATGGGGGCGACTCGATGCTCCCATGTAACACCGTTCCTGCGTGAGCTGCACTGGTTCCCGGTGGTCTTCTGGTTGCGATTCAAGGTGTTGGTCGCCACCTTTAAAGCACTCCATGGCTTAGGACCTGGGTACTTATGAGACCGTCTTCTGCCTCTGATAGCCTTCCATCGACCAGTACGCTCCCACAGAGAGGGTCTCCTCAGGGTGCCGTCGGTTAGACAGTGTCGACTGGCGACCCCCAGGGGGAGAGCCTTCTCTGTGGGGGCACCTGCCCTCTGGAACAAGCTGCCCCCGGAGATTCGTTGGATTCCTGACCTTCGTACCTTTCACCGTGCCCTTAAAACACTATTATTCCATCAAGCAGGGCTGGCCTAAAATATTATTTTAATGGGTTATTTTATTTTAGATCATTGGCCAAACTATTTAATCATTTTAAATTGTTTTTAACTTTTATATTGTTGGTTTTTTATCTTGGCTGTACACCACCATCCTTCAGGAGAAGGGCAGTATAAAAATGTAATTAATAATAATAATAACAACAACAGAGGGTGCCACAAGGGAAGAGTTCAAAAATGCCCAAGGAGAATTTGTATTAGGTTGAAGGTTCCCCAAAATGTGGTACTGTAGACAGTCTCCAGATTACGACAGCAATTGGGATGGGAATTTCCACTGCTAAACAAAGCTTCATGTAACCACGTTGCTTAGCAACGAAAATCAGAGCAGTCCCCATTGCCGTTGTTGAGTGAGGGTCTCATGTGGGAAGAGTCTGGAATCCAGAAGTGCCCGATTAGGCTGCTGCAACTGCATCCCAGGCCAGAGGGTGGGCACCCTGGCATTATGGGCAGGTGGGCAGCACTATGTAATGTGGGCAGGTGGGCTGGTGTGAGCAGGCCAGTGGGATGCAGGGAGGCAGGCAAGCAGGTGCTGCAGGCATGTGAGGAGAAAAGATGAGATCCTTGGGTTGTCCGGAGGCTGCTTGTTATATTCTGACAGTCGGTGCATGGCAAATGCGGCCGCCAGACGAGGGCACTGTGCTGGCAGGAAAAAGGGTGCACACCCATTGGTTTGGACCAGTGGTTCTCAACCTGTGGGTTGGGATCCCTTTGGGGGTCGAATGACCCTTTCACAGGGGTCGCCTAAGACCATCTGAAAACACATCTTTTCAATGGTTTCAGGAATGATTTTATGGTTGGGGGTCACCACAACATGAGGAACTGTATTAAAGGGTTGTGGCATTAGGAAGGTTGAGACCCACTGGTTTAGACGATGACAGCCGCAAGTATAAAAGAGCTGTCAGTTCGTGAGGGAACGCTCGCCTCACAGTTGTGGTTCTCCGAGCGAGTCCTGTTAAACTACGGCTACTCTAATAAATGGTTGGTTGATGTTATTCTGTCTTCGCCTCGATCCTTACCGCCTGTTCCGAGTCTACAAACACTGCTCAGGAGGAAAGTGCCACAAAGATGAGGGGGTCGACCTGTTTTAGAACATAGAATAATAAGAGTTGGAAGGGACCTTGGAGGTTTCCTAATCTAACCCCCCTGCTCAAGCAGGAGACACTATAGCAGTGATGATGGCGAACATTTTTGCCATCAGGTGCCAGGAGCGGGGAGGGAGGTCACGTATGCGCCCCGCCCTCGTGCATGCACGCACTCCCCCCGCTCCCCCCCCACTCCTGGCACGTGATGGGCCCTTTTTCTCTCTCCTCAGGCTCCAGAGCATTTCTAGGAGTTTGGGGAGGGCGAAAACAGTCTCCTTCCCCCCCCCCCACCCCGAGGTCCATAAGAGGCAGGAAATGGCCCATTTGCCAACTTGGCAAACGGGCCATTTCCTGCCTCTGGAAGGCCTCCGGGGGGGGGGGGGGCCATTTTCACCCTCCCCAAACTCCTAGAAATGCTCTGGAGCCTGAGGAGAGAGAAAAACAGGCCTTCCCCACCCCAGCCCCAAGGCCCTTCGGAGGCAGGAAACAGTGTGTTTCCTTACTTCCAGTGGGCCCGGAAGGCCCGAAAATCAGCTGGCCAGCACGCACATGCATGTCGGAGCTGAGCTTGCATTCCCTCCAATATGGCTATGCGTGCCACCTGTGGCACGCGTGCCATAGGTTCGCCATCACGGCACTATAGTATTTCAGACAAATGGTTTTCCGGTCTCTTTTTGAAAGCCTACAATGATGGAGCACCAACAACTTCTGAAGGCAAGCCATTCCATTGGGTGATTGCTCTCACCATTAGGAATTTTCCAAAGCATCTGAAGGCAGGATAAGAAAGAGTGGAGGAAACTAACCAAGGAGAGAAGCAACCTGGAATTAAGGAGAAGCTTCCTGACAATGAGAACAAGCAACCAGTGGAATGGCTCCATCACTATAGGCTTTCAAAAAGAGACTGGACAACCATTTGTCTGGAATGGTACAGGTTCCTTCCAACTTCGTTGTTCTGTTCTGTTCTGTTCTGTTCTCCTTTATTCAGCATCACTGGAGCTTTGAACAATCACTGAACAACTGATAAAGGTTACAAATATTGGAAATAGTCAAGTAAATGAGCCACAGTGATGCAGTGGTTTGAGCGCAGTACTGCAGGCTACTTCTGCTGCCTGCCGGCTGCCTGCAGTTTGGCAGTTCAAATCTCACCATGTTCTGATCTAGGCTTCCTGATATAGTAAAAAGCAAACAATTAGTCCCAAAAAACCTTTTTTTTAATTTTAACAGCTGTGAATTCCTTTCATTCACAGCACGTGCTGAATCACCAAGAGTTTATAAATAGTCCAACAGAAGCCTGCCACAGTCCTTCGGGTAAGGCTGGTAAACACCCATCTTTATCTTCTTTGACATGCTGCCAAAGACCTAATTGGCAATTATCTTGGCAAGGCCACACGGAAACACAGAGTCAAAAATGGATCTTCAAAGTACAAACCAACACCATCCACAATGTTGCTTCCTGCAAAGGCCCACATGCCTTTACTCTTCTTTTATGTCTTATGGGAGGGGCCAATCATCTCCAAGCCTTACTCCTGAGTTGTTCCATTTGTTTTAACTGTTCTTGCCTTCTGGCAGCTCTGTGCATGCGTGTAGTAGGAACAGGCTCCCCCTGTTCCTCTACCTCTCTGATGTCCGACTCTGGAGGCTCTGGAGTCTGCACATAACTCCCAGATGGCCCTGGCCCCATCTCTGCCTCTGATGCAAAGCCCTCATCCGAGCCTTCCCCAGACTCCAGGACTGGCCCTTGTTCCTCCCCAGCCTCCTCACTGTCCGACTTTGCTGCCAGCTCCGCGGGCTGCTGGCAGATCACAACACACCAGGCTCAAGGTTGACTCACCCTTCTATCCTTCCGAGGTGGGTAAAATGAGAACCCAGATTTTTGGGAGCAACAGGCTGACTCTGTAAACTGCTTAGAGAGGACTGTAAAGCACTGTAAAGCAGTATAAGTCCTATTGCTGCTGAAGCATCGGAAACCAGGGTGAAGGACCGGGAAAAGCCTCTGGTTTTATCATGAACTTTGAAACAACATTCAAGTCACCGATTCCCTAAAAGCCTGTTAAATGTGCTTCCAGGTTCATTTCAGGGTGCTGGTAGTGACTTATAAAGCCCTTCATGGCATGGGCTAATTTGTTTTAGGACCATTTCTCCCGCATTATGTCTGACTGTTCCATCAGATCAGGCAGGAAAGACATGCTATGGGTCTTGTCTATGAAAGGGACAGACCCAGTTGTGGCAGCCACTCTTGGAATATTCCCTCCCCCAACCCTCTAGCCTCTCATAAGGACACTTGGCCGTGTCACTGGGTGTGAAGGTAACTACACTACAAACTTGACAGGTTCCTCAACCGTCAGAAAATGTCCTTAAGATTCCAACTGTTAATTTAGACCTGGATCCTTTAACCTCAACTTGAAATAGAAGCTTGCAAAAAAAGGCAAAGGATAACCCTTTCCTGAAAGCAGCCTATGCAGAATAATTGCAGAAGATATGGATTGCAAGGCAATGAGATATCATGAAATGCTAGTGCCCAGTGGTTTTACAGATTTTTTTTTTTTTTTGCTAAATTACAGATGGGGCACTTGATCATAATTTAGGAGACACTATTCTAGGTAGTAATATTCTGGTGGATAGCAATATGCTACACGGGGTCCACTGTTTATTATCTTAAGTGTCTCATAGAGAAATTAGCTAAATTTGGCAAATTTTATAAAATATTTTATGACATAATACAAAATGTCATAAAACATTTTTCCTGAAATGTTTTAACTGATCTTTGACTGCACTATCAAGTTCAGCATGGACTATTTTCAAGGCAGATACAGCTTTGACTCTAACCGAATTATTACAGCGAAGGCAGCACATTAGAAGTCCTGCCACTGGTGGAGGCATTGAGGAATCTGGTAAAGAGCTATCTCTGAAAGTTGACCCAGTTGTCATGGGTTGTCTAGTCCTTAGATAAAATTAAATTAAACTTTGCAGTACCCAAAAGCAGTCCTGAAATATCATTCCATCCAGATCTTCTACCATTAGTTTAAATTCCACAAATTAGTTCAGTACTGAGCCTTGTCTTGATGCTGACTTCTCATCTTTTAGGTCAGGGGTTCTCATCCCAACCTTTTCTATACCCTGCTCCCCTAGAATGCTTCTGATATATTCTTGCACCACTTACAAAAGTAAATAATTATATGCATATAATTATGCATATATATTATAATTTTGAAACTTCTAAACTCAAATTTTTGCACCCCCTGGAATATTGTCTCGCATCCCTGGTTGGGAACTCCTGTTTTAGATGGTCATCCAAATGTAGGGAGATAATACGTGTGAGATTGAGATTGAGAATTTAGAATATTATCTCTGTCTCCATACTACTGCAGATGTCAGTTTGCTAAAAACCAGGGGAAGAAGTTTAATCTGTCAGAGAGTTCCCCAGGAAAGTGGAAATGGCAGATACGGCAGTGGGTACCTACACAAAGCCTTCCTTCCTTCCTTCCTTCCTTTTGTTCAGCTCTCGGAAAGAGCTATCCAAGGTCCTGTTTACTTGCTGCCTTCTTTTCCGGAGGGCTTCTGTCTGAGTTCTTCGCTGTCTGACCAGGTTTGATTGATTTGCTGTGAATGACACTTTCTTTCCTGGATTACTGAGACTCCTGGAATACAAAGGTGTCAAAGGATGAGATACCTGCCTTTTGTCTGAGACACTTTCAACACATTGGTTCATCGATGAAATCTCCATGCCCTTCTATCAGAAGGCACTAAGCAAACTTCTCAAAGTTCTGGCCAATTGGAGTGAGCATTGACAGAGCCTGGTTTCGGTTGAAGTTGTGTTTGCATTTACCAGACGGCTATTTCAGCAGTAAATTATGTTACTCAACAAAGGGCTTTGTCTTTCCATACTATGAGAATCCACTTGCACCTTGACTTAATAGATGGCAACTGTAGGAACAGGCTCCTGGGAGAGTAAGGGTTAATATAGAAGTAGTGTCTTCCTTCTCTGAACAGGATTGTTGGGCACCTGGGCCAGGCTGGTTCTGGACACTGGGAAGGGATTTTACTACCTTGCATGCTGAGCACTGGGATTTGGGACACAAGCACATTTTTGGACTTTGGCAGGTTCTGAGTAGCATGATTAAAAATTGTGACCTTTTTCTATGACTCAAATGTTGGCTTTCTGTTATACAAAAACAGATTTTTCTCTTGTGTTACCTTGGGCATTGCAATGTGAAGGATAAGATGTGAAATCGGGTGGAATGACCTCCCTAAGGCAACTGCACATTCCTTGGGGTTGAGGTATCATACTCTTTTTGAAACTTTATACTAACTTCAGCACCTGTTTAATGATCATATCACCTATGCTAAGCTAAACCTGGGTCGTTATGAAGAAACGTGTATGCCAAAGAATCGCAGTGCTGTTAGATCATTTGACGATGGAGTCTAACTGTACTATTCCCAGCCCCTTTGCTTCTCGAAGAACTGTCTCCAAAAGATTGATTTGTGCTATTACTAAGCTTAAAGTTATGAAGCCGAACTGATTTGTTCATTGGTTGGAAGGCAGCAGATTTAAAGGCTGGGCTGCTAATTAGTCAGTGACATTCCTTGTTGCTCTTCCCGGTGAGAATGATGGGGGGCAGAATGGCCTTGAGGAGCTGTGGGGCAGAAATGGGGCAGATCCTGCAGAGTGGCACATTCTGGGGGTTGCCCTCTGCAAGTAATTCCACAGTCACTGGGAAGACCTGGTGAGAGTTTGGAGGTTTATTTATTTGTTAAATTTATTTTGTCACCCATCTCACCAAGCGGCTACCCTGGGCGGCTTACAACAGTAAAATGGAAAAGAATAATTAAAAAAATGTAAACCTAATGATAGCAAAGCAATGAAACAATAAAAATAAACAAGGGAAGTATAATAATATGAATTAAAAGATGGGCAGAAGGGGGGCAGAAAGTGCAGGGCTGAGGTGGGGTCTGCTAATTAGCCCAGTGGCCACCACCGGTGTGGGGTATTCCCCCATGAGGTCCGCAGGCCAACCAGCAGAGCCCTTGTGGAAGGTTAGGAAGGGGGCAAACCTCATGGGCGGGGTGGAAGGATGTTCCAGAGGGCTGGCATTACAGCAGAGAAGGATCCCGCCAGTTGGAGTCCCTTGACCGATGGGATCTGCAGCAGGCCTCCTCTACCAGGCTTCTCTTAGTGGAATGCAATGGTTCCCCAAGTATTTGAATCTATGCCAGGTTACCTTCCTGTTTCCCATTTTTCTCTCACATGGTTGAGAGGAAAGCAGGAACTGGGTATGGCTAGTCTAGAGAAAAGAAGGACTAGGAGTGACATGATAGTGCTGTTCCAGTATTTGAGGGGCCGTCAAAAAGAAGAGGGAGTCAAGCTATTCTCCAAAGCACCAGAAAGCAGAACAAGAAACAATGGATGGAAACTAACCAAGGAGAGAAGCAACCTGGAATTAAGGAGAAACATGCTAACAGTGAGGACAATTAACCAATGGAACAGAAGTTGCCTCCAGAAGTTGTAGGTGTTTCATCACTGGAGGTTTTTAAGAAGAGACTGGACAGCCACATGTCTGAAATGGAGTAGGGTGTCCTGCTTGAGCAGGGGATTGGACTAGAAGACCTCCAAGGCCCCTTCCAACTCCATTTTTTAGAATAGAATAGAATTCTTTATTGGCCAAGTGTGATTGGACACACAAGGAATTTGTCTTGGTGCATACGCATACGAACGGTGCATTCTGACTGATTGAGTTTCATTGTTTTTGTCATCCATTTGACATGTTACTGATGGTTATGTGTCATTGTGTTGGTGGTTGTCCATGGTGGATTTCTCCTTTGCAGAAAGAGTTGATGGTGGTTGTAATTCCAGGCGTAGCTGTGCTCCTCTCCAAAGACTTTGTACTTTGTGCTATACTTATCCTGAACCCTCCATGGAACTCCTCACAGAAGGAAACATTAGAGATGGACTGCAGTTAGATTTGAACAGTCTTAATATGGTCAGAGATCAAAAAGATGCAGCTGAGTGAGAGGTGGCAGAATCTCATGTTTTTGTTATAAAATTATTTCTCTGAATTGTCCTTTGAAGTTTGAGTCTAGTAGTTTCAAACAAATTAGAAAATTTAAAACCATAAAAATTAATACCAATAGAATACTTTAAAAATAAAAATGTGGACATTCATTTCAAATTATTCAGAACAGAACAGTTTTAGTATCCTGCTGAAAACTGTTTGACCCCCTTCATGCGACTCAGTGAAGCCGGTGGCAATAAAATTGTCAGTTTTTCATTTTGCCTTTTTCCTCGAGGTCTCGTGTTTGTTCAGCATCACAGCTGGTTCTGTGGAAACAGAGGCTGCTGCTCTTACGCTTAATGGTCAAAGTTGCTAATTTTAGCATTGTGCATTATTTGCTCTTCCAAACTGCCTTATGTGAATTATTTGTGCTGTGCTGATCCATGCTGACCTCTCCTGCCCTTCTTCTCTTAGATGGCCTGGCTGAATGTCTTCTCCCCCGAGGAGAGGCCTCTCTTTAGAGAAGAAAGCCGCAGTGTACGCAGAAACAAGAGAAGCAAGAACAGCGAAGGATCAGAAAGTGAGTTGGCATCCTTTGGACTGTCTCCCAACAGATGGGTTCCTCCTTTAATAACCCGTCTTTCCATCAAGTGCTTGAGGGGATATGGATGTCTAGGGCTTCCTTCTTCATGGTCCTTCATGGCAGCCTTGTGAGCCTGGCTGGGCTGAGAGGAGGTGGCTGGCTGAAGATTGCTTCTGTCATTGAGCTGCTTGTTTTCTTCTTCTCCCCCCCAAACCATTTCTGTCTGGAGCATCAAAACATCTTCCACTAGAGGTGAAATGTAAAATTTGTTACTACCAGTTCTGTGGGTGTGGCTTGGTGGGGGGGTTTCATGTGACTGGGTGGGCGTGGCCAACTTTTTTTTAAAAAAAAAACCTTTTCAAAGTATTTTTTCTAATGCTTTGAAAAGCCTCTGCCAATCAGGCAACTCAGCTGGGATTGTCAGAGACTTTTCAAAGCATTTTTTCTACAACCTCTTCGGCCAAGAGGTTGCAGGAAAAAATGCTTTGAAAAGCCTCTGACGATCCCAGCTGAGCCACGGGATCATCAGAGGCTTTTTTTTTACTTTTAAAAGCATTTTTTTCGTCCAAAGAGGTTGTAGAAAAAATGCTTTTAAAAGTAAAAAAAAAGGCATGAGGGGGGAGCGCAGGGATTTTTGCTACCGGTTCTCCGAACCACCTGCCATCGCTACCGGATCGGGCAATCTGGTCTGAACCGGGAGCATTTCACCCCTGTCTTCCACCCAAACAATATGTTGCATTTCCCAGTACAGGTTATTCTCAACTTAAAATCATTTGTTTAGTGATTGATAGAAGTTACAATGGCACTGAAAAAAAGTGACCTTATGTCCATTTTTCACACTTATGACCATTGCAGCATCTCCATGGACACATGATCAAACTTCAGACATTGGGCAACTGAGTCATGTTTATGACAGTTGCAGTGTCCCAGGTTCCTGTGATCCCTTGTGACCTTTTGACAAGCAAAGTCAATGGGGAAGACAGATTGACTTAACAGCCGTTACTAACTTAACTCTTGTGATGATTTGCTTAACAACTATGGCAAGAAAGGTTGTAAAATGGGACAAAACTCAGTAAGTGTCTTGCTTAGCAACAGAAATGTTGGGTTTAATTGTCGGAAGATGAGGACTACCTGCAATGCATATATTTGGCTTAACAGAAATTTATCAAGCCATCTATACATTTTCAAATTTTCAGGTTCCAAATTTAGGACAATAAAAGAGCCATAATCCTATTCAAATCAATGAGATACAATTGCTAGAAGATCCTGAATTAATTCAGCATTTCAGCTGAGTTCTGCCCTGGAGCTCTCCCTGTAAGAGGATGCTTGGAGACAAAATCTGGAATGCCGAGTGTAAAGTTGCTGGAGAGCAATGAGTTTTAATCCTATGCTTCCTGCATTTCTGGTCCTCCATCCTGAGGGTTCAGAAAAATGCACCTGTCCTCACCTGTCATGGCATGAATGACCTTGGGAGATTTGGAGAAGGGGAGAGATGGGAATGATCAGGTAAGAGGGGGCAGAGCCTGCAGCTGCATAAGGGGCAGAGAAAGAAACTTGGTAAGGAACTCTAAATTCTCAGGCTGTAAAAAGTTTGTGGGAGATTTATACTATCAGACTTGCCAGATTCTGTTAATGTAGCCTTACAGTAAAGTAGAAGGAGCTCACCTGGTAGTGTTTCCTGCCTGCTCTACCTGAAAGGTTGACATCAGCCTTCTGCAGTAGGAAATGGGTCTTCCTGCCCAAGGGCAGGGAAAAGTTTATTCAGCTGATCAGTCTTCAGTATTATGAATTTCTGTAGGTTACCTTGGCACGGTAACTTCTGCTAAAACAATGTTAGAAGAAAATATACTATATTTGAATTATATTTGATAAAGAGAAATAAGGCATCTAATATGTGGCTGGATCAAGGTTAAGCTGGAAATATAATTTAAAATTGTTTGCTATAAATTACCTGGAACTTCCAAAGTGGCGTTGGAATTTAGCATCAGTATGTCCCACATTGACCCATCAAAATAGATGCCAGGTGTTGTAGCACTTTTCAGCACCCTATCCCATTATAAGGTATACACAGCTGCTCTTGACAGTTGATGTTCCAATAAATTGGCTTAGTCTAGACCAGCTTTGCTGGCTGAGGAATTCTGGGAGTTGAAGTCCACAAGTCTTAAAATTGCCAAGGTTGGAGCCCCCTGGTCTAGAATCTGCTTTCAGACTCCATGTCTGCCTTATTGCTGTGGATAAACATGCCAGTGCCCTCCTCCTCCCATAACCTAAGAAATGATTATTTAGAACAAAATTTAAGAGTGTTGCAGAATTTTAACGATAGGTAGTTCTGCTCATTTCTTCTGAGCAGGTTTGAGTGGGCAGAGTGTGTTTGTGTGAACTGGACTTATTTTGAACTTAACTAAATGTGGTGAGTAACCCAGAGTCATGTACTTGAGTTGAGTGGTCTTATAAAATGAATGAATGAATGAATGATCCTATCCCATTTAGGCAGGTCCTATGAAGTGGGGTGTTAATAGTCTCTTTCTGTTGCCAAAGAGGTGACCAAAACCATGATCATTGGGGAGAGGGCAGTTTGAAGGGGGAGGCAAACAAAGGTGACTAATTTAACATCTAAGACCTTTGACAAGCTTGCACATACTATCTGGAAGTCCTTTTCATTATCACTGAAAATTATGGAGGGTAGGCCTCTAGACATTGTACTAGATTGCAGTGTTTCTCAACTTCGGCAACTCTGTGATGTTTGGATTTTGACTCCCAGAATCCCCCAGCAAGCATGGGTGGCTGGGGGATTCTGGGAGTTGAAGTCCACACATCATAGAGTTGCCAAGGTTGAGAAACATTGTAGGAGAGGACTGGAGAAGGGCCAATGGAGAGACCTCAGACATTTGATGCTAATTGTGGGCAAAATATTAGTAATTTTGAAATATTTTATCACTCTAATCCAAAACCAGTGATTTTCCTGTATCATTTCTTAAAGTCTAGCAAATGTTTCTGTGTCATTTCTTGGTAACAGTGCATTAGTGTAAAAACCCAAAGAAATGACTTTCTTAAAATGGAGCAGGAATTACGTACCCCTCATATTCATAATCTTTTTTTAGAAGCTTTTTTTTAAAAAAGAAGTGCCATGATCTAGGATCCATTGCAAGCAAACAGAACTGGAACACATCTAATGTTATGGCCTTCCTCCACACCCCCTCTTTTTCATCTGTCTGCAGGGTGGATTTGATTTAAATAAAGTCGATTTAAATCACGATTTAAATCATGATTTAAATCACTTGTAAAAAGGCTTGATTTAAATCAACTTGATTTAAATCATACTTTTTAAAGAGCAACTGTCATCTCTGTCCCGTAGCGGCTTCTCCTCTGACCTGCTGTTGACTCACCCACAGTCCCAATACTGCAGAATATGTAGCCTTATATGCTATACAACTAAGCTCCATTTCATGCTGAATAAACTAAATTATTAATGTATCTTAAAGAGAAAACTATCTTTAGGTAGATTTTTACTCCAAAAGCATTTTAATAAAATAAATTTGATAAAAGTCAAAAACTTCCAATTTAAATTAAAAAATCCAATTTAAATAAACAAAATCTTTTTTTTAAAAAAAACCCATTGATTTTTATCCACCCTGTTTGTCTTTCTGTCTATCCCTGTCTCTAAAATGAATTCTGTCCATTTTTGGCTCCTAAAAGTTTTTAGTGCTTGCTCAGATGAGTAGTATTTCTGTCAGCCACTTTTTACTTCAACTTTTTTTAGTCGAGAGGCGAAGAAAGAAGAGACACAAGGCTTCAACCTGCTGTACATAGACCTAGACGCACTCAGGCGTTACGCATCACGCCAGCAGCTGCACTGCCATGGTTCTGACTGCAGCTGATATGCACAAACAGCCCTCTTGAGAAAAAAACCACCAATTTCTGGAATGACAGCTGGATTCCTCTCTTAGTAAGCAGAAGCAGTGTTCCTGAAAAAAAAAATCTCCTAGTGCTCAGAGAAGATTTAGAAGCAGAACAATCTGATGAGGAGAGTTTCCTTTGGGGAGGATTGTCTCGGAGAGCCCCAGGTGTTTGCAGGAGGAAACTTAACTTCTTTCCCTCAGAGTTCAGGGCCAGCTTGGATAATAAATCAGGTTTTGGCCACTGATGAAAATCTTTGGTTCTGCTGGATCTCTCTGTAGCCTTTGATACCACTGACTCCTTCTGAATCATCCCCACAGATGGGGTTGGAGATCATGTTCTGGGATGCTTCTATTCCTGGTAGAAGGAATAATTTCATGGGGAGGCCTGAGCGACTGACGGACTTTGGGCACAAAAATGGCCGCACCGCAGTACCATGTCTTCAGGGCTCCTTAAGTTCTGTACGGAGCTGTTGGGGACAGCCATGAAGAGTTTGGGGAGGGGTACCATCATTCTGCTAAGAATAGCTATGTTTCTTCATAACGTCTCAACCAGGTGAGGCTGTGCGTGTCATGAACCAATGCCAAAATTCAGGAATGGGCTGGGTGGGAGCCAATAAACGGAGGCTAAATCTGACAAGATGGAAGCTTGTGGGTGGATGCTTCCCAAACAGAGGCATCATCGTGTCTGTCTGTTCTGAAAGAGGGTTGGGCTGCTTCGGAAGGAATGCAGTTCGCAGGGAGCTCTCTTGTCATCGTGATCACTGGGACTCGAGTAATCTCCCTTGTTAGGAAGGCCTTCACCAGCCACAACTTTTCTTGCGTAGGGTCAGTCAGCTGCTGTCCCCTGTGAGCTGGGAGCAGCATTACTGCAATGTGCTCTAGATGGGCTGCGTTTGTATCTGGACAACAATGTGCAGAACAGAGTGGCAGCCGAGCAGTTGGGGAGGGCCGTGTCACTGATGATGACAAAACAATTCCACCAGATAGGAGTTCGCTACCAGGTGAATGATGCAATAACATAGGTGATATTCAGGGGTGAACATAATTTTACCTCTTTTGAGTCACTCTTTAAAAGTAGGATTTTTAAAGCTTTTCCTGGGATGTACAGCTCTAAATAACTTAACCTCCTGATACGGAGAGCAGCTTCCCTTTCATAAAGCTGTTCCATTATTATGATTACCTGGGGAGGTTCTACTGCAGCTCCACAGAATGAACGAGATCACCTTGTAGATCACTGGGCCAAAACTCTCTCCACAGCTTGAGAACCTCTAACTGATGGCCCTCCAGTCCGTTTAAACACATACACACACACACACCCCATAAAGTTTGTTCCACTGTTCAGTAGCTCTTCATGGTAAGAAATGTTTCTTGGAGTTCACATTAAGCTGATGTCCTTGAAATGTAAGCCCGTCGTTTCTTGTTTAGTTCCCTGGAATAACTCTAAACAATTCTGCAAAATGGCAGTTCTTCAGCTAAACATATCAAATATGTTTTCTTTCCAGATCCCTTCTCCTCATGGCTGTTGTCCTTAGGACAACACCTCGGAGGAGACTGTCAGACACTCCTAAATCATGGTGCCCACCTCCTCCTCCTCTCATCTTCAGAGGGGGTCAGCTCTTATGTTGTTGTGCCAATGGCAGATCTGGCTGCCCCCTGACTTCTCTATTCCAATTCAGTAGGTCACATTTTCATTCAGAGGTGGGCTTCTCTAAATCAGCCACCCTCACCTGACCCCACAATTATTCAGAGGCTTTGAAGTAATCATAAGTCCCCACTGACCGGCCAAAGCCTGTGAAAGCAACCCTCCCAACTGAAGGTTTTGCAACCTCGGAGACACTAAAGTGAGGTGAATCTCTCCCACTTCTGCTTTCTGTTGTGAACTTAATGTCGATGCCTTGCTTCCTAGTCAACAAACTACCTGGAATTGCACAATTGTACTCTTTCACCAGGATATTCTATTTTTCTTCAGGCATGTTCAGACAAATTGATTAAATGTTTAGGTAATTTTATAATTGTCTGCATCCTTCTTTTCTCTGATATTTCTTCGTATTTTTTGCAGGGTTGTCTTTTTTTTGTTCCACTGCTTTATTCCATTGGAAAGGGCCACGTTTTTACAACAGGCCCTGTTTATTTTGATTCCTAGAAGTGGATCTAAGGAGTATGTCTGCCACCTTTTTATATATTTTTATATATAAAAATTATAAAGGTGGGATATAAACAAATAAATATTTCACTTGTCCCTTAAAAAAAAGTTGTTCTGAATTGGATGGGGAAGCCCCCCTCCCAAAAAAAGCAGGGCCTGCAGGCAGACCAATTTTAGCCCTTTTTTCTCTTGATCATGAGGACCAAAGAACAGGAATGGGATCCAAAAAGTGATGCTTGAAGAGGCTTTCAACTTGACCGCAGAAAACCTCCCTTTTTACGACCCTGCAGGCCCTATTCAGGGTAGAGTCGGAGTGACTGGATGGAGCTGAGCGTTTACTGGCCGGATGTCCTTCCTGATGCCTACGCAAAGTTTCCAGCAGATATTTTTTCTTTGCAGCCTTTTGTGATTTTTTTCCTCTCTGAAGTTATACCTCTGCTTCTCTTTCTCTCTCTCTCCCTCCCTCCCCCCACCTCTCTCTCACACACACACTTATACTATCAACTGGCTTTACTTTGCTAGAGATTTTTAAATGGTAGTTGGACAGCCATGTCTTGGGTGCTCTGAGCAAAATGCCCTCTTTCCATCCTCGGGCCGAAACCTGACATTGCAGTCAGAAAACAAAAATATTATGGGAAGTTGCCCAGTATGTGAATTTGAATGTTTTAATATTTTCCCCTTACCAAATACACTTGGAACAAGCACTGCAGAAAAAACAACAGAACAGAACAGGGCTAATTATGCAATCTTCTTCAAGATTCTCTTATATGTACAAATCTACGTGCACCAAAAAAAGAGTTTGAATCTTGGGGTTTAAGAGACACAGAAGGACAGTGAAGCAGAGGTTGCATGTGATTAAATCCCTAACACCCCAAAACGTGAAGAGGAAATATACGCTGCCTTTCCCCCCCCAAATAAGTAACTTTTTTCAGTGCCACTGTAACTTCAAACAGTCACTAAACAAACTTGTAAAGTTGAGGACTACCTGCAAAACATCACCCTCTGAATAACTCCTACATAGCAATATTCAAAACTGCCCAGTTTGACTTTTGTGGAGAATTCCCCCCATCTGCTAGCATATTAATTCAGTTGCGAATATCCTTGGTGGCAAATCATTCGTGCACTCTTGGGAATGTGGGAGCTGCTGATGCTGAAGGAAACATTTCATAGGTTCTCTGAGGGGGGTCACACATGGTTCCAAATTGCACATTAGAAGCCATTTCTTACATTAAAAGGTTTTGCTCCGTGCTCTTCCAGGCAACTGCAAAGAAGGTTTTGCAATATGACCTACATGATGTTGTACAGGCAGTCCGGAACAGACCTCAGTTGCCGTTTCTCAGGGATGATCCCTCCCCAGCATCTTTTCCAGCTTTTGGCTTGGATTGGGTCACCCTTGGCAACAAAACCATATCAGAGGCCTGGCCTGCTGAGAGAAGTCCATGGTGTTTCCAAACACATGGCTAAAAAACTGAGACTTTCTTGAGCTTGGATGGTGGAAAGACCCGCTCCTGGGTGGTTCTTCCCAGTGGGGCACTCAGGATGGAAGTTCTCTCCAATGGAGACCATGGCAGAGTCTCTTCTGGATGCAGCACCATGTGGCCCTGATTTTGTACACAAGCACACTCATTTGTACACGCAAAGAGAAGGTTCTGCTCAGGTCTGCGCAGATTCAAAAGCCGGTTGAGGTGGAATAGATCTACAACCAAATACAGGGGGTCCTTGACTTACGACCACAATTGGGCCAGAATTTCCATTGCTAAGCAAAGTAACAACTTAAGTGAGTTAGGTGTGATTTTATAACCTTTTTACCACGATTTTTAAGCAAATCACTGCAATTTTTAAACGAATCAGGCAGTCATTAACCGACTCAGCTTCTTCCGTTGACTTTGCTTGCCAGAAGCTGGCTGGTGATCACGTGACCCCAGGATGCTGCAACCCTCATATATATACCTTGGTTGCCAAGCGCCTGAATTGATCACATGATCATGGGGATGCTGCAAGGACCATTGAAAAGTCACTTTTTCCAGTACTGTAGTAAGTTCGAACGGTTGCTACAAGAATCATAAATCAAGGAGTCTTTTTCTAGGATTGGATGGCAGGTGCTGAGGATATTTACTTCATTCCCCCCAAAGAAGGGCAGCTCTTGGTATCCAGATCAGGCTCTGTGTGTCCCAGAGCAGCAATCTCCAACCTTTCCAGTTCGGCTGACTGGTGGAGGTGGCGGGGAGGGGGGAGGGGATGGTTTCGTGCATGTGCGTGCAATACTTTCACAAATGCAGCCTTGTGCATGTGTGTGCTCCCCCACCACTACCGCGGCCCAGTTCTGAACGGGCTATGGCCAGGCACTGGGCCGCAGATCGGTGGTTGGGGACCCCTGTTCCAGACCAGTGGGCTATGAGCAGAGAGGCCAGAAACATCTGGACGGGGGGGGGGGGGAGAGGCAGTCCTGTGCCATCTATCTCCCCTCATGTGCTCTTGTTCCAATTTTCTCATCTTCCTAAAATCTTGCTTTTTTCATTCTAGTACATTTGCACAGAGTATAAACCTTTCTGCAGAAATAGCCTTTCCACTTTTAGCTAGTTCCTTTTAGAACCGAAACGGGGCTTCCACCTGCACCTAATTCACAGCCAACAGCTGCGTTAACTTTGCTTTAAGGTAACTGAATTGTCTTGCAGAAAACGGAGCTATTTTCCCACTTCTTTCTGTCCTGCTCTTCAGTCCATCATCATTCAAGACCCAATACTGACTGTCCTTCCGTAGGAAGTGTCAGGAGAGTAGCATGAGAGGGAGAACCCAGTAGCGAGAAAGATGGCTGGCAGGATTGTTGGCAAGGGGAGGCTTTCACTGAGTCATCCATGAAGCTCCGTGTGGATGCCGTGAACTGGAGGGTACTTGCCTCCTGGACTCACCAGGGCTTCATCACCTCCGGGAGTGGTTCTTGCTCTGGCAGGAGGTTGAGGACTACAGTAAAATATGATTAGAAAAGTATTTATACTTTAGTTTCTTTAGTTCTTCTTGATTATATACTGAATGCATTGTGCAGGGATGGAATATTGGATGTTTACTCTTTATTCATCAGATGTTAATAGATATGGGACGTGGTTTCAAACAACAGAATTATATATGCACATATATTTTTTTCTTTTGTAGGCTCAAGTCCTAAAAAGAAGAAAGGTAAGCTTGTTTTTCTATTTTTACGCACACACATAAACATACATACGATGAGGCCTATCAGTATTTTCCACTTCATCATCTATCCAAAATCCAACCATTTGTGTTTATCTGATTTAGATGGCGGTCTCAATCATGTTACAAGCCAGACATTCAGCTTGGAACAAAGCAACATTAACCAGTAGAACCGACATCCCTTTCTGGGGAACATCTAGGTCTTTAAAGGTTTGCAAAAGGCTAACAAGAGTCGGGTCTGTTGGGTTTTCCAGAGACCGTGGTTCCCCAGGAGAGGAGAGGAGCTGGCACAGAGTACGTGCCCCAAGGACGTTTTGTAGGATTCCGGCTGTCCTCCCAGGCCGTTCCCTCCGCCCTGTACACAGGGGAGCAGCAGCGGATTGCAGAATCCATCCTACATCGTGCCCAGTTGACTTTCCCACCCATGACTGCTCCATGGCCTGGAAGGACAGGAAGAAGAGCTGCTACCAAGGCAGTGGTTAGATAAAAGGCCCTGGGCAAAAATGTAATGCAAGGAAGCGTCTCAGACCAAGACCCTCCCTAGTTTAAGAGAGCGAAGGGCCGAGCACATTTGGACTTAGAAAGTTCTGTTACTGTAGCCTTCCAATACTGGCCTATCTGGCGATGGTTTGCTAATCCTGAAGGGTTTGTCACCCCTCCTGCTAGGCCTCATCCGAAGGTCTGGGTAGGGATGGGCAACGAGCTCTGCCCCTTCTTCCCAGGAAAAGCTTGAAGCAAGGGCAGGATCTCCAGGGACTTGCAGAAATGCCGTGAGGGTGGCTGCTTCGTGCTGGATTGCACAGCAGCAGAGAAGGTGTTGGCTAGTTTTTAAGCAGGCACCTCACTTGGATGGGAACCTGGGTATCCACGAGCCAGAACTTGCCTGCACGTGCCACTCTGGATTCCGTGTAATTGTGTTAGACCTGAAGTAGCAGCTAATTTAGCAGCAGAAGCCCCTGGGAAGGATTAGCAAAAGCAGCTGGAGCATGTCTTTCCCCTGGGTTGTTTTTATTTTTTTGGGTGGGGGGAGGGAGGGAGGGAGGGAGATCTGGCTTAGGTATACATCTCATCCTATGAAGTCGGGGATGATATGAACCAGAGGAATTTTATAATACATGTAGATAAGATTTCGTGAAGTTTGAGATTCACTTCAGACCAAAGGCAGGACAGCCGACGGGCAGTCTGGACAAAGGCTTGGCCAGAAGCCAGCCAGGCCTGAAGAGGCACAACCGTTGATCCTGAAAAGAGGGCGACTTCCTTGTGCTTTGCATGGAGAATCTTCCGCCGCTCATGGGTTTTTTAAAAAAGCAAATTTGATTTTTATTGGTATTTAACACCAGATAAGCTGTCAAGAGTGTGTAAAGGCATTTCGAACGAATGTTGGAAATGCCAATGTAAAGAAGGGACTTTTTATCACTTATGGTGGACATGTGAGAAAGCAAAGAAACTTTGGAGCAGGATTCACATCCTTAATACAGAAGTTTCTGAAAGTGAAGAAACTTTTCATTTGGGTTTGATGGAAAAAGACTTGGAACTTTGATGCTTTATATGTTGATGGCAGCCAGATTACTTTATGCCCATAAATGGAAGGACACTTTGATCCCCATAATGGAAGAATGGCTGCAAAAAGTGATGGAGTTAGCAGAGGTGGCTAAATTGAATGCTTTGATCAAAGAAAAAAACCCCCACACAATTACTTTTGTTTTTATTTGGAAATTGCTTCTGGACTTTGTGCTCAAAGCGGGGGGGGGGGGGGGGGGGGGGGGAATGAAATTTTGATCTATTTTTTTGTTTTATCAATTTTTATAGGTTTGTTGTTATAGAAATGGCTACTTTATACTATTATGTAAAAGTAAAAAGTTGAGATTTGATGCTGTTATCTTATTCTACTGCACCAAAGGGAGTCAGAAGTCAATGCCTTTTCTTTCTTTCCCCCCCTTTTCCTACACTTTTCTCTTCCCTTTTCTCTCCCCTATCTTTTCTACTATTTTCTTTTGCATTTTTGTATTTTATACTCTAAATTAATTTATTTTTTAAGAAAAATAAATAAAAAGCAAGTTTGCGGCTGCAATACCATGCACTCTTTATAGCAAGTCAGCATGGCACCGCCTGGGACTGGGCTTGACACGGGTGGAAATAAAAATAACATCATGATGTCATCCAATCAGATAAGCCCAAGGAAGCGAGGCTTCCAGATCCAAGCGTTGTTCCCGGGGCGTAGGAGTTAAGAGCAGAAATAAAAATAGCTCCCATGATGATATGTGGTCCCCCTGGGCCACCTGCCAGAGTGATGGAGGCGAGTGCAGCCTGGGGAGGGGCTCCGCAGCCTGTCTCTGGGTGTGAAAAAGACATTCATGCCCACCTTGATTGAACCTGCCAAGCAGAAGACTGGCAGCCTTGCCTGACCTATAACGGGGATCCATCATTCCAGGACCTTTTCTGCCCCCTCCTGCACCGGCTGGTCCAGAGAATGGAATACCCCAAATGCCAGTCCAGGTCTCATGTCAGTTAAACTGCTGCTCAGCAAGCATCATTTAGGGCAGTATTTCTCAACCTTGGAAGCTTGAAGATGGGTGGACTTCAACTCCCAGAATCCCCCAGCCAGCAACGCTGGCTGGGGGATTCTGGGAGTTGAAGTCCATCCATCTTCAAGCTTCCAAGGTTGAGAAATACTGAAATTTTAGGGCTTTATAGAGGTTTTGATTTAGACCCAGAAGCTGACTGGCTACCAGCAAAATTCAAGCAAAATTCGAGACAATCTTGGTAGATTACAGGAATAGAGTTATAGGCGTGTATGTGTGTGTGTGTGCTGATTTAGCTACTACTTGCAAAAAGGAATTTCGGTTGATCGCAAGCTGAATATAAATATCAGTTGTGAAGCGCAGTTTCAAAAAACATAAACACCATTTTAGATCGCATGAGTAGAAATAAAATTTCCAAATTACAGGATGAGCTAATTCCACCCTTGGAGAGCTAATTTGATGTAGTGGTTAAGACACCAGGTTAGACACCTGAAGGCAGCCTTGGGCAGGAAGCCGTCTGGGCAGGACGAACCTGGGCAGGTATACCGTCTCTATACCTTAGGAAGCAGGCAGTGGCAAGCAGCTTTTGAAATCTTGCTAAGAAATCTTGCAGGAATTTGTTCAAGCACCGGCCAGGAGCCGAGACTGACTCTAAGGAACTAATAATAATTCCACCCTATGATTTCAAGCTAGTCATTCAGATAACTGGAGCAAGTAGAGATTAAGAGAAATCAGAATGGTTCACTTTACGAAGAGAAGATGGGGACATTCACAAGCTCCTAACTACAGCGCCAAACCCTTAAAGCCAGGGGTGGGTTCCACTTACCTTTAGTACCAGTTCACAGCGGGAGCGCATGCACAGATCACCCATGATGACATCGTGGCGGGTGGACGGAGCCTCCTGCCGGTTTTACTACCGGTTCTATAGAACTGGACTGAACCGGGAGCAACCCACCACTGCTTAAAGCCCAATTCCAGCCAAAGAGACTCCATGCAGTGATCTGCAGAGCAAAGCCCCTTGAAACCCTCTAAGACTTGGGGATGACAACAACGGCCTTAGGTGGCACTTTCCAAGAGGGGAACAACCCACTCCAGGCCCATCCAGGTTTCAGTAACACAGATCAAATTGTGGACAAGATCACTTTTATTGTCCAGACTGTTGTATTGAACAGCAATAGTTGGCCAGGGCGGCTCTCAGCCAGTGAGCCCAAAGTCCCCAAGTCTGGACTGCCTTCAGGATCCCATTATTTCCCCTCCCTGCCCATCACTCTCCCAGGGGCCAGCCTGCCCCCTCCTCCTCCCCTAGAGCTCTCCTCATCTTTGCTTCCTCCTCCCAGGCCAAGGCATTCATTCATCCGACCACTCACACTACCCCCATACCAGGGGTGAAATCTACTTATCTTCCCTACTGGTTTGGAAGTGTGCGTGCACATCATGCGATTTTGGACCCTCTGCGCATGCGCAAAGTCTTCTGCGCATGCGCAGAGGGTCAAAAACAGGTCACTTCCTGGTTAAAACCAGGAAGTAACAACATCTGGGCGGGTGGGCGGAGGCTCGCACTGCCACCGCTACCGGTTCACTGAACCACGTGCCGCCGCTGCTACCGGTTCGCCTGAACCGGTGCGAACCAGTAGCATTTCATCACTGCCCCATACGCCCAGGGCTCTCAGCAGAACCTCTCCCTCAAGTCACACTTGCCTCCTAGCACTCAGTTGCAGGGTGGGGGGGGGGAGCTGCTATGATAGCCTCCAAGACACACAGGATCAGTCCATAGCACCCACCCATCCAGGAGTTGGGCAATCAATTGTTCCAAGCCTTTTCTCCCCTTCTTTTTGAAGACAGCCATAAGCTTGCAAATATAGACCAGATTTCTCTCAGGCAGGAATGCAAAAACACCACAAGCATTGCAGGAAACAAGTGCAGGGACCTGTACACTTTGCTTTGTTACCACACAAGACTTTCCTTTCTCTTATTATTGCATCTGGTTCTCAGGAATTCTTCATGAACTCTCACAATGAAGTACACTAATCACTGTGAACCTGGTGGTTTATATTCCTCTTACAGTCTCTGCTTACTCAATAGGAAACAGTCAATATCAATCGACAGCTGTCAGGATATATTCATTGTGGTCAGCAGCTGTCCGGTGGATTCGGACACTTCTTGTCTTTCTCTGTTCATTCCGTTCTCTTCATCATTCTTTCTTCCTTCTGTTGGTCCCCTGCAAATGCCTGTCTGCCCAGTCAGTGGGCTCACTTCCCGTTACTTTCAAAGAACTGTAGATGGATGAGTTACTGGAGGAAGTAATGGTGTCGGTCCTGTTAACCAACCCAGGAAGCCATAGAATCTGCCCAAATAGCTTAGCAGCCATGTTTATACAAATGAAAACATAACCCTGTATTTTCACAGGCAAAAAAACTGGCCCTCCAGGACCTGTTGGGCCCCAAGGCCCTCCTGGACCCCCTGGACCCCAAGGCCCTCCTGGAATCCCAGGTATCCCTGGCATCCCAGGTACCACAGTGATGGGACCTCCAGGACCTCCGGGACCTCCAGGCCCCCAGGGACCCCCTGGGTTGCAAGGCCCTACTGGTAAGTGCTTAGGAGAGCAAACATACATGCAAGAAAGATTAAAACTGTCACCCTACTATATAATGCTTGTCAACCTATGGGCGTTTGTAGGCAGATACAGGAATTGGAGAAACTGTCATCTCAGAAGATGCCTGGAATCTGGCCCATCCCAAAGAGCACAAAATAGAGGATTGTCCAAACTACATATTTGATCTCCACATAACCCATGAAGAATGTCACAGATGAGCAAAGGAATCTTCCCAGGACCTACCTGAATCACTTCTTGCTCCTCGTTGTCTTTTCTGTGCAGACTTGCAGCCAATCCTCTCTCTTAATGCAACAGGGATCAGTGAATTCATCATTAATGCTGCAGCAAGTCTGAGTTATAGCAATAGCATTTAGACTTATATACTGCTTTGGGGTGCTTTACAGCTCTCTCTAAGCAGTTTACAGAGTCCGCATCTTGCCTCCAACAGTCTGGATCTTCATTTCACCCACCTCGGAAGGATGGAAGGCTCAGTCAACCTTGAGCTGGTCAGGATTGAACTCCTGGCAGAGTCACCCTGCAATACTGCATTCTAACCACTGCTAACAACAGCTCTTGTTATGTCACTTTACACATTGCAAAGAAGCACATCTTTCATTGGATGAATGGCCACAAAACTATTTCTGAGATTATACTGAAGCTGGTTTAAGTATAAAGCAAAACGTGAAGATTGTTGTGGGAAAAGAGTAATGCAACTTTGCATAAGCTATGGAGGAGGAGGAAGAGGAGGAATGTCAACATGTCCCTTGAGTTATTTCTGTAATCAATTAACCCACCAAAATTATGCCAAATGTGGTCTTAATTTGTAGAATTAAGGCTGATGGATCTCTCTCCACTTTCCTTCCCCAGAAGATAAAATTTCAAAACGAGACACCATTCCTAACCTGTTTAAAAGGTCTACAAATACATAAAATGCTCATTTAAGAATATTGATATTCTTAATATATATTATATTGATAATATAATCAAAAAAAAAAAAAGTACCAGCTATTCAGGAATTTTCAGAATTATGCCTTACTGGATACAGGGTGACACGTTTTAATAAATGGGAATGAATCAAGGGGGGAGGGGATTAGAGCAATAGCGACGTAAATGTTCTATGCTAGGGTTGGGAGAGGGATGCAATTATATAAGAGCGACAAGGCGCTAAAGGATTTTTTTTGGTAAAATACAATGTCACGGTATGGAAGATGTCTTTGCAGATGTAGGTATCCTACGAGATAGAGTACAGATACTCAGACCGGTGAAATCCTAAAAGCATGGGATTTTGATGCTTTTTAAAAAGCTTGCTTTTTATGACTCTCAATATAAAAACTATTTTTCAGGCACAGCAGAAAGAGCAGGACCTAGGGATTCACAGGTCAGTGACTTCATTGGGGGAAAAACATCAGGTACCCTGATTACAAATGAATCTTGCCTCCTTTTTAACTGCAAAAATGCTAATTTTCCAGCCAGACCAGATTTATCCATCCATTCATCTTTGCATAAAATCTAGGTGATCTGACCAGATCTTTTTCTTACGTTATGCCGCTAAAGGACTTATTTGCTGTAATTTCACAAATTTGTGTCAGCTTTTCGCAGCTTGCATTTAGGAAATTATTGATGACCAAATAAGTTATTTATAGAAATAAATGGACATTAGTTCCACAAGGTCATAAATACATAATCTCTTCCAGGTTGTCCTCAATTTATGACCAGACATTTAGCAAACTTTCAAAGTTATGATGGCCTTGGAAAGGTGCATTATGGCCCATAATTCTGGCCATTATAAAAAGTTGTGCCCCCCCCCCCTCTTGTGGTCATATGTCCACATTTCAGCTGCTAGGCAAGTGACTCTCATTTACAACCAGTTGCCAAGCACCTTATAATCCTATGTGATTGCCATTTGCAATTTTCTCTGCTAGCTTTCCCCAAAAGTCAATGGGAAAACTGGCAAGGAAGGTTGAAAGTGGAGAACCCATTCCTGCAGCCCCAAGGAGGATCTCCCCTCCCAGCATGGAAGGGAGGGGAAACCCTCCAGGAGGCACTAATTCACTTCATCCATTCAATGACCCGGGAGGTGGCTTTACGAGTGCAACTGCCAGAAACACTGACGTGGGCGTCTTTCCTTAAAGATCACTCAGTGCCCGGGGTTTCCAGTCCTAATTATGGTCATAATTCATGGACTATATTGTAAATGTTCAAGATGAGCATATGGGCATTTCTGTAAACTGGGGGAATCTGTCTTGTTTTAATCTGAATCTGCTCTCTTCTGTTTTGCAGCCAGCAGTAGTTCACCTGCAAGGCCAGGGCTCTGCTATCCAAGTCAAGAATGGTAAGCATGCCAAGCACTCGGCCACAACAAAGACTCACAGTGTCCGTTTCCTACCTTCTGTTAAAGAAAGGAATACAATATTTCCTAGGTTTCTGATTTTAATATTTCAACAGCAATTATTCATTCATTCATTCATTCATTGGTTCGATTTGTATGCCGCCCTTCTCCGGAGACTCAGGACGGCTTACAATGCGTTAAGCAATAGCCTTCATGCTTTTGTATATACCTGCTTAGTAGGGCTTTCGCCCCCCCCCAAGTGTATATTCTCATATATATCACTCATCTGGTTATCTTTTTTCTTTCTCCTTAATTTTTTAATGTCTAATTAAAATTAGTTACCACATCAATCCAGATATTTTGTTTTCACCGTCACCATCATCTTCACTCTCTCAATCTAGGTTTGCCTCTAATTGCCACATCAAATCGAATTTTATCTCAGGTGTTCTGTGTAGTTTCTCCTTAATCTCCTAGGCCTCGAGTAGCAACACCTATAGCTTTTCAGAACAGGTTGCCTCTTTGGTCCCTGTTTTGGTGTCTTCCACGTCCCATTTGCCTCAAAGGTGATGCATAATTGCTTTACACATGTGTCTACTATTAAACCTCGATGTGCAGTCAAACCCACACTTGTGGAAGCTCCAATAAAATTCTAATTCCGTAGCTCTTAGGACAGACCTTCTTCTCTGGTGGACTTTTGAAGCTCTCCTGAGTTTTCTCAAATATCTGCTTCTCCATCTGACGCTGCAGCATCAGGAGAGCCTTCCTTCTTGTCTTCCTGAAAGCCCGTTGAGTTCTGTAGGGCTTCATTGTGGAGGAAGAGAGTTCTGAAGCTTCCTAAATTATTCTGCAACGAGAAAATAAACTGTTGAATAGGCAACCGTTCTAAGAAATACAACTTTTCTCACATAGAAAGTTTCCCTTTTTTTACATGGTGACTCTTTGTGTTTGTTTTTAGTGGTTTTTTGTCAGTGCTGTCTCAGCACCACCAAAAAAACCAACACTAAAAACAAACACAAAGTGTCACCATCTAAAATATCTGTATTCAAAATCGTTGCATCAATCAGATTTTCTCAGCTTAGTCAAAAGCAACCCACACACTTGACCTAAAAGATATTTTCTTAGTACAGTTCAAGTTGTCTTATTTTCTTTCTTTGATTTAACTTCTCTCCTCTCAAATCAGTACACGTACCAATCCCTCCACTATTTCTTCCACAACATCCCCATGTGAGATATCATCCAGTGAATTCCATAGCCCCACGTTATTATTGTCCTGCTTTGGGTTTCAATGGCACACAGTCAAGCATGGTTGCTATGGAGATTAGCAATTTTATTTTAAGGCTGAAGAGATAACAGCAAAACAGAACAACAGAAAGTTGCCTCAAGAGTTTGCTTTTAATAGGAGCATGCAGAGGAATAGTCCAAATCTGGAGGGGAAGCAGAAGCAGAGTTAAAAGAGGAATCGGCCTAGAATCCCTATGTAGCCACAAGCAGACTACGTCCAACCCCTCCCCCCTCTTGAATTGTATTGACCCTGTTCTAACTCCAAGCAAGTGCCAGCTGTTAGTTGACACTAAAACACAGCTATGCCTGGCTTTTTAGCAGCAAATCAATTTAATTGGACTTTCATGATTGGACCTGGTCCTTTTTGTGCCTGATGAAATCCAGTTCAGGGTTCCAGGAGCCACATCAGAATAGAGAATAGGATAGGATAGAATTAGAAAGTAAAGAATGGAATGGAATGGAATAGAAAACAGAACAGAACAGAACAGAATAGAATTCTTTATTGGCCAGGTGTGATTGGACACACAAGGAATTGTCTTTGGTGTATATGCTCTCAGTGTACATAAGGAGAATAAAATACATTCATCAAGAATAAAAAGATACAACACTTTGTGATAGTCAAGGTTACTAATAAGCTCTTAAATTGTACTAGGAAACAAATAAAAACAATGTAATTGAAAGATACAAGAAACATGGTTATAGTAATAAGTGGGAAGAGATAGATACTAGTAAGGAAGAGAATCATGGATGTCAGTCAAACAAAAACACTAATTCTAAGAGGCTTCCCACAGAGGTCAGGGGTTCACGGTTTCTTACCCAGCAGGATTCACTGGAATGTCATGCAAGAGCCAGAGATCAGATGTTGTTTCCAACAAAGAGGAGATGGGTCAGAGCTGCCTCTTAAATCAGGTTGTAGCCAGCTGTCATCAATCAAGAGATTTACTCGCTTGGTGGGAACATGTCTCTTCTCTGCTCTCCTCCCCAGGTGCAGAGGCTGAGAGGCCTTCAGTCATCCATATCCTCCCTCTGCTCTGTCCAGGTGGTGCCTGTGCTTGATCAGCCTTATGTAATTCTTGGTTTGATGTCTCCTGAGGTTGACATTCCACAGGATCAGCTGGAGCAGCTTCCTTAGATTCAAGATTCAGAACTGAAGTCTGGGCCATGACAGGTTTCAAAAGAGGCTCAGGGCTTCACAAGCAGATCTTGAGTCCAGGAAGTCACCTGGTCTGTTTTTAGCCGAAAGGTACCTAATCCTGATTCATTACTGAATCCGGACTCTTGCTCAAGGAACCTGGAACTTCCCCATTAGCACTTTTATTTTTCTGCTCTTTGGAATGAAAATGGTAAGCAAGCAAGCAAGCAAAAGGCTCAGCATTTCTCTAGAGCAGTGTTTCTCAACCTTGGAAGCTTGAAGAAGGGTGGACTTCAACTCCCAAAATCCCCCAGCCAGTGTTGCTGGCTGGGGGATTATGGGAATTGAAGTCCACCCTCTTCAAGCTTCCAAGGTTGAGAAACACTGCTCTAGAGGAAGACTCGGGTCAAAAGATGTGATCCAATTCCTTCCCATGAGACACTTCCCTACAAGACAGAGGCTGGTTATTAGTGGAAGGGATCAGTGCTGCCCTTATTTCATGCACATCTTCACCTTTTCTGTAATATGTTCTGCTTTGATCAAGTTTGTACTGTTTTTATGTTTCTTTTCATGAAGGCTTTTGAGTGACTGCCATTTTCTCTTGCTGAGATCTTTCAGGTGGAGTTCTTAATGACTGGTCTCGCATAACAATGAACCCGAAAGTCTTTAAGCTGCACACCCGGAGTGGCGAGCTGGAGGTACTGGCAGACGGCACGTACTTCGTCTATAGTCAGGTAGAAGTGAGTACGGTCTTAGGCCTAACTCCTTTTCCTCTATCCAAAATGCAACATCTGTGGGCATCAGAAGGGTGTTGCCGCAGAACAAGGAAGGCGATCAAAAGTGGATGCATTAATAAGTCTCTTGGATCTTGTAGGCAATAGGAAATAAATTCAGGACGTTGTGGTATCGCTGAAGTAGCAGCTGTCTTGCTAGATCAGGAATGCAAACTTCTCCTTTTCTAGACTGTACGTGTCTAACAGGATTCTGATGGAGCCTACAGCCCCCCACCCTCCCCCTGGTCCCACTGACCCCAGCTTCCTCCCTTCTCTAAGCTTGCATCTCCTTGCAGTTGCCACCTGTATGGCATTTTCCAACTGTCCTCTTTGATGGCCAAGATTCCCTTCTCCTTAGCCCCCCCCCTTCCATTTTTTGGTTGCCCCATGTACTTATTCACTTACCACCTCAAAGAATGTGTCCTTTTCTATGTCTCCCAAATTTAAAAAACCGAAAACCACTTTTTCAGGGTCATAGGTGCTAAAGGGAAATAAAACCCAACCCACAAACACTGCACGTCATTGGGGGATGGGGGGTTTAGGAATGGAGGAATAGTGTTACAACAAAAGTATACCTCCCATAAATAAATGAAAAATAATACAATTTAAAAATAACAAAATTGTAAGTATTCTTACAGTAAGTATTCAGAGCATATCCCTCGATTTGCAAATCCCAGCCTCTAAGCCAATAGGAGTTGCACAAGCCTTATCTTGGAGCATGTCTACAAAACTCTTTCCTCAGCTGCCTGTTCTAACCTGCCCTGCCCTTCTTGTGGCTGGCCTGTTGTCCTACTGTATATTATGAATTGCACTTTCCTACAGAATTTGGGGTGGGGGTGGGGTGGGGCGGGGTGAATAAGGAATCTGGAACTCGCTGGCAGAAGATGGGCCAAGTCAGCAGGCAGAGAGCGGTGTGAAAGGCTCCCTTGCAAGACAAGACAAAAGTGCTCCGAGCTTGATGGGTCATTCTGGCAGCTTGTCTGTGAATGCAGCAGCCTGAAATGGTTTACACAGGTGGCATCGGGTTATTTTCACCGGGATCTCCTAAAACTGTAATTGGAGCATTCTGTGAAGAATATAAGGGTGGTTGTTTTTTTAAAAATAGCTTTCCACAAATCATTTATTTAGGTAATAGAGCCCATATGGATGTCTGTCCCCGCAGGCCAAACCTTTCCCAATGAAGTTACATATTTTACTTGTGTGGATTGCCTTATTCCACAAGAGATGGCATTTCAGCAATGCTGCTTTGATAGGCCACTAACCATGGAAGTGGAAAATCAACTGAAGCATTACGTTTTCTTTGAAAGTAATCCATAAACAAAATTAGATTTCTTTCAAGGGTAATTAAATTATCAGTTCAACCATCATTGTGTGTTCCATTAAATGAATTCTTCTTCTTCTTCTTTTTTTTGGTGGGACCCTGTGTGCGTGAGACGGAGACAGCTCTTGGCTCAGTGACAGGTGCCCATGTTCTCTGCCATCATTAAAGAGTAATTTAAATTTTGAATAACAAGCATTGCTGTAGGCGCACTTTTACATGACTCTCCTGTAGGGTTTCTTCCTCCTGGTGATACTTTTCTCTCCCCAATGTTGGCTTCCAATTAGGTGTATTACATAAACTTCACAGATTTTGCCAGCTTCGAGGTGGTGGTGGATGAGAAGCCTTTTCTGCAATGCACTCGGAGTATTGAGACGGGGAAGACCAACTTCAACACCTGCTACACAGCCGGGGTTTGTCTCCTCAGAGCTCGGCAGAAGATTGCTGTGAAAATGGTCCACGCTGACATCTCCATCAACATGAGCAAGCACACCACCTTCTTTGGGGCCATTCGGCTGGGGGATGGGCCCTCTTCCTAAGGACCTGAGGTGGGGGCTTCCCCAAACCACCTGGCATCGCTGTTCAAAAGCTTGGGAAGAGTCAAAGAACTGATATTTATTTTTTTATGCAAGCCAGGTTTCCCTTGGCTCCATTGGAGGAGTGAATAAAAATGGAGCATTGCTAGGGATGGGATCCTCCACCTGAGCTGTATATATCACATCAGAGGCAGGTGGTGAGAAGGTCCCTTCCTTCCTACAACTTGCACTGATAAGAGTTACTATGGCAACAGATGATGGAAGGCACGCAACTGAATGCTCTCTAGGAAGATGTATGTTCACAGGAAAATTCTCTGTCCTGTCCTCCCCGTCTAACTTTTCATACCAAAATTATAAGGGACCCTAGAATGTGGCCAGGACACATCGAAATTCTGATTATAGTTACATGTTTAGAAACTGGAACTATAGATGAGGGACTATTTATAAAGCTGGAAGTCGCCTTTGGCAAAAACACACTATCTAGTTAAAATAGTGAATTCGACTTTCAGAAGCTAATGTGCTGTTACAGGTTTTTAAAAAGGTTTCTTTCTGGATTTGGTTTTGTAGTCTCTGTCTCTACCCTGATAGGTTCGGAATGTGGCATTTCCCAATTCAGTCTTGATACTTTTCTTCCAGTCCAAGATTAGCAGTGTGAGTGTCTGGGTTTGTCTTCAAACTTCCCAGTGGGCATTTTCTTTTCTCAGTGAGCTGAGTCAGAGCGGTAAAACACCATCTTGCCTTACACAGTCTATTGGCCCTGAGATGTGGGCAAGCAGCCTGTTTCCTATTAAGAGAAGGAGAAGTTCAGGGAAGACAATTAGGCAGCTCCAGGATCGAGTTCAGACTTGGGTGGAATCTAGGAAGCAACTTTTTCACATTGTGTACAGATCAATGTCAGCCAAACTTTAAAGCAGCTGCTCCCACCGGATATTTTAACGCTGTGAATTATAATTGCAAAGACAATATGACCGAGTACTCTATATTTTTTGTGGAGCAATTCTGGCAAACTATTAAGTCAGCTGGCAAGGGAGATCATTTAGGGCTTGCCTGTCCCTTAGAAAGGTGATGGGAGAAAGTTAAAGCAAGCATTGTGATGAGAGTCTTGTTTCTTCCAGCTCTCTGCCAGGGAGACAGGGAAAAAAAATCTCACCAGTTTGTTTCAGCCAAGCCTGTTCTCAGTAACAGCTATCCTGATAAGAGCCGTTGGAGAAGCAGAAAAGTGCCAGTGTGGTGCTTGGTTTTAACTGGCAACTGTAAAGTTGAAATTCTACTCTTGTGCTATGCACAGATGTCTTGATTCTCCTGCTCTCATTTATTTGCAGAGAGGAAGAAATGCTTTTCTGAAAAAGGTTTGTGTATTATCTGCAGGGTCTGGGTTAGCCATGATTTTTAAAGGGAGACTGCAGCAAGGCCACTCCCATCGCTTCTAGGGATGCAAGCTTGGTTTACTTTGGACATGGTGGCCCAAGACTGGAAACTCCCCAAGGAATGATTAAGCCTCCTCTCTTTCTGCCCAGCAAAATCAGGGCCAAGGCTCCAGGCCAGTGGTTCCGTTTGTCCAATGGGATGCTCAGTCCCTGGCTTATGACCACAATTGAGGCCAAGCTTTTTGTGGCTATAAGTGAAACATTTGTTAAGTGAGATTTGCCCCATTATACAACCTTTCTTGCCACAGTTGTTAAGTGAATCACTGCAGTTGTTAAATTAGTAACACGGTTGTTAAGTGAATCTGACTTCCCCATTGACTTGGCTTGTCAGGAGGTCACAAAAGGGGATCACATGATCCCAGGACATGGCAACCGTCATAAATAGGAGTCAGTTGCCAAGCGGCTGGATTCTGATCACGTGACCGTGGGAATGCCGCAATGGTCCTAAGTGTGAAAGAACTTTTTTCAGTGCCGTTGTAACTTGAAACAGTCACTAAACAAACTGTTATAAGTCGAGGATTACCTGTATTTACAGACCGTCCCACTTCAGGCTTCCTGTTTTTAATGGTCTTAAAAAGAGTTGGCTTTATTAGAATATAAAGTACGACCCGCCATTAGGTGTTTTAAGAGTGATGTTAGTCAAACTCTGTTCAGACTCTGAATGACAGGAAAGCTCCAGGCACAAGTCAGCTTCTCTTGCAGTGGGGTACAGATGGCAGGTGGGGGGCAACCTTTAGGCCGCTTTGTGGGCCAGCAGTCACAATATGATCTCTGTGTATATAGATATATAGATAAATATATATATATATATGGAGACAGAGAGAGAGAGAAAGATATATATATATATAGATATAGATATATATAGATATATAAATGTATATAAATTGGGATGTAAGTTTAGTTAATTTACAGAGTTTTCTTTGCAAATAAAGCTCTCTTGATGTGATTTCAATGGCTTGAATCCCAGCCTCTGATTATCAACCACAGAGCAAGACTGCTGTAATACCTGATTCTAACTGAAAGCACTACCAGGGCCTCGGACTTCTAATGACCCGTGAAAGAATCAGGACAGCATTGTCGGAACAAGATAAGAGCCTTGGATAGTACAGTGGTCTAAAGCACCCTGTTATTAACATCAGCTGCCTGCAATTATTGCAGGTTCGAATCTCACCAAGGCTCAAGGTTGACTCAGCCTTCCATCCTTTCTAAGGTAGGTAAATTGAGGACCCAGTTTGTGGGGGCAATAAGCTGACTTTGTATAAATATACAAAAGTATGAAGGCTATTGCTTAGCGCATTGTAAGCCGCCCTGAGTCTCCGGAGAAGGGCGGCATATAAATCAAATTTTTTTAAAAAAAGATTCCATTATACAAGATTACAAGGTCATGTAATAATGGTTAGGGGTCCTTTTTATCTTTAGGAAGCGTTTTCTTGGCAGGACTGGTGAAAATGAAACGGTTTGAGAATGACTAGATGGAAATACAAAGAATGATATTTATCATGGTACGCTACTCTTGAGCTACAACACACCACCAGCTCAGCACTGAGAGAGGGAGGAAAAGCCATTTAATTACTTGCCACACTTCATGGAAATGTAATTCCTGCTCATTTTCCACCCTGCCAGTTCCCTAACAGAAGTAGAAGATGTTTTGAATGTCACCAAGTTTGTCCCAGAAATTTCAATAAATCTGCCCCAGATACTGCTTAGGCCAGTGTTTCTCAACCTTGATAGCTTGAAGATGGGTGGACTTCAACTCTCAGAATCCCCCAGCCAGCAGCAACTCCAATTCTGGGAGTTGAAGTCCACCCATCTTCAAGCTCCCAAGGTTGAGAAACACTGGCTTAGGCTATCATTTTGCAGGATTTTGAGGTAGACCGAGGAAATGCCCACTTGGTCTTCAGAACATGGAAGCAGCAGCTATGCAGATACATACCTGCTGAATCAGGTTCATTTTTACATGCTTAGCAGGACCATAAACTACAGAAGATCTACTCAATGCCCTGGCCTCTGCGTGAATTTTAATTCTTCTACCAAGAACCATTCACAGCAACAGAACAGGGATCCTCTGCCCACTGCCAGGAGTTCGATCCTGACCGGCTCAAGGTTGACTCGGCCTTCCACCCTTCTGAGGTTGGTAAAATGAGAACCCAGATTGTTGGGGGCAACATGCTGACTCTGTAAACCGCTTGTAAAGCACTATGAAGCTTATAAGTGTCTAAATGCTATTGCTATAGCCATGAAGAATTGCCATCCTCCCTTAGGGCAGGCAATTCCGGAGCAAGGGGGTCCTCCCCCACTTCTATCCCCATGGCTGGGTTTGCCCCTCAGACAAGGGCAGGGGCTACAGAAGGCAGGCAGGGCCTGAGCCACAGAAGGCTTCATGTTCGTAGTCAGCCTCTCAAAGCGGCTCTGGAGGATATCGGCAGCCAACATTGGACTGGTCAGTGAGGGCCAGCCATATTCTGGACAGCCATGACTTCCAAAGTCCCTACGGGGATAACTCTGTGAATGGACTGATTTCTGAGCCTCCCAGCTCAGAAGGTCTGCCAGTGGAAGGCTGGCTAACGGCCCTCCTTGGTGCAGGTCCAAAATCCCGTTCAAAACTCTCACCGGAAAACACGGGAAAAGGCTATGCACATCTCACAGAGGGAAATTGGGCAGCCAGAGAAAAGGGGAAGCACTTCTTATGTGCAAGCCGGGTTTAGCCTGGCGCAGATGCCAATCAGAACCAGACACGAGAGCTAGTTCAAATAAGTTTTATTGAAGTACTCCAGCAAAAGGGTCTCAGCCAGTAAAGGAGCCAAGACCTTGAACAATTATACCAATATAAATTGTATAGTTACGATTAAGGCAGACTTTGGAAAAAGATGATTAAAGGCCTGGAGACAAAAACATATGAAGAACGGTTGCAGGAACTGAGTATGGCTAGTTTAGAGAAAAGAAAGACTATGACTAAGGATATGTTACAGGTGCTAATATCTCCTTATAAAATGCTAACAATGAAGCCGAAAGTTTAAGCAACACCATCATAGTTTCCATTTCCTTCTCTTTTATGGTCCCTTCCCAAGACTTCGCCTTTCCCTAATTATGCCTGTGTAATGCAACTATTTGCCACTGAATGAGTTTTCTGGAGAAACTGGGGATTCCCTTAAAGAGTGAGATGGCCCAATTCCTACCTCCCATGATAGATAAGAAAGCATATTTCAAAGGATGGAAGAAACTGACTCTAGCCTCCTAACTTAAGTGAGCATCCAGTAAAGAGTAAAGCTTGAATCATTTCAAAGTGCTTGTTCCTGTCTCCATGGTAACCCGAGACGTTCTGAGATGCAAAGAGAATTTTCAGAGTAGAACCTGATGATGAAAAGTGATGTCACTGCAGAAGGCAAGGAACGCATCAGTGATGGCTCTCGAGAGGTAGTAACCCCAGGAGGAAAGAAAACATCTCGTCCTAATCATATGAAGTATTAGTACCGCTTTATACGGCCTTGATAAGACCACAGTTGGAATTCGCATCCAGTTTTGGTCACAATAGAGAAAAGATGGCGAGGCAGAGAAAAACAGCAAAGATAAGCAGGAGACTGAGATATATGGTGGACTGCAGAGACTGGGCATGTCTAGTGCAGAGGTCTTCAAACTTGGCCGCTTTAAGACTTGTGGACTTCAACTCCCAGAATTCTCCAGCCAGC
>WNWU01000035.1:11566644-11584814 GCA_012654045.1 Ptyas mucosa
GCTGGCTGGAGAATTCTGGGAGTTGAAGTCCACAAGTCTTAAAGCGGCCAAGTTTGAAGACCTCTGGTCTAGTGTAATGAAAAGAAGGAATAAGGGTGACATGATAGCAGAGTTCCAATATTTGAGGGGCTTTCACAAAGAAGAGGTGGGGGTGAGGGGGTCACCTGTTCTCCAAAACACCTGAAGGTAAGACAAAGAAGAAATAGATGGAGAGAAGCAACCTGGAATTAAGGAGAACCTTCCTAACAGAACAATTAGCCAGTGGGACAGCTGGCCACCAGAAGTTGTGGGTTTTTAAGAAGAATCTCTTTTAAGAAGAGACTGGGGTAGCCACTTGACTGAAGTGACGGAGGGTGTCCTGCTTGAGCAAGGTGGGGTTGGACTAGAGGACCTCCAAGGTCCCTTCCAGCTCTGTTCTGACTGATGAAGTGAACACCCTGAGAATAAACGGCTGGCTGCGACTTCCCGCCTCGCTAAAGAAAGTCCTTGAGCAAAATCCCACCCGCAGCCCCGCCCCTCACGAGCCCCGCCCACTGCCCCTCCCTCACGAGCCCGCCAGCCCCGCCCAAACGCCTGGAGGGGGAAACCCTGGAACGGACGGGAGGCCACGCCCTCCTCCGATGCGACCCCGCCCCGCCCCGCAGCGTGACGTCTCCCCCGCGCCCGCGCCTCCTTGCGACGTCACTTCCTGCCGGGCGCAGCGATGGCGGCGGCGGCTGAGGGGGAAGAGCAGCTGCGGCTGTCGGAGCTGCTGGAGTCCGGCTGGCGGCTGCTGGAGGAGGTGGAGAGCGACACTGAGGCGTCGTCGGGGGCGCCGGCCGTCCAGCGCCGGGTGCAGCGCGGCCTGGAGCTGCTGGGGCGCGCTGCCTCCGCCGTCTCCCAGCTGGAGCTCTTCAGGTGAGGCAGGCGAGGCGGGGCGGGGGTCGGTCGGTCGGTAGGCCGCGGGGTCCCTCCGGCTCAGCCGCCTCGGCCTGTCTTGCAGCCGCAACGAGGAGCTGGAGGAGATCGCCTCGGCCGACCTGCGCTTCATGCTGGTGCCGGCCCTGCTGGCCGCGCTGACCCTGCGGCAGGTGGCGCCCCCGCGGCGGCTGGAGCACCTGCGGAGGGCGCGCGGCCTCTTCCTCGACTTCCTCCGCATCTGCCGCAACTACGCCGTGGCCCGCTTCGACCTGCCGCGAGAGGCCGTGGACGACGACGACGAGGAGCACAAAGGGGAGGCCGCCCCCGCCCCTGCCCTGCCCGACGGCCAGGCCTCCCTGCTGGCCATGGCGACCGCCCGGAAGGCCAAGATCGAGAGGTAGGCGGCGGTGGTGGTGGTGGTGGTGGGGGCTCTGAAGACCTTTCCTCTCGGCCCCCGCGGCTTCGAGCGATTTTGGGCAGCTCCTTCCACTTGGATGGAGGGAGGGAGGGAGGGAAGCCACCCGTTGAGCCTCCCTGGATTGAAGCAGCTGTGGTGGAAATGCTCTGGGAAGCACCACCTGCACAGGCTGGCAGGGAACAAGTTTTGATCCTGGAGTCTCCCTCTGATTTTTGGAGCAGAGGGATTACAGTATTTTGCAGATACAAATTATGGTCAGCAGTTGGTTTTGTGAAAGCCTGTAAAAGCCTGTAAAGAGGATGGGTTTTGATAATGCAGGATACCAGTGGTTCTCAACCTGTGGTTCACGGAAGCCTGGGGGAGGGGCACAATGTCATCACAGGGGGTTGGTAAAGGCTTGAAGAAATGTTAAATCTTGAGCGACCGTGGTCCGTGGCCACAAAAGGTATTTGAAGGGGATCCATAGTGAAGAAAAGGTTGAGAACCACTGCAATGTACAACACTTGCTAGGTTTTAACATTGGAAATTACCTACAAGTGATCTCGGTTCGTATGGGTTGTCCTCAAAAACATTGAAAATAACAGCAGAAAACATTAAAAATACCTTGTACTGGAGGCATTCAAGAGGTTAAAAAGGAACATCATGGCTGGGAGCCTGACCAAGAACCAGATTAAAGATGGCAAAATTAGGACTGACTCAATTTTTGGACTGGGGGGGGGCTGGGAAATTAACTAAAAACACTTTCCCTCCTTGGATGTGTTCAGGCAGAAATGTACAACTGTCTGTTGCAAATGTTTTTGCTTGAGTGCCTGCAGCTAGACTTGTTTTTCACTTCCATAAATCTTTTGGAAAACAGATACAAGCAAAAGAAAGAGTTGGAGAACCAGCTGGCTTCTTTAAAACCCTTCGTTGATAGTGGTCAGGCTGAAGAAGAGCAAATACGAGAATTCTATTTGCTGCAGATCAAGAAGTGGGTCACTGTAAGCTTGGAGGAAATTGAAAGCATTGACCAGGAAATTGCAATCCTTAATCGGCGGGGTGCTCTACAGGTGAGATAGTGACATCAGTTGTATGGATCAAATTGCAGACCTCTCTTAATAATCTCCCTCCACAGTGTCTCCTGATCATCATTGCTGAAAATTAAGACCATAATTTCATAAACAAAAAAAAATATGAAAACTATAACATATGCCTTATAACAGATAGCATATAATCTATATATTGATGTATAAGAGCAAAAAGTTCTATTCCTTTCTGGTCAAAAGTAAGAAAAGTCCCTAAATCTTGGGATATTCATTAAAATCTAAAAAACATTAGATAACAGAAAGTTAGATATTATCTTTATCTTCCAAAAACAGATAGGTGGTTTTCCTGGCCAGCAAAATCCTTATTGAATTATTTATTAAATTGATTATGCATTATTCTTTATTGAATAGCTTTTAATTTAACAAACATTATTTGTAAACCTTCACATTGCAGGCAATTGAATGCATCTGAATAATCTGCAAGGGAAATATTCATATTTTGGGGATTTGGGCTAGAATCTCCCTTCTCTCTCTCCTTTGAAACAGTTTGAATTCTAGTTTTATACAAGTTAAATCAGATGTGCAATCAACCATCTGAAATGTGAAGTGGCACTGTCAGATTTTATGCTGGAAAAACAGTATGACTTAAGGTGCTGTGTGGAAAAGCAGAGAAACAGGAAGCGATTTAGCAAGAAAGAGAGGGAAAGTGCTAGAATGAGAACGAGAGACATTTATTTCCAAAGTGACTAGCCAAATGATATACAATATGAACATTTAAAATCTGGATGCAAAAATAAAATATTAAAAACGCAGCTCAGGCAGCCTGACTCTATTCATGCTTCTTTGAAGAATTCATATGGAGTTGGACAGGAGATTTAGTGCAGGTGGAGCCCGGACACATCAATGCAAACACCTGAGGCACTGCCAGGTTGAAAGCCCAGGCTGTCCCCTGCCTGGCCTATTTCTCAGCCTCAGTTTCCCATCTTTGAAATGGAAGCCAGTCTTGCTCTGGAAACACTTTGTACACATAAAAATATGTTCTGTGCATAATTGACATGAGGAAGACCAAAATGGTTTCAGGATTTTGATGACTTTGATAGATGGTGAATTGAAGGATAAATTTTAATCAGCTCTTTTAAAAAGGTGCCCATCTTTTTTTCCACCCCCAAACCAGAACGTATTCTGCAGGTGGGTAGATGCTACCTTTTGAGGGAAAATATTGTTGAGGAAATGTGCAGTTGCCTGTCCTCCGCTTCCTGGAGTTTTTGTTTTTGTTTCTTTTAGTGTGAACAGATGCTGAAAATTGCTCCTCCTCCTGTTTTTCCATCCCTTCTCCCAGGGTCCATCCACACGACCTTCCCAACCACCCCGACCTTCAGTGAGGCCCTTCATCCTTACTCGGGATGCTGTCCAGGCAAAGTATATCATTGGGGGAAGGGAGGTTCCTTCTGCTGCTCCTGACAGGGAGGAGGTCTTGACGGCAGACGGGCAGTTCATGAGGGAAGGGTGGGCTCTTCCTGCTCCTGCTGCTCTGCTCAGCTTGAGGAGTCCTGGGCTGGTTTTCTTTCTTGCAGGGTGTTTGGCGCTGGCTATCCTAGCCTAGCAACAATGACGGTGGATGAATGGTATGATCAGCACCAGAAACAAGGAGTCCTGCCTGACCAGGGCATCTCCCAAAGAGCTCCAGGTATTTCTGAGCATAAAACGTGCAAGCGGGGAGAAGGTTGAGGAGAGGCCACTCTTAGAAAGGAGCTCCCCGTTTGGCTGATCTATCAAAACCCCCAAACTGAGACAGTTTAGGATCCCTTGGAAAGTTAACTGGATGAGGAACCTGAGTAGCAGAATTTGGGAAGTGCAACATCTAACCTTTGGGACCCAGAATGCCCTCACACAGCTGTCAGCGATTGCTATTCTAAAGTGTGCTTAGTGAGATATAACAGGTGCTTGTCCAAAGGATAGTTTAAAATCTTTAAAGAATAAAATCCCCTTAGCAAACAGTGGAAATGGTAGTTAAGCTTCCATTCTTTGCAGCTGCGCATAAATAGCCACAGAACTGAGGCCACAAAAAATAGCTGAATGTGTGATGAGAAGTGCATAGGGCAGTGTGGATTGCCCTTGTGCTGCTGAGCATAGGCTACCTTGGGGAATGACCAGAACCTGTACCCAGTAATTCTCAAAACCACATAGAATAAACTTTGGAAACACATGGGCTTTTGTTCAGAATACAGAACATTTAAATGTTTTGCTCATCTTATGTTGGTGCATAATATGCCTCTCTTGTTTTATCTCTTCCCCTATTCCATAAGCGTCACCACAATTGAAAAGGGGGTGAAATAGAGATGGAATAAGAAATGGGTGGCCGTGTCAATGCACTTGACTGGGATTGTGATAACTACCCTAAAATTGTGTTGATGTACTTAGAAGCATATGGGGGAGGGCTGCTCTTAGCACAGCTCTGACTTTTGGCCTGCAGCAGGTCCTGAAGACAAGCAAAAAGAACAGGAAAACGCCACGGAGGAGGAGGAGCAAGCCGCAGCATTGAAAGCACGGGAATGGGATGACTGGAAGGACCTGCACCCAAGGGGCTATGGCAACCGGAAGAACATGGGCTGAGGAGAGCCCCTCGTAGACTTCGTGAGGAAGTGTGAGTGGTTCCTCTGTGGGAAAGAAGAAACGGCATTGCCAGATGTTCTATCAAGGGCCAAGGTAGATGGGAGTTCCAGAAATGCCAGTATAGGAAACGCAGAAAGCTTCTGGGGCCATTGCATTCCTGACTCCTCTTGTTTTAAAATAGTCCTTACTAACCAGATCGGATGGCCACTTGGAAGTACTTTGGGCTGTTGTCACTTTATTTCTTTATTTTAAAAGACAAATAAAATGCTCCCATCAGTTCATCCAAGCCTTCCTTCCTTGAGTCTTTCTCAGCCTCTGGCTGCTTCATTCTGTCTAAAAGAGACTTGCCTTGGCACTCAGACTTTTCTGGAGGGCATCTGGAAATGGTTGTGGAGAATCCTTTGTTTACTACCAGATTCTGTGCATCACCTTTTTACGCCCCTTGGAGAACGGGAGAAGCTGCCATGTGCACCTACAGGCTCTCCCTGTATTCCTGAGATGGGAAAATGTGTCCTCGTACTTTGGTTCCCAGCATTCTTGTAATCCTATGTCCACAGCTTGTGAATGACTCAGGTTGCCTGGGTCCCCAAGGCAAGGTTTGAATCTCTCAACTTGTGCCTTCAAAATTTGAACGGTGCTCTGTTTATCCACTTGTTCCCCCTATGGAATTGAACGTCTAAGTTCTGGAAGCAGCTCTGAAGAAGAACGCAAGGGAAGATCTGGGGAGGGAAGGGCTGGTGGGTATCATTGCCTGTTCTCCATTAGGTAGTTAAGATGGGTTTCTTAGAGGCAAATGACCCCAAATCCTTTTCACTTGTGGTAAAAGAAAGAGCTCTTGCACCCTTCATTAGAATTACGTTTCTAGCCATAGAGGTAGTCTTGCTTAATGACGATGCAATATCGCTGAATGAATGGTAGTTACAACCAGTCCTTGAAACCTCAGCCATTGCAGTCACGTGATCCAAATTTGGGCACTTGGCAGCCCACCTACATTTATGACCGTCATTAGGCAAGGACCTCATGCTTCTCTTGGCCCGCACAAACTGCCAGCTTCATCCCGCCAACTCCTCCCCAGCCTCTGCCACTGCCCCCCAGTTTCTGGCCCTTTGCAAAGGCCTTGGGAGGGTTGTTAAGTGAAACTGGCTTCCCCATGGACTTTGTTTGTCAGGTCGCAAAAGGGAATCACATGACCCAGGGACACTGAAAATGTCATAAATGCCAGTCAGTTGCCAAGCATCTGAATTTTGATCACGTGACCATGGGGATGCTGCAACGTTTATGTGAAAAACAACCACTTTTTCAATGCTGTTCTAACTCTGAACGGTCACTAAATGAACTGTTGTAACTCGAGAACTACCTGTTATAAACCGCAAGAAACAATTTTGCTCTAGTGTCTAAGGTGGTGACTGAATTCTGGTCCTGCCTTCAACATGGAAGCTGACTGGGTGACTTTGGGCCCATCCTTCTCTCCCAGCTCAACCCACTGCCCATGGCTTTTGTTGGGGGGCAAGGGGGAAGCAAATAAGACCCCTCCCCCCAATCTCTGAGGACCAGTATCTGCTTGTAAGTACCGTACTTGGAATCTCTCCTGTTCCCATCACAAGAGGGGAGGACTATTTCCTAAGAGTTTTAGGCAAAGAAATCTGCTAAAGACTTTTCCTCATCTCACTTACGTTTTTCAAAGAAAATTTAAAAAAAACCCATCTACATTGACGAAACAATGGAAAACAGTAATAAAGTTTAATTTATTTGATTTTGCCTGGCTTCAGTAAGATTTCTTAAGAGTTTTATGAAAAAAATAGAATTTTCAGATTTTCTAGAAATACCATTTCAACTCAGTTTTCCTCAAAACAATATTATAGGTATTATACTATTATAAAATAAGTAAAAAGTATTAAATATAAGTAATAAAAATATCAAACATTAATATTAAATATTAATATAAGTCTAAATTATTAGGAATAGAGTAGGAGTAGAATATTGACATAATATTAGTCTGAGTGGTGCAGTAGACTAAGGCACTGATTAACATTCAGCTGCCTACAGTTACTGCAAGTTCAAATCCCACCAGGCTCAAGGTTGACTCAGACTTCCATCCTTTCTAAGGTAGGTAAAATGAGGACCCAGATTGTGGGGGCAATAAGCTGACTTTGGATAAATATACAAAAGTATGAAGGCTATTGCTTAACGCATTGTAAGCCGCCCTGAGTCTCCGCAGAAGGGCAGCATATAAATCAAATTTTAAAAAATAATTTTCTAAAAAAAATATTTGAACATATCAAAAATATAAAATTAATACAATATACAAATAGGTACAAAACAATAGGACATGTTCATAGTAAATGATCACCTCTACAGTTAATCCCAACCTGAGCTAAATATTCTGTCCTCTTCGAAATGGCCTTTGAAATAAAGAGTGCGGCCTTAGAAGTGTGACCATGCAGATTGTCCCAGAGATGGTGGGCAAAACGATACACTTAACTGAAGATGGATTTTTCTTCTATGTCAGAAATGGTAGATTCCATCTCTTGGGAATTCCGTGTTTTAAGGAAAAGATTGCTGTCATCGTACTGCATATCGTTGTCTGCAGTATATCACAAAAAGCTGCATTCTCTTGTTTATGGACTGCCAATTGCTAACAGTTTAGAAGATGGACTTGAGATTCAGAAGGATCTTGACAGACTTGAACACTGGGCCCTAGCCAACAAAATGCACTTCAGTGGTGAGAAAAGTAACATTCTACACTTAAACAAGAAAAAAAAATCACAGGTGCAGAATAAACGACCTGGCTCAATAGCAGTGCCTGTGAGAGGCATCTAGGTGTCTTGGTGGACACCACTTAAGTATGACTCTGTGCTGCAGCTACCAAAAAGCTCAGTGCAGTCCTAAGCTGCATCAACAGGGGGGGGTAGTATCAAGATAATGAAAAAGTGATAGTGATAGACTCTACTGCACTAGTGAGGCCACACGGCTACATTCCGGTCTGGGTTACCACGATACAAAAGAGAAGGGCAACTAAGATAATAAGCGATATGGAGGCTAAATCATACAATGAACGACTGAGGGAACTAGCTATGTTTAGCCTAACAAAGAAAGGATTATGATAGCAATCTTCCAGCACTTGAGTGGCTGTCACAGAAGAGAGGACATCGATTTATTCTCCATAGCACCTGAGGGCAGGACAAGGAATAATGTGTGGAAGCTCATCAGAGGAAGATCCCATCCAGAAAGACGTAATTTCCTGACGGAACACTTCATGAATGGAACAGCTTTGCTGGCTGAGGAATTCTGGGAGTTGAAGTCCACAAGTCTTAAAGTTGCCAAGGTTGGAGACCCCTGCTGTAGAGCACATAGGACTGAGAAGGTATGACTGCTCCCCCCTCCCCGGTCTTTGGGAGCAGTCATAAGGCTGAGGAGAACCAGAAGCTGGGACTGCCCCGTCCTCTTCTGGCACCTTCTCTTTGAGCTATGATCCTGAAGGCCCAGCCTCTGCGGGTCTTTTCTAAAGCAGCCTTACTCTTCTGGAGGTCCTTTGAAGGAAAGGCATTGGGCTGTAGGATTTTTTTTGATACTTACCATATTCGGGGCCATATATTTGTCTGGAGGAGGCTTCCATTGACTGCTCTCAAGAGTATCGGGATGCAAACTTGATTGACAGATTTAAGTGGCTTCTGCAGTTGGAGCAGGTTCTGTTCATCTTTGGTTGGAGGAGATGGCAGAAGGTCAGAAAGTAAGAGCATTATTGTCAACAGCATTTGGCTAATTACCGATGAGTAGCTGTCACCATCTGTCACCAGGAGGGATCATGGCAGGGCAAAGCAGAAAGGGCACCTCGAGGGAGGGCTGCCAGGGCCTCTGCTACGGCTGAGAAAAGAGGAAAGGAACCAAAAGCAGGAACAAACTTTAAGATTCCTTCTGGGTTCTCCATCCAAGGCTCACACAGTCCAGCCTTCCTTGGATTCCCCTTCCCAAAAGGATTCAGGCAGGGTCAAGAAGGTGGCCAGGCCCAGAGAAAGCCAGGGAGGGGATGAAATGTGGAATCCCTCACCAGGCCTGGGCTAAGGGACTCCCCCTCGGTCCCCACAAAGGCTGCACCACTCTACTTCACCCCCTGAGCATTTGCGTCAGCTGTGGCTTCTAATCCACCAGCATGGACTTTTGGGCCACCGCCCTGACTTTAAGATGAATGGGACGCGTCTCTGACCCAGACTGTCACCTCCCCCACAAGAACAGGAGGGATAATTTGGCAGGTGACCCAGGGGCCTCCTTGGTTTATTTCTGCCCTGGGCCTGGTCCTCTCCACGGGGGGGTGCTAAGCAGCAAAGATGGCCATCCTAGAAAAGCTGCTTGACATAAATTTTTCAAGTGTGTTATACAAGTAAGCTTAAGTAATATGTAACTGTTTCCCCAGAATTGCTTGCATGCTATCCTTTAAATCTCTATCCCGTGTCTTCAGTTGCAGTGGAGAAGATCTAATCGTCAGTTAAAGTTTGGCTGTTGGGTTTTCCAAACCTTGAAACTTTCCCCTTTTAACCAACTCTGGATACCTAAACTCTCCCTCTGGATCCTTCTGGAATATTTATAAACTGCTCCTTTAGTTGACTGGACTGTAAATGCAGTCTCTCCTGTTACTGTTACAAAGCATGGATGTGATCACACCTTTTGTCTGGTTTCTGGAAAGCGGCTTCCTCCGTGATCCTCTTCTGGCCAGGCTGAGGAGCACAGTGGCGCAGCCCTGAGCCTTCACTGGCTGAGAGGACTGGTCAAGGGGTGTGTGTGGGGGGGGGAGGGAACATTGGACTTTGGGTCTCCTGCTTCTGGAATGGCGGGGGCTCTTCCCTCTGTCTCAAGGGATCAAGGCCATTACTCCACCACTGCCACCTCCTGGCAGGATTGACAATGGCCGGCTTTGCTGACCGCTTGATTTGAACTGTTTCCTTCTTCAGAGACTCCAAATGGGAAACGTAGAATAACAGAGTTGGAAGGGACCTTGGAGGTCCTCTAGTCCAACCCCCTGCTTGATAAGGAGACCTTATACCATTTCAGATAAATGGTTGTCCGGCCTCTTTTTGAAAGCCTCCAGTGATGGAGCAGTGAGCACTAAATCTTTCGAGGCAGAATAGCCACCACCACCCCTTCATAAATGCGAACGGGATATGCACATTTCAAAGACTTGAGTGGAAGAAGGAATTGAGACCCCCATTTTGCCTAAATAATGTGAAACCTCCTTGACATCCATGCCCAAAATCTCAGTACACCTTAGATTACAACCTGCATATTCAGCATAAAATAAAGGACCTCTCGGGCCCCACTGTGCTGAACAGAAGAGGAATGTGTGAATTCTCAACCTGTGATCCGTAGACCCCTGGGGGGCTGCGATGTTGTTACAGGGGCTCCATGAGGGCTTGAAGAAATGTCATTTAAATCTTAAGTCTTGGGGGTCCGTGGCCACAAAAGGCATTTAAAGGCGGTGAAGAAAAGGTTGAGAACCACTGGCATGGATGGATGGCTATCGTGAGATACAGTCCCTCTTTTAGGGAAATGGGTGGATAGCGTTTGAAGGCCTAGGCCTGTCTGAGGGATAAGCATACCTGCAATTGTCATTGAGGCTGTACCACTTTCTCTTCTCCTCTCCTCGTCCCTTTTGCCCAGACTTTTCTTTTGGCCCCATTTGCAACTGCTACAGCATTGCCCTGAGCAAAGCCAGTCTGGGGGTGCTGTGGGCCCCGCAAAGCCAGCCAGAGGCTTTCAGGAGGCAGAAATGCTCCATACTGGGGTCTGTGGGGAGCGGTGTGTGAGGACTAGCCTTTCGGTTCAGGGCAAAAGTGGTGGGTGGGTCACTCTGTAGTCTTGAGTTTTTTGACCAACAGCTCTTTCTATGCCAATCTTCCTTCCTTCCTCTCTGGCTGCCCCCATCCCCCTTAATCTGATTTCTGGCTTCCCTGTTTGATTGATCGTGCATAAAACATTCCCTCAAAAGAAGTATGGGAGGTCATGGAAATAAAACTCTTAGAATGTAACAGGGGTATATTTTACCACCAATGGTGGACATGTCTACAAGCCCAAAACTATTGGAGCAAGATAAAAGATTGGCTCATGGAGATTACAGGAGTCAGCTTTCAATTGAGACCAGAGGTCTACTCATTAGGAATGAACCCTGGGGGCATAAGAAAAATAGACTGGAGCTTTTCATACATATTATCACTGTGGCTAGAATTATATATGCGCAACTTTGGAAAGGGAAAGAAATACCATCGGATCAGATGATTATTAACAAAATTTTGTGGTGTGCAGAATGTGATAGATTAACAAATATTCTTAAAGATAGACAAGAATCAACTTTCAATCAAAGCTGGGATAAATGGTACCAATGGATAGAAGTAAAAATGTCATGAGATCGATGTTAGGAAAGCATGTGGCACTGATATGTAAATAGCAAACTAAATATAAATAAGGTAATATTAGATGTAAGAAGATATAAAAAGATTAACAAGTGCAAGATGCAATATGATAAACCTAATCGAATCTGTAGTATGATGATATGTAATATTATTTAGAAACTGTATATATATATGGGGGTTGAATCAACCTCAGTTGTATGTATGTGATTTTGTCTTGTTATAGTCTTTTTTCTGTTTTTTGTTTTTAATTTATAATAAAAATTATTTTTAAAAAAGAAAGAAATAAAACTGTTAGCTGCCCAGTTTGCAGCAGGCTAAGACATGGCAGAGCTCATTAGAGCTGACATTGGCTGATGGGCATCGCTCTTTGTCTCCTCACCTATGTAGCCCAAGTGCCAGTTGATGGGCGGAGGGGTGGACTCGTCATTCCCAACAATTAAAATGTCAATGATGGGGCAACCTAGAGGCCAGCCAGAAACTTTATGCAAGAGGAAGAGTGGGAAGCTTTGTGGCTGGATGGATCAGGAGAGGATTTCAGAAGATGAGCTGGGGATTTGGGAAGGGAGGCCACGCTAGATTATTGTCTGGTTTTGTAACGGTTGGCCGACAAACAGACCTGCAGCTCTGACTCCCATTGGAATGTGATCTTCGTTGACTTCAACATGTTTTGGTCTGATCTCTAGTGCCCTTCTAGGGAAAATTCAAACAATTCCTATATGGAAAAAATATGGACGTCAAAAATTCCACTATTGATCACTATCAGTTGCTCTTATTGATAGTTATTTATTTTTTACTTCAAGAGCTGACCATCTCAGTAAACGACTCTGGGCAGTTTACAATTCAAAACATATATTACTATTGAATTATTTTTAAAGAAACATTTTAAAACAATAAAAACAGTAAACAACATTAAAAAGAATGGGTATAGAAGTTAGATGGAACAACTGGATTTACAGTTAAATACAAGGATGCCAGTAGCTGTCAAATTTATTGCAATGCAGTAGGACTTAGATAAGAATGTATTGTGGCTCCTTACTTGTTTAAAGTTTACACAAACTTTGCAAAAATCAAACATTTAAAGGGTTTCGATTTATACCCTCCTTAGCTAGCTGATAAAGAGCTATAAACCATTAAAAGCTGGCATGCTGGTGTTTTGTAACAGTACTAAGACTCCTAAGCCACACATGAACAATCAAAGTGACAAGCCAGTTGAAGGCTTCTTTCATGAAAACAGAAGGCTCAGCTTCGGAGAGCATCAGCCTCAGGGCTCCCTTCCTGACCCCAAGATGGGTGCTCAGGATGGCCCTGAAGTTTCAGGCTGCTTCCATGTCAGGCTAGGCAGGCAAGGACGGCCTGCTTTACTCCTGGGGAGAATTAACCTTCATTCTGATGGATGACTCAAGGTCAAAATTGGGTCAGATTTTACAAACGAGGAATGTTCGTGAGGGTAAGGCTAAGAATGCCAACAGGCCACAGAGGCAGGATATGCAATTTCAGAATAAACGGAGCCTAATTGTTCCATTCTCTTGGTCAGAAACGTTGCTTGGCAGGCAGAGAAAACTGCTGAAAGCAAAACAATTACATGCATAATGTGATTTACTCTTTTTACTACTTTCTAAACTTTTTTGGTGGCTTGCCAGAAGAAAGGTGAAAATCAGTTCATTTGTTTAAGCTAAATGCCACTCACATGATTAGTCTTGCAAGACTGAAAGGGGAAACCAGGGCTTTCAATTTTGCAATGTTCCGAATAAAGGGAAAAAATTGGTTTGCAGCAAACTCTTTGCAGCTGGCCTTTGTCTGATTGGATCCCGAGAACCCACCCACCCCACCCCCACATTCCCTGACTCAGCTTCAGTGCTGCAGGACAGGTGAAAACATGAACCCTGAACAGCTTATTTTGTACCATGAAATTTACTCTGGTTTGAAACAAAGGCCATTCTTCTCACAATTAAAAAGTTTCCTGAGCATTTTGTGGGGAAAATCAGTTCAATTCATAATAATTCAAAGCACCAAAAGGCAAGACAAGAAACAACGGATGGAAACTAACCAAGGAGGGAAGCAACCCAGAACTAAGGAAAAATGGTGAGAATGATCAACCGGTGGAACAAATGGCCTTCAGAAGTTGTGGATGCACCATCACTGGAGGCTTTCAAGAAGAGACTGGACAACCAGCTCTGGACTGACCTTGGAGGATACATAGGTTCAGTTAGGATGTGGATGAGAGATTCCCCACCCCCACATCCAAGAAAAAAAAAAGAAAATCAGACAAAACTCTCTGCTGGCAAAGATGGCAGAGGCTCCCTAGATCTCTTTCCTGTTTTGAGGAAGGCATGTGGAGAAGAGGGCTGCTATTGGAGAACGCCTCTCCCCATAAACAGGAAGATGACTTCAAGAGGATGAATGAAAGCTTCAACATAGCAGAATAACAGAGTCAGAAGGGACCTTGGAGGTCTTCTATTCCAACCCCTTACTCGAGCAAGAGACCTAGCTGACAACTAGCTGACAACTTGAGTAAACTATACTGGACCTAATTGTTACTAAGAGAGAAGTGATAGAGGGGGTTGAAATTGCAGGGACTTTGCTGGAGAGTGTCATATTTGTGTCATATTAGATGTAAAGCAGATACAAGCAACAGAACATAATCAGACCAGTGCCTTAGACTTTAAGAGAGATGATTTTAACAAACTTAGAGAGACCTTGGGAAGGATTCCATGGATGAAAATCTTAAAGGGGAAAACAACTCAGGAAGCTTGGGAAACTCTGAAAAATATGATTATAAAAGCCCAGTCCAGCACAATACTACTAAAAAGAAAAATAAGAAATCAAAGAGGAAACCAGCATGGTTGCATAAAAATATCTCTGATAAATTGAAACACAAAAAAGATAAGTATAAAAACTGGAAAGAGGGACATATAACTAAGCAGAATACCAGCATGTGGCCCGAATCTGCAAAGATGAAGTCAAGAAAGCAAAGGCTCAGAATGCAGCAAATATCAAAAATATTTTTAAAAGTTTCTTTCAATATATAAAAAGCCGAGAAAAAAGTCAAAGCAACAATTGATCCACTAATGAGAAAAAATGGCAAGGAAGTGATGGGCAGCAGGGAGAAAGCAGAGCTGCTTCCTTCTTTCTCTGTATCTGCCTTCACACACACACACAAAATAGCCCAACCTATCAAAAACATAACCATAAAAGACAGACTTGGAATTCAAAGTAAAATGGGCAAGAATATGGCAAGAGAACATCTGTCCACTCTAGATGAGTTCAAGTCACAGGACCTGATAGATTTACATCCCAGAGTTGTGAAAGAGCTGGCCAATGTGAACTCAGAACCATTGAACCATGCCTTTCAAAAATCCTGGAGCACCAGGGAACTACCAGAGGACTGAAAAAGAGCTGATTTGGTTCCCATCTTCAAAAAAGAGGGAAAGAATGGACCCAGGAAATACAGACCAATCAGCCTGACATCAATATCTGGGAAGGTCCTGAAAAAGATAATCAAACAAAAGATCTGCAGAAGCAAGCAAAGTTATAACCAGAAGCCAACATGTGTTTGTCAAAAACAATCACGCCAAACAAATCTTATTTCATTCATTGACAGTGACTAAATTAGTGGACAAGCGAAATACTGTGGACATAGTATACTTGGATTTCAGAAAGGCATTTGACAAAGTAGACCACAATGTACTTCTTGGTAAACTACAAAAATGTGGGATAGACAGCATCATCACCAGGTAGATTTGTAACTGGCTGACAAATTGCACTCAATGAGTAGTCCTTAATGGGTCTAAGTCTACATGGAGAGAAGTAAGTAGTGGGGTGCCACAAGGTTCCGTCTTAGGCCCAGGACTCTTCAATATCTTCATAAATGACTTAGATGAGGGAATAGAAGGGGAACTCACCAAATTTGCAGAGGATACTAAGCTGGCAGGAATACTAACACCCTAGAAGATAGGCTCAAGATCCAGATGGATCTTGACAGACTTGAACACTGGGCCCTATCTAACAAAATGAAATTCAATGTAGAGAAAAGTAAAGTCCTACACTTAGGCCAGAAAAACCAAAAGTACACATATAGACTGTGTGAAACCAGACTTAATAGCAGTGACTGCGAGAGGGATCTTGGAGTCTTAGTGGACAACCAGCTAAATATGAGTTAGCAGTGTGCAACGGCAGCTAAAAAAGCCAATGCAATCCTAAATTGCATTAACAGAGGGATACAATCAAGATCAGGTGAGGTACTAGTACCACTCTATAAAGTCCTAGTAAGACCACATCTAGAGTACTGTATCCAGTTTTGGTCACCATATTAGAAAAAAGATGTTGAGACTCTAGTGCAGAGAAGAGCAACCGAGATGATTGGGGGACTGGAAGCTAAAACATATGATGAACAGTTGCAGGAACTGGACATATATAGTCTAGTGAAGGGAAGGACCAGGGGAAACATGATAACTGTCTTTCAATACTTGAGGGGCTGCCACAGAGAGGAGGGGGTCAAGCTGTTTTCCAAGGCACCCAAAGGCCAGACAAGAAATAATGGATGGAAACTGATCAAGAAGAGATTCAACCTAGAAATAAGGAGAAATTTTCTGACAGTGAGAACAATCAACCCATGGAACTTCGGAAGTTGTGGGAGATCCATCACTTGAGACTTTCAAGAAAAGATTGGACTGCATTTGTCAGAAATGGTGTAGGGTCTCCTGCTTGAGGGGGGGTTGGACTAGATGACCTATAAGGTCCCTTCCAACTCTGTTAATCTGTTAAATCTGTTAATTGGTTTACCCAGGAGGTACTACAGTTTTAGTCGTATGGCAATTAATTCTTATGGTATTTCTTGGCCTGCATTTCGGAGCATTCCTTTCAAACCACTATGCCACCACCAAATCTGCAAAAGCCACTGCTGTCAGTCCATGGAACCGAGAAAGTTAGAGAGCCCTGGTTTAGAAGCCCTGGTGGAGCCATTGGGTGTGGGCATTGGGGTATGTGGCAGAGGTCATGGGATGGTTGTGTTGAGATGCTTTTTACCTTGATTGCCAATTTATTGTGATGTTGCAGTATTTTTATTTTGTGTTTTTAGCTGTTCCCTGCCTTGAGTCATAACATTAAGAAATTTGGTGAGTTGACACTCATGATTGGCAGATAGTAATGGAAGGAAAATTATTCAAAAGGAACTGTCCTAAAAAAAACAATGTATATAAAGAAAAATGTAGACTTGTATAAGTGGAGGTACAGAGGCAGCCTTTCCAAGTTGCATCCCATAATAGGAAATGTCAGATGTATAAATGGAAAGAGTCAGAGGTCCAACCAATTTTTGTCCTCACCCTCTGACAATTTCATTTGGGAGTTGGAAGAAATTACAAGGGAGCCTTCTACTCTGGACTAATTAGAAGAAATTGGTTGAAGAAGGAAGGTGACTGGCACCCGGAGGACATGATCCACAGAGCCTTGAATTTGTGTTCTCCAGAGAAGGAGAAACTGAGAAGAGTCAGACTTGCTTGGGGGACTTCTGGAGAGCAGATTTTGATCCACTCCTGAGAGAAAGTAGGTCAGGTCCAGTTGGCTGAATGATTACACATAAAAGGTCCTCTTTAATTGCTCCAGTATCACACAGAGAGCCGTCGACTTTATTTTGGCTTCTAGGATCTTCTACATTTTTAACAACGATTTAGGTGAGGGGAGTTGAGTTCTGCAGAAGACACAAAAGTGCTTTAGGTGAAAGAGCAGTGATTCCAAAAACACCTAGACAAGGGAGTGGATTTATTCTCCGCAGTTTTCTTGGCAAGATTTCAGAAGTGGCTCGTCACTGCTTCCTATTTAGGGTTGACAAAGGGAGATTGGCCCAAAGTCACCCAGCTGGCTTTGTGGCTAAGACTGCACTAAAACGTGCTGTCTCTCGGATTATTCTGGACTGGACTGCCATCTGTCAGAAATGGTGTAGTAGGGTCTCCTACTTGGGCAGGGGGTTGGACTAGATGACCTAAAAGGTCCCTTCCCAACCCTGTTAATCTGTTATCTGTAATCTATTCTAGGCTGGTGCCTTAACCACTGCACTTAAGTGGCCGAAGAATGCAAGACAGAGACGCAAAGGTGCTCTTAACAGGTAGCTCAGTGTGAGAGCGCCCCAGTGGGAAAGGGGGGGGGGCAGGTTCCATCAGTCACTGTGTATCAACAGTCCCCACCAGCTGTTTTTAGAGAAAGGGAAGCATATTGAGAACACATGAAAAAAGATCCCACTTTGGGATGTGTGTGAGCCGGACATGAGTAAAAAAACAAGCTCAGCCTTAGGCTGCACCAAGGGAAGAATGGTGTCAGGATGCAGGCAAGCCCCTTCCTCTCTCTCTGACCAGGTTTTAAGAGAATCACTGGGGCCTCTTCAGAGGAGACTCACCAAGCCAATATTAATAAATGATATGCTATAATTATAAGGCAACACTTGTAAGTTATAAATTATAAGGCACCACTTGGTGTGTTTAGCCTGAAGAAGAGAAGCCCATGACAGCAACCTGAAAGGCTACTGAATAAGATGACTGTCGCAACTGCAAGCTGGGAACCAGTGGCTCAGAACTGAGGAAGATTTTCCTAGTGCCAAGAGCCCCTTCCCCAACGGAGCGGGTGGGCTGCCTTGGCTTAGCGGCCTTTGGGAGAGGCTGGGAGTGACCTTGGTGAAGGAGTGGCCTCCTGCACTGGGCAAAGCTGGTTGAAAGGTGGTTGAAGCCCTCACTCCAATGCCTTGCATTGCTCTAAGGCAGTGTTTCTCAACCTTGGAAGCTTGAAGATGGGTGGACTTCAACTCCCAGAATCCCCCAGCCAGCA
>WNWU01000035.1:11585214-11595549 GCA_012654045.1 Ptyas mucosa
GCTGGCTGGGGGATTCTGGGAGTTGAAGTCCACCCATCTTCAAGCTTCCAAGGTTGAGAAACACTACTCTAAGGTCCTTTGGAATGATAACCAACTATTCTCAAGTTTGAATATTACATATATTTTTTTAAAAAATAAATTTTGTTTGTTTAAAAATACAAACAAGATAAAACATACAAAACATGTAAACAAAGAATTCGAATATACGTTTTGTCAAAGTTCTCCCGACTGTAAGGTATGTTCTTATTTGTGTTTTGACTCCTCCTTGTTTGGTCTTACTCTTATACCTATCTTGATAGTTCACTGTTAGTTTGCGTTAGTGATTTATGTTCCTGTTTCTGTAACTCCAATTACTCCCTATTCTTTTGCCTTTTTCTATTTTCCAACCAAGTGTACCGCATATTACATATTTATTTTTTGTGCCTGTGTTCCATAAGGAAAGGGAGAGGGAGAAATAGGAAAAAAAGAAAAAAAAGAAAAGAATAAACTCTCCATTTCGACTTTTTGCATTAGCGGGTGACCAAAAATTAAAACTTGCATTTTAGGTAGCCGGAGACCCGCCGGGCACACCTCGAAGAGGGGCAGAAACTCTGGCTGGCTGCCTGTGAGCTGGGCCAACCTAGTGCAGGCGCTCTATGCGAAGGCCTTAGAGAGCTTCGCGGGGGCTGGCCTTGGGAGTTGCCCCCGAGAGCCCCCTTGGCTCCCTCGGGGCCTTTGCTGTCCCGCGCCCACCGGCGTCCGGGGAACAGGCCAGGCGCCCCCTCGCCTCCGGCCAAGCCGCCTGACGCTGCCCCGGCTAATAGGATTGTGGGCTGGAAGGGGCGGCTGGGAGGGGCGGCCCCGCGGGCTATAAGAGCAGGGCCCGCAGGAGCTGCCTCCGGAGTAGCGGAGCGGCGTGTCGCAGGTAAGACGGCGGCGGCGGCTTCTCAGCTCCCGAGGCGCCCAGCCAGCTGGCCGCCGAGGCTGTTCGGAGCACGAGCGGTTCCTTCGGGGAGGGCTGGCCCGACGGACGGGGCTCTTGGGTGCGTGGGTGGGGGGCTGAGCTGGCCAGGGTTGAGGGGGGGAGGCAGCCAACCCTGCAACGCTTCCCCCAGAAACCCTCGTCCACCGCGGCTTGCAAGACCGTCCCTGCCGTCGGGCAAAGACCCAGCGCGGGCTGGGTCGGTGAGGCGAATGTCAGGAGTTGGGAGCGCCAGTTTATTCGGAGAAGCGTCGGCTGCGTCAGCTCACTGCCCCAGACGCCCTCTGATAAATTAGGCAGCCAATGTTTTAGTTTTGTGGAATTGCGATTTCTGAAACCCATCTGCAAGAAATTGAAATGCTTTCTCTCCCCAAAGGAAGTTTCCATACGTTTAGGAATTTCTGTAGTATATAAATATTTCAAGTATTTACTAAGTATTACTAAAAATGTTAAGAAAATTTTTATTAATTACTATATGCCTACATGGAAGAAATAAAACAAGAATTGGAAAAAATAAATAAATTTTGACACCAGCAATCTATTGGAATACCTTCGGTTCAATTTTTTTTCAATTCTTGAGCTCAGTTTTTAAACTTTAATACCTCCCGGTGGAAGTTCTAGCACAGGTTTTAAGATTGCTTCCCCCCCCCCAAAAGAGTGTTTTGCTTTCACTCTCCCCCCAAACCCACCCTTTAGAAGTAATTAAAAAAATTATAGACCCACCCCCCCAGAAGCAGGGAAGCTTTTAAATTAAACACTCCCGTTTTTTAAAAAAAGACATGGATAAACTGGATCATATCCCGAGAAAGGCTCCCAAGATGGAGAAAGGAAACCAAGTCCAGTGAGGAAGGGTGAAGGGACCCCGATATATTCAGCTTGCAGAAGAGAAGGCTAAGAGGGGGGGTGGGGGCACCATGGCTGTGTTGAAGGATCTGAAAAGCTGTCCTAGAGGATTCAGTCTGCTTCTCCCTTGCTCCTCAGGGCTAGACTAGAACGAAGGGTTGGAGATGTAGAGATTGGACCTGAGGAGGAAGAAGCTGTTGAGAGTCAGAGCTTCCAGTCAGACTTTTGGGTAATAGAAAAGACCAGTGAGCTTAGGTGTCCTCTCAGGAGACTTTTTTCAGGGTTTGTCCTTCCCGCATTGGATGAGGATACTAAATGAAGGAGCATCATTTCCCTTGTGCTGCTGCATGGACCCCTGCTCCCCTTTCTCACCTTTCCTTCATCCTTGAACCAAACCAGATGGGCCAACCAGGGAGAGCTGCAGCCACGGTGGCCTGTCTGGCTGGGGAAGCCCCCTTTGGGTTGCCCCAGGGCCCTGGCAGCCGAGCCTGCCTCCTCTGCCCCCCTGGGAAGGGGCCAGTCTCTGCTGTGGCTCCTATTCTCCCTTGGTAAGCCCCTTCTGAGATGTGGGCACGCTGGCCAATTCCATTACTCTAGAGAACTTCCACTCGAGTCCTCTCAGCTGGGCTATCAGATGTGGGCTGCAAAAATCAGGACAACCCCATTAGATGGCAGAAGAAGGTTTCTGTATTGTTGCCCTTTAGACATCTGGAGTTTTGTTAGCCAGAAGTGGCAGTCTGTCCTTTGAAGCAAGTGCATCTATTAAGATTAATTGAATCACAAAGTCCTTCCTTGTTTTCCTTCCGGTGTGGTCAGAGGGGATCAGCCCGATTCCCTGGTTGGCCCATAAGGAGCCGAGCCATCTGGGCTTGTTCATTAAATCTGCTGGCAGAAAGCGTCAGGGAAGCAACTGAGTAATGAAATGGAGCACTTTGGATCATTTAGTATTCTATGGAAATGCTCCCACTAAATGTTTTCTTTTTTAAATAAAAGTTGTAGTGTAAAATGTGCTCCTTATTTCCTCCATTTATGCAGAAAACCATGATTTCAAATTTCCACCTGTTTCTCCATTAATAAACATTCAGGTTAGCGGGTTCCTGTGTTCTACTTACTTGGTGCGTTGATTCCAGTTGCACAGAAAGATCCCTCCCAGCTAATCTCGCTTGCTTTGAGTTAGAGATCTTAAACTTAAGTCACTGGGCAAATCCCTGCTAAACTTGCTGAAAACCAGCTAATTAAAACTGAATGATGTCTATAGCTTAGCACTAAGAAATAAGATTAGGTAACTAAAAATATTTTAGATGGAAGGTTACAGTGAGCGGTGAGCTGAGAACAAGCCAGCCAATTTTGGTTTAACAGTCCCTCCTGAAGGAATGGCAGCTGCGGCACAACATATATATGTGTGCTTCACAAATAAAATAAAATAAAATAAATGGTTTCCCCACCTCCAGGACTTCAGGTCTCCTGGAGGGGCAAACTGGGGGCCGCATAAACCATGATAGAGAACTTCTAATGGCGCAGTTCTTCTCAACATCCCCATTTTAAATGGTTGGATCTCTGATCCTAAACTCCCAGCTGGGTCTCACAACTGGTACCGTTCTGAATCCATAACCACTGAGATATAGTTAATGGGGGGGGGGGGAATACAGTTTGACAATGCTAGTTATACCAGTGTTGTATTGTTAACTGTGTGGATATATGACTGTGAAAGCCAAAGGAGTTGGCCAGCTTCTTCTAGAGCTACAGGCCCTGGGCTATTGCCCTTGCCGCCTCTTGAAAAATCTGCCATACAGATGCCCCACTGCCCAAAGATTCTTCTAGAAATGAGGAGGAAGCTTATGGCCCTGTGAGTATGTTGGCTCAGAAACACCCCCAGCCTTTTCTAGCCAGAGCAGGAACTCCAGAGAGCCCCCGTGGGAGAAGCTGCCCCAAGCAACCTCCTTCAGATGTGTCGGGCCTTTGTGGGGAGGGCTGTCTGGCGGGGATGGGTGCCCTCCACTGCACTGATGGCCTACCGCTTGGTCTTCTCATCTCTTGCAGGAGTTCTGCTTCCGGTCTCCAAAGATGGCTGACGGACCAAAGTAGGTCTGGCTTGTCTCCCCTGTGGTCTGTGAGAAGGGTGCGCTTCGTTTCACTGCCTCACCCCGGCCCAGCGAAAGGCACCCCCTAGGAGGCTCCCTGGAGGGGCAATGGGGCTTCTCTTCAGCCTGACTCTCCTACGCTCGGCCCCTTTTCCTTGTGCTTGAGGCAGCTGGAGCCTCCAGTGCCCCACCAAGATTGGTTGCTAAGCTGATACCCTCCCAGGTTTTCCTGCTCACGTTCCGTAATGCAGGAAGATAACAGCCCCTTTCTCTCCATCAGCTCAGCTTCATTTCATAATTTGGCTGGGTTTCAATTACAGCGCAATTTTCAGTGATATTGTTCAACTCTTAACAATTTTAGCCACAATTAGAATGGTGGAGTCCTTGGTAGTGTCTGAACTTGGTTTTCTCTTTGTTTTATGTGCAGTAGCTTGCCCAGCAGGCGTTAAGGGAAACCTTGCTTGATTAGGGTATTGTTTTCTGTGTGTTTGTCTGGTATTAATCCCTGCTTATCTGGGTGTCAGTTGCTGGAGAGGATGTGTTCTAGTATTTTTGTTTCCTTTTTTAGCTTTTGTGAATGGTATGGTTTATCTTGATATGTCTATTCATGGCTGATTCGCCTGAATGCCAAAAACCCCTTAGCGTTCTTTGCCATTTGGCTTGGTCTAAAATGCTCACAGTTTCCCAGTTGAAACTCTGGTTGAGTCTATCCATGTGCTGTGACACTAAGGAGTTTTTATGGAGGTGTCCTCTGACTGCTTGTTGGTGTTCATGGATGCGCTCTGCAAGTCTTCTGCCCATCTACCCTATATAGTGGCTGTTATATATGCTCTTTATATTGGCATTCTGGCCTGAGCCTGAGTGGCGTAGTAGACTTAAGGCACTGTGATTAACATTCAGCTGCCTGCAATTACTGCGAGTTCTAATCTCACCAGGCTCAAGGTTGACTCAGCCTACCATCCTTTCTAAGGTAGATAAAATGAGGACCCGGATTGTGGGGGCAATAAGCTGACTTTGTATAAATATACAAAAGTATGAAGGCTATTGCTTAACGCATTGTAAGCCGCCCTGAGTCTCCAGAGAAGGGCGGCATATAAAAAAAAAATCAGCCATCAACTAGCTGGGCCATGAAAAATCTGCCAACAAAGCTTAGAAACCCCCAAGGACTCCACGGTTCAGATGCTGTGTTCTCGTCTACTTGAATAATTAGAATGGATTGCTATGTCACAGGAAAAGAGGCTTATATGTTTTATAAATAATAAATATTATCAGATTGTGAACATTGGGGGGCAGAAAATTAAGGTTGGAAATGTAAGCTCCCAGGAAGAAATGGGTTATTTCCAGGATGATAAGCAACCCCAGAGCTGTGACTGCTTCAGCCCTGCCCCCTCCCCACCATTGACAGAGCCACCCCGAGAATCAAAGGATTCCTCCTGAGCTGCATCTCCCCGATGGAGCCCAGGACCTTTGCAAGGAGTCACGGGTGATACCTCAGCATTTCTTCTTCTAGAGACCCCTTTTTATTTAATGGGAGGGGGTCTATTTTAAAATTGAAGGTTCTGAATCTGGGGAAAGGAGCTAAAGTGATATTACTCCTAAAGCTCAGATTTAAAGCTGTGATCTTTGAGACTCTGGAAAAATCCAGGAGGAGCAAAGTGGCTGCCTTTTGGATAGAGGACTCCGCTATTACACCTTTCAGGGCCTCCTTCCTGTAGTCTCTACACTATTCTACTATTTACCATATTTTTCGGAGTATAAGACCCACCTCAGTTTTTGGGGAGGAAAATAAGAAAAAAGCTGATTGGCAGGTGGATCAGCCTCCCAGAATACCCCCAATCAGCTGTTCCCAGAGGTGAATTTTAGCAGCAGGTTCCTTGGTTGTGAGCTCTGTGTCTTGCTTTTTTTTTTTTTTTTCAGAAAAAACTTTTTTTTCCTGCCTCTGAAAGCCTCCGAAACAGCTTCAGAAAAAAAGCCTCTGAAGAAGCTCTGTTGGGGGCTTCTTTTCTGAAGCTTCTTTTCTGATGCTTTTTTCAGCCTCTGAAACCTCCGTTTGAGAAGCTGGGCGGGCTACATTCAGAATATAAGATGCACCCAGATTTTCACTCTCTTTTTTGGGGGAAAAAGGTGCATCTTATACTCCGAAAAATATGGTATGTTCTTTGTAGCTGTTCAGGAATGCCTCATGGGCACACTTCTAACAAATGCATTTTCAATTTTTAAACTATTTTGTGCTTAAGATTAACCACCTTGAGTATTATGGTATATAATATATTGTCCAGCCTCTGAAATTTCTTCTCTCTCCCTGCCCCCTCCATTTGTCCTCCCCACCGCACTTTTGGCAGAGTGTATAAGAAGACCTGTCCCAATGAGAAGGTAAGATGGGGGTTTTCTGTAAATGCATCACGAGGAGGCTAAATTGGCCCAAACCAGGCCTGAGGATTTCTGGCTAATTGGTGTTCAGTCAGGGTCTTAGTAAGATAAGGGAGAGTGGATAGGATCATTCAGGGGAACCGGAGTGCCAACCTTGCATTGGCACTGCTGGATGGAGATTGACATTTGAGGGAAATTGAACCAGACTCCAGACCTGAGGCTGAGTTTTAAGTGCCCAGCAACGGATGTGACAGTTCAGTTGGGTTGATTCTGACGCATGCAGGAATTGACCCTGGCATGGCAATTTCTGTATATGCAATACAGGTAGTCCTTGACTTCCAATATCTCATTTAGTGGCCATTCAAAGTTACAACGGCTTAAAAAAGCGACTTATGACCGTTTTTCATGCTTATAACTGTTGCAGCATCCCCATGGTCACATGATCAGAATTTGGACGCTTGGCAACTGGCTCGTATTTATGACGGTTGTCATGTTCCGGGGTCATGTGATCCCCTTTTGCGACCTTCTGACAAGCAAAGTCAACGGAAGAAGCCAGATCCACTTAACAACCATGCTATTAACTTAACAAATGCAATGATTCACTTAACAACTGTGGAAAGAAAAGTCGTAAAATGGGGCGAACCCACTGAACAAATGTTTCATGTACCAACATAAAACTTGGGCTCGCTTGTGACTCAAGGACTACCTGTTATATAAAAGAAGTTTGTGCCCCATTTTCTGGATTAGAGCAGCCAGCCAAGAAAAGCCCAGACCGATCTTTGCCCAATCCACTAATCTTCTCAGCTGGAGATCTTTTTTCAAACGGGATTCGGGTTAGAAGGGGCTCCCGAGCAGCTTAAATTGCACCAGGTCCAGAAATATAGTGTCATGGGAGGTTTCTGTGTTGGACCCAGCTGTTCTTCCCTGGGCCTCCTGCTTGAGCTGTCCTGGCTTCAAAAAGCTGGCAGAATTTCATGTTTTAATGTTTGCCAGTGTGTTCACAGAAAAGAGCAACAATAATCTTATTGTCTTCTTTTATCACATAGTGTACTGCAGGGGTGGGTTCTAATTTTTTTTACTACAGGTTCTGTGGGCGTGGCTTATTTTGTGGGTGTGGCTTGGTGGGGGGGTAATGTGACTGGGTGGGCATGGCCAACTTTTTTTTTTAAAACTTTTAAAAGCATTTTTTCTACAACCTTAAGAGGTTGCAGAAAAAAATGCTTTTAGAAGCTTCTGACAATCGGGCAACTCAGCTGGGATCGTCAGAGGCTTTTAAAGGCATTTTTTCCCTTACAACCTCTTCTGCTGAAGAGGTGGTAGAAAACCTACAGATCATCAGAGGCTTTTGTTTTTTACTTTTAAAAGCATTTTTTCGGCCGAAGAGGTTGTAGAAAAAATGCTTTTAAAAGTTAAGAAAATAAAGCCTCTGATGAAGTAGGCGGGGTAAGCGAGCGGTGACCGGGCCGGTGACCGATTCGGGGGCGTGGCCAGCCAATGTTATTACCGGTTCTCCAAACTACTACAAATTTTTACTACCGGTTCTTGTGAACCTGTGCGAACCGGGAACAACCCACCACTGGTGTACTGTGTATTTGATGTATGTTTAGGAAAAAAATAAATCAATAAAAGGCAAAACATTTCATTTGTGTCTTAAACTGTATTCCGTACTTTGCAGCCCATTCGCTACTCTTTCAAACATCATTTTGAATTTGTTTTCTACATAATTTTGCATTATCTGCAAATTAGAACCACTTGATAGTCCAGACTGATGAGGGACCATCAAGGAGGGCCTTTTGAGTTCCGAGTAGTATTGTGTGGAGGTGCCAACCTTTGTCATGGTGCCATTGGCCAAGATTATTGGGTGAAAGATACCTGTAAGCAAAGGTGGAGAACCATATTTTTTCTCTCTCTCTCCTGTCTATCCAGTTATCCATCTACCTGGGAAAGCGAGACTTTGTGGATCATGTGGAATCTGTGGAACCTGTCGGTATGTGATTTGCTTTAAATCCTGTTAGTGTTGATCGCATTGTACAGATTCTGCAACACTTTTTATTAAGGGACATACGCTTTCATGAGCTCACTTCATCAGATGCAAGGCCTGATTTAGGGTTTAAATTGGCATGAGGGGTGATGAGGACAATGGGGGTGGGGAAGAGAAAAGAAGACAGAGCATTTTCAGTGATTCGGTTAAGACGGTGTTTCTCAACCTTGGAACTTTAAGTGGTGTGGACTTCAACTCCCATGCTGGCTAGGGAATTCTGGGAGTTGAAGTCCACATAGCTTAAAGTTGCCAAGACTTGAGAAACATTGAATTAAGAGATAAATTATTGGTTTTGTTTGAGATAGAACCTATACTAATAGATCATTGGGCTGGATTTAGGATGAGTTGTTCACAAATGGACCAAACCCTGATACTATTACTTTGGTTATAAAAAAAAATGCAGTCAACTGTAGATTTTAGGTCTGTTTTTGGTTCATTTTCCAAGGATAAACTACAGTAAATGTTGAATATTTCTTCTGTTGATAGAGACTTTGTTTTGTTGCTGCAAATCTAGGAGATGATCATTGTTGTGCTCCTCTCTATTTAGCTGTTTCAGTCAGACCAACAACTCTGGCCATTTGGAAACTGGAGGGTTTAGCTCAGCCCTTTCGGTTTCCATCTGTAAACTCTGTGACATTTTGCAAAAAAGTCGCCGTGTTCTGATTGTGATCCAGCTTTTACAAAACTCTTTTTACAAGGCTCATCTCAAGGGAACCAGAGTCCCTGCCAGCCGTTTATACTTTCACTTTGGAACACCATTCACGTAGAATTGCTGTAAGTTTGATGTGCCAAACTAAGCTAAGACCAGGATTGGCTGAACTTTAAAGAGGACAAAATATAACCTCATCTTTTTGCTTTCTTATCAAAATTCTCCTAGAATAATAGCCTCACATGATATCTAGACTAGTGAAAAGAAGAACTAGGAGAGACGTGATAGCAGTGTTTCAATATTTGAGGGGCTACCACAAAGAAGAGGGGTCACCTATTCTCCAAAGCAAGAAGCAATGGATGGAAACTAATCAAGGAGAGAAGCAACCTGGAACTAAGGAGAAATTTCCTGCCAGAACAATGAAGCAATGGCTTAATAGTTAATTGTTAATTAAGGAATGGCTTGTCTTCAGAAGTTGTGGCTTTTACTAGCCTTAGCTCATTTTCTACCTTTGCCCTATATTCTGAGCTGAAGCTTGGTACGTAAGCCTGCTTGGTGGTTATATCTGTTTCATCCAGGTAAAATAAGTATCCTTCCCTAGTCTTAGTCCCTTTGTGAGCTGGCTCTTCAAATACAGTTTCCTAATTTTCTTCCTCACTCATGTGTTTGAAACAATCCTTAAACTGTTTCTCAAGTATTCTCAGTTTGCTACAGTGTAACTTTTGGAATTCGTTGTCAGAATGTATTTCTATGCAGCAACTACAGTAGTATTCAGCCTGTAGATGGCAGTATTTTTAACTTTGGATCTATGGTATACATACTATATACTCTATGTTCTACGCTCTTTAGTTCTACATAGAGTTTCCTGTTTCCTATTACAGTTATATAGTTGAGCAGTAAAGCACATGGTGAATGTACCCTTTGCTTGCTCTGTGTAGTGCTTTATATAAACAGAATTTCTAACAGTAACACATTTGCCTTGTCCCAAAGGTGCTTTTTCAGGAGCCAACTGGACTTTCTAGTTTTTCTTAAGATGTTTTGCTTCTCATCCCAGAAGCTTCTTCAGCTCTGACAGGATAGTGGGGAATGGAAGGATTTATATTCCTTGCAGACAGTTGGCCATTTGCATCCTTTTAGAGGGTTGTTGAAGCACTTGGAGGTTTATCTGTGTCCTCAGGGTCACCTGAGTGGTGCTCCTGGTTCCTGTAGTTTGCAATTTTTTTCCTCTGGAAATCCATTGGGATTAGGAGTAGGAATGGATAAATCCTTCCATTCCTCACTATCCTGTCAGAGCTGAAGAAGCTTCTTGGATGAGAAGCGAAATGTCTTAATAATAAAAAATGCCTATCCTATCCTATCCTATCCTATCCTATCCTATCCTATCCTATCC
>WNWU01000035.1:11602927-11638201 GCA_012654045.1 Ptyas mucosa
AATAATAATAATAATAATAATAATAATAATAATAATAATAATAATAATAATAATTTAATTTATATCTCGCCCTTCTCCCAGAAGGGACTCAGGGCGGTGAACAGCCAGAATTAAAATACATACAATACAAAAATTAAGATAATTAAAAGATATTAAATCAATCGGCCTCCCAATTTAAAACCCCAAATCTATAAAATTCAAAATCCCAATTTAAAACCATTTAAGCTAGGCCGGCTTGCTGGAATAAGTAAGTCTTCAAGGCTTTGCGGAAGGTACGAAAATAAGAGGAACTTATTGCTGATTTTAGTAACCTATTGTGATTTCAGATTTATTACCATGGGGACCCGATTGGAGTGAACGTGGACATAAACAATACTACCAGCAAGATTGTGAAGAAAATTAAAATATCAGGTAAGGGACAAATTGAACAAGCCATAGAAGCAGCCCGTTCATCAGCTATTGCCCAGTTGGGCCCTCTGTCCACTTCGGTCTTTTAACCTTTTGCATCACCCAGTAATTCTTCAACTGAGTTGGTCACCAGACGAAGGTTGGAAGCCCTGGGCCTTAGGATGTTGAATGACTTTAAAAGTCATGCCTTGGGGGTGGCGTGGGTAGTGTAAGAGAGCCAGGGGTCGTGGCCTTTGTGGCAGCGGTGAAATTCACTTACCTTCTCTACCGGGTTGTGAATTTCATAGGGATGGAAAAGAATTGAATTGAATTGAATTGATTAAATTTTTATACTGCCCTTCTCCCAGAGGGACTCAGGGTGATAAACAGCCAGAATTAAAATACATACAATATGAAAATTAAAATAATTTAAAACATAATTAAATCAATTTGGCTTCCCCAATTTAAAATCCCTTACCCATAAAAATTAAAAGTTTTTAAGCCAGCCCGGCTTGCTGGAAGAAGAAAGTTTTCAGAGCCCGGCGGAAAGTACGGAGGTCTGGGATCAATCGTATCCCTGGGGGTAGCTTGTTCCAGAGGGCGGGTGCCCCCACAGAGAAGGTTCTCCCCCTGGGGGTTGCCAGTCGACATTGCCTGACCGACGGCACCCTGAGGAACCCTCTCTGTGGGAGCGTATTGGTCGGTGGGAGGTTATGGGTGGCAGAAGGTGGTCTCGTAAGTACCCGGGCCCTAAGCCATGGAGCGCTTTAAAGATGAGAACCAATGCCTTGAAGCGCACCCGGAAGACCACTGGGAGCCAGTGCAGCTCGCGCAGGAGAGGTGTTACATGGGAGCGCCATGTCGCCCCCATAATCACCCGCGCGGCTGCATTCTGGACCAGTTGGAGCCTCCGGGTGCTCCTCAAGGGGAGCCCCATGTAGAGAGCGTTACCTCCAGGTCTTCTAGTGGTCAAGTGGTGGTCTATTCTTGAAAACCTTGAAAAATAATGGAGGTTTTCCCAATTTGCACATCTCTACCAACATAACAAAGTCTATAAATGCGCTAGAGCAGAGGCCCCCAACCTCTGGTCCGTGGACCAGGCCACAGGATGCCAGAAACTGGGCCACACAAACAAGCAAAGCCCCATCCACTGGATGCAGGCAGCATGCAAAAACCACAGCCCCTGCAGTCCATGGAAAATCCTCTCTCCACGGAAGTGGTCCCTGGCACCCAAATGTTTGGGGGCCACTGCACTAGACAACCAAAAAGACATTGTACATCATTGCTTGATTCCCTGCTCAGCTTATATCACAGATTGAACATTGCACGTATTCCAAAATACACGACTTCCATCATTCATTGTGCATTACAGGCCTAATGATCCCTAATCCCATCTTCACATTAGTGTGAACCGTTTCATAACTTGAGCTCAAGCAGTTTATTATACAACGTTCAGAACGTGTGAATATGGTTCTGGAAAAAGCATCCATGGATCCTTCACTGATTTTGTAATCTTTCACCAATAATCACCACAGTCACGTTTTGAGATGCTTTCCTTTGCCAGGGACATACATTATAAACTCACGCTTAAATCACATATTCAAAACAGATCTTTTTCTAAGCAGATATCCACCAAACAATCATCGTTCTCATTCATTGTTGGTTATCTGAAAGGCCAAATCAGTTTTTTTGAACCATGATTCACTGCTCACATCCCACCAACTTAGTAGAAGGTACATGTAGTGTACTAACAGAGTAGCAGAGTTGGAAGGAACCTAGTTCAGCCTTCTGCTCAAATTGACACACTCAAAATATGCGGGTGCTCCATCACTGGAGGTTTTTAAGAAGAGATTGTCCAGAATGGTACAGGATCTTCTGCCTGAGCATGGGATTGGACTAGAAGACCTCCATGGTCCCTTCCAACTCTGTTATTCTGAAATATGAAAGTATTAGGGACATAGTTCCACCTGCATGTTTTGATAAACTTGTAATATCTGTGTAAAATCCCCCACTCCCTACAACCTTAGAGGATTACCACTGTTCTACGGTGTCTCCTTTTCTCTCCAGTTGACCAGGTGACAGATGTGGTTCTCTATTCCCTGGATAACTATACGAAGACGGTCTGCTCAGAGGAATTTGTGTAAGTGGCCTGTCTTTGGTGGGTGGGAGTCAAGGAGAAGAGAGGGCGGTGGGTCCAGTCTCGGTAGAACGTTCTCTTGGGGCTTTGGCTAAAGACAGCAGTTGTAAGCAGAGCATCTCTGATGGTCTTCTGCTTTGCTCCAAAACATGATATATATATGTGTGTGTTTTATTCATGTTTGAATTCTTAAAGACATTTTGGAGAATGGAATCTTTATAGTTGGATGTCGTATGGAGATATGAAAGCCCTGGACAAGGGAAAAGGTCACTCCTGAATTGAGGTGGGGGGATTCATCCCCACCCCAAAATGGAGGAAATGGCTGTTTAGGTGATCTGATCGTTCAGAAGTTAAAGTAGGGGTTCATGAAATTGCTCGATTTGGATGAATTGGGGATAATTCCAGTGAATTCAGGAAAGGAGGGATCATTCTGCCTCATGCCATGTTTTGATACATTGGAGGGGACCTGTCCCTCTCACCTTTTCCAGTGCATACGCACACAGTAAAGCTCCTCCTTTGCACACACAAGAGGCCCACAGAATGGGAGTGCAGGCGTGTAAGTCACACGTTCCTTGATTGAAGTCTATTTTTCTTCTGATGGGGAAAAATGATTTTCTCCATCGGTGCCAAGCTAGAGTTTTCGCAAGCATCAGCTGATCTCGTCCACTGATCTTGCCTCCCTTTTCCCACAGGGAGAACGTGGCTGCAAACTCCACTTTCTCCAAAACGTTTGCGGTGACTCCCTTGTTGACCAAGAATCGCGAGAAGCGTGGTTTGGCTCTGGATGGGAAGCTGAAGCACGAGGACACCAACCTGGCTTCCAGCACCATGTAAGAGGAAACGCCTCCCTCCCTCCCTCCCTCTGGCTATTGCTCCCCAGCTCTTCCAACGTCTCCCCTTCTTTCTCCTTAGTCTGAGGCCTGGGATGGACAAAGAGGTTCTGGGCATCCTGGTTTCCTACAAAGTGAGGGTCACCTTGGTGGTATCGAGAGGAGGGTGAGTCTTTTTTTCCAGAAGAACAGCGTGAAAAAACCCCTTTGGATTCTGCCCCAATGCCTCCGTCTCCCTCTGTCCCCCCTCCCACAGTTTTCCTTGGGGAACTCAGCCCCACTTGACATTGGGACATGCCTAGCCACTGGTGGGGTGTGGGGGTGTGGGTGGGAGTTTCCGTGGCTTTGAGTGGCAATCTGCTCAGAGAGCCGGTCCAGAGCCTTCGCCACTGCCCGGGCTTCCTTTGCTCTCTTCCTGGTGGGTTCTTGCCTGGTATTTTGATTCTGTTTCATTCGTATGATCTGCTAGGTCAAGTACAGGAAATCCTTGACTTGCAACGGTTCATTTAATGACCGTTTGAACTTACAACGGCACCGAACAAAGTGACTTCTTATCGTATTTTCACACTTATGACTGTTGCAGCATCCCCATGGCCACGTGACCAAAATTCAAGATGCTTGTCAACCGACTCATACTTATGACGGCTGCAATGTCCCAGGGTCACGTGATCCCCTTTTGCAACCTTCTGACAAGGAAAGTCAACAGGGGAGCCAGATTCACTTAACAACCGTGTTACTAACTTAGCAACTGCAGTGATTCACTTAACAACGGTGGCAAGAAAGGTCATAAAATGGAGTAAAATTCATTTAACAACTGTCTTGCTTGGCATCAGAAAGTTTGGGCTCGATTGTGGTTGTAAGTCAAGGACTTCCTGTACACATACGGGGGCAGCCTTTGGCTTTAAATGATATCACGACTGATATATATTAACAACGTGATATGTGACATTAAATTAAAGGAGAAAAACCATCTCAAATGGCTCGAGAGGCCTCTTCCCCGTCCATTTGCTAAAGGCAAGCAAACCCTCATTCAAGTATTCATCCGCAGTCTTGAGCTGCAAAGGTCTTCCAGAATTGTGTGATGGTTATTCTCTTGCTTTAATAGCCCATCATCGTTCTTGAGCTCTCGATCAATTCGAAACCCAGCTAGCTTTGGCTGATCTTTAAAAAATGACGCTGGGTCAGCCTTTCTCAGGACTCGGGTGGGAGACCCACAGGGCGTTCCAGGGGGATAGACTAGACTGGGAAAATTGGTTTCCATGCTGTTGGCCCACCACCCAAAGCAGGTCAGAAAGGGATCAAGCAAACACAGGAATGACTTCATTCTTTCTTCAACATGCTAAGATGAAGCCCGGCATCCTTGCCATGCATTCATTAATCAAACAAACCAACATTGCAGGGAGTTTGGGCCTCTACTTAATGCTTCTAGCTGGCCTGTTAAACTGTGTAACTAGAATAATCGGAGAAGTTTAATCAAGGAAGTGTAGCAATTTCAGTCTATTTGCACAATTCCTCTGTGCCTATATTGGACAGAAATTGGAGATTGGAGGCTGAACGCCAGCAATTTACTGGCAAAAAAATAGCAATGGAGAGTTGCTGTTCTGGGAGCCAATTTGGTTTAGTGGTGAAGGTGCCAGGCTATAAACCAGGTGAGTTCTAGTCCCTCCTTAGGCATGAAAGCCAGCTGGCTGCCTTTGGGCCAATCACTCTCTCAGCCCAGTCCACCTTACAGGGTTGTTGTGGGGAAAATAGGAGAAGGAAGGAGTATTAGGGATGTTCACCACCTTGAGTGGGTTATAAGAATAATACAGGCAGAAAACAAACAAACAAATAAATAAGTAGATTAAATAAATTAAATAAATAAATACCAGTAAATAAAAATATAAATAAAATACCTCCCCTTTCATATATGTGCAGTGCCCTTTGTGTAGTCCATACTTTTTTTTTGAATCAAGTTTTGTTGATTCCCCCCCCCCCCCCCAGTTTTCACCTGCATATTTTATGAACAGAGTATTGGCCATATCATAACTTATACAATTTAACATATTCAAATACATTTTACTCAGTTACAATTTTTGCCATAATTTCCTTTTTCCATTTTTTGATCATTTCTTAAAATTTCTATGCTTATTTGTATAAACAACATCTTTATTCGCCCTCAAATTCTAATTTTTCTGTTTTAACTCATATTTATTCTCTTTTATTTCTTTATGTATTCCATACTGAGCCTTCCTTCTTTCCACAGCATCCTGGGAGATCTCACATCAAGGTGAGTACGGATTTATTGATCACTAAATCAGTTTATTCCCGGTTGTTTTGAAAGGTGCCTGGCTTAAGCTTTGCAGACTGTGCTCTTGAGTGGGTGCCGTCATGCTGCGATACCTTTGAGGTTGGTGGGTTATCGGAGGGCCAGTAAGATGGCTTTCAGGGTAGTCCCTGGATTAGAGATTGTGCTTGCATATAGAAGAAGAATGTGAATAATTTGGGCTTTGATTCCTGGTCAGAATGTACCAAGATGTGCCATTCCTGCCCTCACCATTAGCAGGGAGCATCACTCATGGCATAAAGGTAATTAAGGCTGGTGACCCAGTGTGGAGTTTGCTCTTATTAAGGAGCAGGCGTGAAAGCCTCGGTTGACCAGAGCCAGGATGGCTGGCCGGGTTCAGTCTCTGTGCTGGCAGCCACAGCCTAGGCAAAATGGCAATGTAGAATAAGAAGAGTCAATGTATAGCATATAAGGAAGCCAAGAATGTGACGTACGTTGTGTCTATGAGTCTGTGAGAAAGGGGAAAGCTCAAGAAATATTAGACTGAGACTGGTCTGATTTTGTGGAGCTGATGAACACACAAAGTGAAGTGAAAGTGTGGGTTTAATGATAGTTACAAGCACTAAAAATACCTCAGAAACTCTTTGTGTCATTTGGGTTGCTTGGATGTGTATGGAAGGAGGCAGAGCAGAGCTTGGCAACAGCCCCTTGGTGCTTCCAGTCAGTGGCCCATGGAGCTGTGCCTGCGTCCACGGCCTCTCCAGGATGGGTGTGCTGGTTCTCACCTTGTTAAACGTACACAGAAGCCAACGGAAGAAGTGCTCTGGCAGGTGGGGCTTAGGTGTCCCCAGTGTACTTGGTCAGGGGAATCAATCACCACCTGGTTGGAGGATAGAAACGTGTTGGGACTCTAGGCAGCCTGAGACACCTGGAGAAGGCCTGCTGAGTGTCCCTTCTCATCTAGGTTTCATTGGAGGTTCAGGACCTCCCTCCCTCCCTCTGACAGCATAGGGTGCCCCACAGGGGTAAAAGGCAGCTTCCCTTCTTGTCATTGGAATTGCAGAAGCTGTCTCTTCCCAATCTTCCTTAGGCCCCAGCTGATTGGTCAATGGGGCTTCCTCCAAGCATGTGTATTTCTTTTGCATATTTCATTGTTTGTTTGTTTGTTTTTTAAAATCAATTATTTATTATTGGGTTTCTTTTTATTCTGTTGTGTATGGCCCAGGGTCAAAAGATCAGTCAGTTAAAAACTACTTGAATAAAACAAATGCACCTGTAAAAAACTTAAATGAATTTTACGTTAAAGAACATTCTGTGTCTCCTTTGGCTAAATTGATGTGGTTTCCTTTTCAGTGACGTCTCCGTTGAGATGCCGGTTATTCTGATGCATCCTAAGCCCCCCGAAAGTAAGTGTTGTCTAGGAAGCCCCTCGGCCTCGCTGTCTCAAGACCAGGCGGCTTTGGGGGAACGCCAGGCTCTGGGAAATGCTCCAGTTCTCCAAACTGGAATCAGCCACAGGCCCTGTTCCTTCAGTGATGGGAGAAATCCAGGGGCCACTGATCGAGGGGGGGATGCGAAGGGCCTGTCTTTGGGGGTACCCCGTCTCCGCAAAGCAGGCAGCAAATGTCTGCCTTTGGGGGAGGATTTCATGCTGCTCTTAGAAATGGACATTGGAACCAGGTTGTTTATAGAAATGCGCTTTCCCCATTCTTAAAAGCATAAAAAAGGCTGCCTGGAACACATTTATTTATTTATTGGTTCGATTTATATGCCGCCCTTCTCCGGAGACTCAGAGCGGCTTACAATGCGTTAAGCAATAGCCTTCATACTTTCGTATATACTGCTTAGTAGGGCTTTTCATTTATGAAAATGAAAAAATAATAATAATAATGAAATGGGGTTCTTTCCCCAAGCCCGGCCTTCCAACCGCTGGACCCTTCCTCATCCAATGCTCAGCCCCCTCTCAGTCAACTCTTCTGCCCCCCCAGGAGTTCTGATCGTTTTGGTGCCACAGGAGGGAGCCTGACCATGTATTTAAATGGCACCATTGATGCTCCAGAATGGAGTGGTTCCAACACCAGCGCCCCAAGATAAACAATAACACCCCTCTCATCAACCAACCCTCTAGCAAACAAAACACACACACACACACAAATACACACATATCAATAATTAGCAAGTGCATCTAACTGCCAGAGCCCAATGCTGGGGAAGCACCTGGACTTTCAGACCTTGCAAAAGGCTAAATTCCTTGAATAATCTTTTTTTTTCTGGCTGAAGAGGTGGTAAAAAAATGCTTTGAAAAGCCTCTGACGATCCCAGCTGTGTTGCCTGATCATCAGAGAGGCTTTTAAAAGCATTTTTTGCCACCTCTTCAGCCGAAGAGGTGGTAGAAAAAATGCTTTGAAAAGTTAAAAAAAAAAGTTGGCCACGCCCACCCAGTCACATTACCCACCACCACCAAGCCACGCCCACAGAACTAATAGTAACAAATTTTACATTTCACCCCTGCCCCACTGACAAGAGTTGTTTCTCGAGGGGCAAGTCCCATCCGTTGGAGGGCTGCACCAGGCTGAAGGTTGACTTGGGTTTTCAGTATCTGTAAAGCTGCAGGGACCCCATTGGCCACCTGTATGGCCCAATTTTCCAGTGTTTCAAAAAAGGCCTGAGAAGTGGACCTGTTTACTTGGTGTCTCTGTGTGCCTTGGTTTGTGTGTGGGTGTGTTGCACCTGGCCAGCTAATAGGTACAGATGGGCAGGGAGTTTTTGTTCAATTCGTCATGATTAATGTGACTAAATGGCGCATGCATTTCTCTTTCATCCTCTGCCTCTTCCTGATTGACAGCAATATCCAGGTAAGGAAAGAGGGCTCCACACTAGAATTGGCAGCATGTCATTCTGGATAATTCATTCTCCAAAATAAATTTAGCTCTGACAAAAACTCCCTGTTGTTAAGAATGGGGGATTCGTCTTCTGACTACCCCAAACCCTAATTTTATGCAATTTTACTGAACTTCAATTTCTATGAAAAGTTAATTAATTGGAAAGCTTATATGATATTCTCGTGTTTCACTGTAGAAGAAAAATGTGCTGATTTTGTTGTACATTTTTATCAGGTAGTCTTTAGACCAGAGTTTCTCAACCTTGGGAACTTGAAGATGGGTGAGCTTGAATTCCCAGAATTCCCCATTGCTGGCTGGGGAATTCTGGACGTTGAAGTCCACCCGTCTTCAAGTTGCCAAAGTTGAGAAACTCTGTTTTAGACAAATCCATCCTCCTAAATCATATTTATAGATTCTTACCTGTTGAATGAGTATCTGAAACTGCTGAACCAATATCAATAGTGGTTTCCTCCCCCATCCCTTCTGATGGTCCCATATCATCTTCTGCCTGGTAGATTGGCTTGTTGTGTTCAGCCCCACTCCTCCCTCCCCCTGCCCATCTGGAAGAACAGATTTCCACTGGTGGCACCCAAGGAGCCCCCACCCCCTCAGACCCCAAGAACCAGGAAAGAGACCCGAAAGCTCCGAGAGCTGGCCTTTTCAGCTCTGCTTCCTTCCAGTCTCCTCAATTCCTAGTATTTGCATCAGAGCGGGACCTCTGGGCTGAGCAAACGGGTGGTCCTGGTTGCACATGGAATGGTGGGAGTTGCTATTCACCCTTGTCCTGGAAAACGTTCCAAGGGCAGAAGAGTTGAGGGAACGAGGGCTCGAATGCAAGACCAGAGACTGATTCTATCGTAGCTTGGACTCTCATTTTGAAACCTGGCTTTCGTTTTCCGTGATTTTCAGCGATGACGTTATGGTTGAGGAATTTGCCCGCCAGAAGCTCGGAGGAGAAGGGGAAAGTGAGGAGGAGGAGGAAGGAAAAAGCTAATACTCAACTGTCTTCAGTAGGGGCTACTTCAGAGTTTCAACGCCGAGATTATTTAGGGCATTTTCATGAGTTCCGTGCATTTTACCTTAATATTTCAGTATTGTGTTTGTAATGTGATAATTTCTCGTAAGCCTATTTTTTCCGCTGTGTTTAATGCGTTTTGCAAAAGACTCGCTGTACTCTGAAGTTTTCCCCCTAAGCCTGAAAGCATGAAGGAGACAGCCAGCCATGCACCAAGGTGGCTCCTCCACTCCTTCATTTTGCCTGCTTCCTTTCCCCGATCTTCCAACCGCTGGACCCTTCCTGATCCAATAAACAGCCCCCCCTCTCAATTGACTCCCCCCCCCAGCAGATTCTGATCATTTTAGTGCAGTTGGAGCTGACCTGACAACCCTTTCCTAAGAATTATTGGTATTATTGGAAAAAGCTGATTATCCAGATATCCTGTGATTGTGTGAATAAATGTTATTCTATCAAAATGCTTTGCTGGACATGTGTTTATGTTTAAACTCAGTTACTGATAACTGACTCATTACCTCTGCTGGAAGTTGGCTGTAAGCTTCCACGACCCTTTCCTGTGAAGTAATCTTTTCTCAGGTTGCTTTTGAAATTCCCTCCTATCAGTTTGAGGTTATGCCCCCTCCCCCCCGTTCTTAATTTCTGCATAATACTGAAAATACTGCCTTCTAGAACTTTATTCTCACCCTTAATATATTTAAAGGTTTCAGTCATGTCCTTTTCCCCTTTCTGTCCTCCCAGGCTGCAGATATTCAGTCCTGCCAATCTCTCCTGATATGTTTTGTCTTTCAGACTTTGCACAGTTTTGTGCTTGTCTCTGGACTCAGTCTTACCTATGCCTTTTTATTTTTTTTAAAAAAGATCCTTCTCACACTTACCGCTGTTGAAACAGGATCACCCATTCTGTGCCTGTGCATTTGATTTTTCTTGCATAAGTGTAAAACCTTTTCTCACTGCTAAATTCCATTTTTTTTGGATGGGGCCCACTCTTCAAGTCTGTCAAGATCCTTCTGGGACTTAAACCCATCTTCTAAAGTGTTGGCTATTCCTGCCAGCTTGGTGTGGTCTGCAGATTTGATGAGTTCCCCTCATTTATTTCTTCATCTAAATCAGTGTTTCTCAACCTTGGAAGCTTGAAGATGGGTGGACTTCAACTCCCAGAATCCCCCAGCCAACAATGCCAAAGAATCCCAAAACGGAAAAAAAAAGAAGCAGTAAAGGAAAGCTGAAGTCATAAGCCCTGTCCCAGTTCCACTCAGTGAGTCTTTGCTTAATGACTGAGTTGTTGCTCTCAATCCTGGTTGCTAAACAAGGACTACCTGTTGCTAACCAGACTGCTGTTTCATCCACGTTTACCAATTACATTTTTTATTCATCTCCAGCCTCAACTTTTATTGTCCAAACTATAGAAGAAGGTTGAGGAATATTTTCCCTACCCAGCTGGGCAGCAGGCAGATGCTGCCCTCTGGTGGCACACGAGGTTAATGCACAGCTTGGAGCAACAATGAAAAGTCCATTGTGTGATGTGGCTGCCCTTCCACATTTAACCCCCATTCTCTAAAAGCAGCAAAGGCTTTTAATGTTATCTTTATTGTTATTTTAAATGTCAACTAAATTTGAGTCTCTGATTTTAAAGAGCATGTCAGGACTGCTACCTCATGCCTGCGCTCTGCTACCGTTCAGAGCCAGCCTGCCATGGATCCTGGGGTGGAGGGTGGAAATGGGGGGGGGGGGGGGAAGGAGGTGTGAATGCTTGGGGGAAAGTGAAACGGATGGAAATAAGTCTGCTTCTCAGATCCTCAAGGTCGTTTCCCGGGGAGAAGAATGCAGCTGAAAGGCAGCCTACACTCAGAGTGTGGGTTTCAAAAACATCAGAAACTGATTGAATGTTGGGGGCTCAATGGGAAATGCCTGGGAGGAGAACATTTCTACCTAGGGATCTGGCACAGGAATCTCAGTTCCGACTTTGCTCTACTGTATTTCACTTGACCTTTAGTAAACTATTCCTTTCTCAACAAATGGAGTCGAGGATTGTTCTTGCTTAATTAAAGGATCAAGTTGAGGCAGGACTGACACAGCTCCTCTGAAAGAGATCACCAGGATCAGCTCACTTCGAAGGGCACTTAGTACCACAAACCAGTGTTTCTCAACCATGGCAACTTTAAGATGTGTGGACTCCCAGAATTCCCCAGCCAGCCAAGCTGTTGAAGTCCACACATCTTAAAGTTGACAAGGTTGGGAAAAAGCTGCAATAGACCACTGTCAGTGTCTGCAGAATTGTCATCAAATGTTATCATGTTCTCAACTGGTGCTTGATCATCTTCCTTATTATTGGAATTTTAGACATTTTCAGAAATAATGTTCTGGAAAAGGAGAGGCCAACAAGACCTCCTAAACAGGTTTCATTCATTCTATCTGTGGTGAATACATCACCTCAAACGTCTTCAGGACTTCCAAACGTTAACTTCCAGAGCTCAAGAAGACATCTGGGTTCAGTTCTCCACAGACTCCTGAAGAGAATAAAATAGAACTCCAGTTTCGACTGAAGATGCACCAGTGCTGAGGAAAACTAAAAAGTTGCCTGAAGGCATGACATACCAGCCATCTTAACCACTAAAAGGAAAGTGGGCAGCTCAGAAAGCCATTGGTAGAAACCCACCCAAATTTCTATAGAAAAGGATTTTGCTTGCTTTCCTAAGAAACTGTTCTCTCTCTTCTGACTTTCAACAAGAGGGCGACCAGGAGCAGATGCGGGGCCCTGTGTCACTCCTGAGGGCTTTGGGACTGCCCAACCCCAAGGAGCTTGCCCGTTGGCAACCGATGGGAGGCTGGAGGATCTTCTCTCACCCGCTTAAACTCTGGTGGGAGGCTGAAGACTCAACCCCCACTTGTCTCAAGGGCACTTTTTCCCTCCTTCAAAAGGCAACTGGAAAAATCCTTGAGGAAGAAGGAAAAAATCCCACATTTAACCTCATTCTTCCTCAAGCTCAAGCTTCATCAGCTCTGATGGTGGAGGGATGGAAGGATAGGTACTGGTACATATACATACCTATGGATAGATACAGGACAGATATCTTCCTTCCGTTACGCGGTCATTAGAATTGATGAAGCTTCTTGGATGAGAAGTGAAACATTGTCTCCTTCCAAAAGGAAACAAAAGTCTGGTTGCTTTTGAAGAAAAAAGCACCTTTGAGACAACTAGGACCTGGATGACTGAGAATCTCCACAGACAAATCCCACCCCCCTCACTTGGGCTCTAGTGAGAGGCTGGGAATCTTCCATCCGCCTCTCCCCATTGCTTGGCTCTGGTGGATACTGAGGGACATTCCACCCCCTGCCCATGTTTGAAGCTGCCCCACATCTGTTACTTTCTCTCCCCAAGGAGCCCCCTAAGTTTCCTAAGGGAGGAGGAGGAGGAGGAGGATGGAAGAATGGTGACAGGCCGTGGTGGCTCTCTGGAATTTCATCAACCAGCAGCTACTAAAATACGAGCAGGGGAATAATAAAAAAGAAAGTGCAAGAGAACTGCTCTCTTTTTGGTGGCAGTAAATTCATCTGTGAGTTGAATGATTACCTCCTTTTGGGATCTCCTTTGTTTGGTTCTTTTTTTCTGTTTTCTATTTTGTTTATTACTGTCCTACAAACACTTGCAATCCTCCAACAACATTGATTGATCCTACTTAATGTGCTAATTCAGCTTTAACCACAAGAGGGAGCAAAAGACTCATTTTTAGTTATCAGCCTACTTTAACTATAAGTGAAATACATAAAATGCCTGCTACTTTTTATACAGGCTTTGTTTTTACATATTCTTTAACACACATACACGCACGCACACACATGACTCTGTTCTACTTCCTGTGGAGATGCAAACAAACTAAAAATAAAATGTACATAAATAAATAAAACCAGGAAAAACAAAACTAGGAGGAAAGAGTCTAACCGCACTGTTACACGTCTATGGAGATTCTCAATCATCCAGGCCATGGTTGGCCCAAAGATGCTTTTCAGAAGGCAGCTGGACTCCAGTTCTTCTTCTTGTAGCAGTCTGGTAGACATAGGTGGGCTTCACATGCTGTAGCAACCGGTCTGCCCAGCACCGGAAGTGTGAGCGTGTGCCGTTGACGCATGTGTGTGGCGTCACAAAACATGGCAATTCGCTCGTGCACATCATCTGCACGTGCGTGCGGCATCAAAAACACAGCGATATAGGACGGGATTGCGTCTGGGTGGGTGGCCGGGCCCTGACCCTAACCCAGTGTTTCTCAACCTTGGCCGCTGGACGATGTGTGGACTTCAACTCCCAGAATTCCCCAGCCAGCAGAGCTGGCTGGGGAATTCTGGGAGTTGAAGTCCACACATCGTCCAGCGGCCAAGGTTGAGAAGCACTGCCCTAACCCTAACCCACCCATAGGCTGAATACCACCTCTGCTGGTAGCGCATTAGGTGACAGAACTAACCTCAGCCCAGACCACATATGTGCCATGGTGGCCCTTTGCCTAACCACTCCCTGTTTTAAATACAAAGAGGTTCTACAGACAAAGACACGGCTGTGCCATGGGCTTACCTGTGTCCCCCATTGAGACCACTCTCCACATGGAAGAGGTAGAAACCAAAGTCCTAAACCGCTTCTCAGGAATTCCACCCACTCACTGGTATAGATAGGTGGATGATACTTGGAGCAAGATTAAAACAGACAAACCCCCAAGTGGCCTCTACGACTCTGAGAGCTAATGACCAGAGGACTGTAAAGGATATAAATCCTCCCATTCCCCACCATTCAGTCAGAACTGAGGAAGCTTCTTGGCTGAGAAGCGAAAGGTTTTCAAGGGGAAAAAAAATCAAGAAAGTCCAGTTGTGTTTTGAAAGCACTTTTGGGACAACATTGTTAGACGCAAAGAGTGTGCAGTGTTTGTATTCCTACTTATTCCTACTTATGGAGGACTCAAATTACACCTGCCAGAAGTGCAAACTGGCTAGATAACTTGAGGAAAAGTCTCTGGAAGCCAGTCAAGCCACCAGGACGGCAGAGTCTCCCACGGTGAACATGATGAATGTGACAAATGCTTTTGAATTCAGGAGTGTCTTTCCAAACGGAGCGCGCCAAGGAAGATGAAGCAGAGCACAGCAAGGAAGATAAAAGGGAGGACAAGGGTGACAGCAATGAGTCACGCTAAGAACAAAAGAACAGAGAGAAGGAAGCCCTGGCTCTATTTGGGACGGAGCCATCGATCTCATATCCTCCTCCGGGAAGGAAACACCTGAAGAAAAGACTTTGCCAAATGTACCAGTGATAAGACGTAGCTCAGATTTTCCCCAAGGGGAAAAAAAAAAAAGACGTTTTGGTGATTGGAGATTCACTACTTAAAGGAACAGATTCAACATTTTGTAGATTAGGCAATTTCTTTTCTTTTTTTAAAAAAAAACATTTTAAATTAAGTTATTAAGTATTATAAAATAAAAAAGTAAATAAAAGAGCAGTGAGGAGGGAAGGGAAAGGGGAAAGAGAAGCGATGAAATGTAGGCAAAAGAATAGAAAAAGAAGCATTGATGTCCAACTCTTTCTGTTCCAGTAAAATAAGGCATTAGCATCAAATCACAGCTTTTTTGTTTTTCCATAATAATACGAACAAGTTATTTTTATAACAATCTATCAATCTAATCTATAAAACCTGAAGTCAAAACTACATTCTTTTTCACATCACGGATGAAATTCAGAAGCGGTTTCCATGTGGAAACAAAAGTACTTAAGTTCTTCTCTTTAATCAGAGGAGTCAGTTTTGCTATTTCAGCCCCAAGTCCATCAGCTTGTGCAGCCCTTCGTCCATGGTTGGTATCCAGGTGCCTTTCCCTTTTTGTGCATACAATAATCTTCCTGCTGTCAACATGTATAATAACAAGGTTCCAAATTTTTTCTCTAGTTCTTTTTCCATTAGTCCCAAAAGGAAAAATTCTGGTTTCATTTCTATCTCCATTTTCAGGATTTTCTGTATTGGAGTGTGAATCATACTCCAATTTTTTTTTGCTTTATCACATGTCCATCATAGATGATAAAAAAATCTCTCCTTTATTTTTACACTTCCAACATTCATTTGACATCCCTTTATACATCTTAGATAGCTTATCTGGATATTAAATACCAGCGATACATCCTCTTATAAAGAATTCTTTTTAAAATTATAATTTAGTGTAAATTTTAAACCCTTCGTCCACATATTTTCCCATTGTTCAAGCATCCCATTATATCCAATATTCCTTGCCCACTGAATCATACAATGTTTTACATGTTCATTTTCTAAGTTCAGTTTCAATAACATTTTATAAATCTTAGCAATAATATGTTCATCGTTGCTACATAATGAAAGTTCCAATTCATTTTTAACAAAATCAAATCCATAGCACTTTTTATCCAATTTCAGCCTTTCTTTCAGTTGCTGATAAGTAAACCAATGGCAAGCATAATCTTCTGATTCAAGTTCTTCCCTTTGCTTTAGTATTGGGGTCACCAGAATTAAAAGATAAAATTTTAACCATACGTCAACCAATCCGGCTTTGCCACCATTTCTTTTCTAAAAAAACCTTCCTGCGGCGACACCCAGAGAGGCAGCTTCGTAGAGAGCCTTAGATTAGACAATTCTTAAGGGTTGTCTTAGATTAAAGATGTGACGGAGAAAATGATCAAGCCCACACATTCTTCTTCTTCTTCTTCTTCTTCTTCTTCTTCTTCTTCTTCTTCTTCTTCTTCTTCTTCTTCTTCTTCTTCTTCTTCTTCTCCTTCTCCTTCTCCTCCTCCTCCTCCTCCTCCTCCTCCTCCTCCTTCTTCTCCTCCTCCTCCTCCTCCTCCTTCTGCCATACCCCTCATTGGACGTTGGTGATCATGTTAGCGATCCTATTTTTATGAACAGCTGCATGAAAAAATGCTGCTGAGTTTTGTCCAAACCAGGCCCTTAGGTTTTGAAACCATGATGTTCTTCTTCTGTCTGGACCTCGTTTGCCTTCAATCGTTCCTTGGAGGATTAAGTGAAGGATGCTGTATTTTTCTGGGTGTTGCATCACATGTCCAAAATATCCTAACTTTTGCTTTTTAATGGTTTTGATGATTTCCCTTGGCTTTCCCAGGCGGCTTATCACCTCCTCATTTCTGATTTTGTCAACCCAACTTCTGGCTGGGGGATTCTGGGAGATGAAGTCCACCCATCTTCAAGCTACCAAGGTTGAGAAACACTGATCTACAGGAAGGGCTTCTAGAAAGAGATGGGCTGCACCTCAAGACGACCAGCAAGAAGTAACATCTGGCTTGGCTCAGATGTTGGGAAGGGCAGAATAAAAACTAACAGATGAAAATTTAACAAGGAGAAATTTAGTCTAGAACTAAAGAGACATTTCCTGAGTGTGAGAACAATTAATCAGAAGTTGTGGGTGCTCCATCACTAGAGGCTTTTAAGAAGAGTTTGGATAGCCATTTGTCAGGAATGATATAGGGATTCTTGCTTGAGCAGGAGGTTGGACTAGAAGACCTCCGAAGTTCCTTCCAACTCTGGTTATTCTGTATTCTGTATCTCCATAAAATGCTTTTACCCATCTTAACTGCGAGAACTTGCTTTAAATGCCCAATTTCTCCTCTACTGTGTTTTGTATACACATCAGTGCAAAATATTAATTATACAATTCTTACCCCCCAGTTGTGAAAAGTAGAATACTAGTTCTTTGTCTTCCTCCTAGCAGATACCTTAGAAATAATTTTCAGGAAAGTAACTACATTTTGTCCAACAGCCCTTGCTGTTTGATATGAGTTAATTTTCTGGACATCATTTTCATAAAAGGTTTGTATTTATTTACCCCTTGGATTATCTTTTAAGTAGTTTTACAAGTTTTTTAAAGTAGTTACAATTACTAAGCCAAAGTTTAAGATATTTCATCATCTGCATATCTTAGAAAATCTAGTAATTTTACACTTTGTTTCATAATCTTTATATTATACCAACCCCTTTTCTGCCCTTGAGCTTTTAAAAGTTTACTTATTTTCCCTTACAATATTTTAGTTCATCTGCTTCCATTATTCTGACACTTCTCACTTCACTGGTGGCTGACTATAAAGAAGATCTGATTGACTGAGTTTCTACACCTGGATGCATCAGAGTGTCCCGTTTCCCCCCATGGGGGGTAATTGCACTTAATTAGAGACGGACCGTGGCTTTCCTTTGCAGCATAGTTTAAGAGAAAATAAGCCGGGATATAGTCTAAGAAACACATTTTATTATAAAGAGCCGAGACGTTCCTGGAAGGCAGCTGGAGGGGCAGAAAAGGGACCCCCAGTGAAGAGGAATGTCCGGGAAGCAGGTGATCCAAAGAATCAACGCAAGGAAGTACTCAATCCCAGAGCTACTCAGGTTTTCTTCAAGAAAATGGTCAAGAGCCTCAGGAGCAAAGCTGGTCTCAGAGTAAGACAGGGCACTGCTGGCTGTCCCCCCCCCCCGGAACCTCAGAACCCCCAGAGCAGCCAGTCCCAGAAGAGCAGCTTGTGTAGGGAGGAGGGTGATTTCTGGGGAAGTAGAACAACCCTCTGAGACCTCTCGAGAAAGTTTCTTTCAGGTATTTGTTGTGCTGGCTGGGAATTCTGGGAGTTGAAGTCCAGCCATCTTAAACTTGCCAAGGTTGGGAAACTCTGTCCTAAGAGATAACAGCAATATTAATAAAAGAGATAACAACAGCTTAGAGATAATAAGAGCATTCCAATATTTGAAGCGCTGCCACAAAGAAAGGGGGGGGGGGTTCAACTTATTGTCCAAAGCACCGGAAGGCAAGACAAGAAACGATGGATGGAAACTAATCAAGGAGAGAAGCAACCTGGAATTAAGGAGAAACTTCCTGACAGGGAAGACAATTAACCAGTGGAACAGATATTGCCTTCGGAAGTTGTGGGGGCTCCATCACTGGAGGCTTTTAAGAAGAGACTGGACAGCCACTTGTCTGACATTGTATAGGCTCTCCTGCTTGAGCAGGAGGTTAGACTAGAAGACCTCCAATGTCCCATCCAACTCAATTCTATTCTGTTCTGTTCACTGAGGTTTTGAAATCCATCTTTCACCATCCTTTCCTTTTCATTCATGTCAGGATGAATGAAACGGCAAGAGAGATTGTGGGGGGGGAAAGTCTCTGGAGGCCCTAAGGCCTTGGGCAGAAAGATGAAGGAACTGGGAGCATAAGTAATAATTTTAAAAATCAGTCCTGCCAACGGCAAACACTTCCTTCACCAAGAACTTCTGGGCAGAGGCGGAATCCAATTTTGGTGTTTGGCAACGCCTCCCCAATCTCGTCAGACGGGGTTTAACTAGAGCAAGAAAGGTCCCAAACGGAAGACAGGCAGTGACTAGAAAAACAGACCACAATGGGAAAGCCAGGAGGGCAGGCGATGCTTAGAATTTTGCAGGACATGGCCTGCAATATTGTGCAAAACCACAGATGTTTCTACACCAATGCCCAGTCTTGCCAGCCTCAAAGGATCAGGACGGTACATTCACTTGCAATTCGGAAAGTTTATTGCTCAAGCCTCTTCGAGTTGAACTTGGACTGTTTGTGGGTATGTAATGACTCTAAGCTGATGACGCATTTAACTCTCCCCCCCCCCCAGCTCTGCCTGCCCTTCACCTACATGTATGGGAAGTAGGGACACTCAGGGATACTCATGCAGGAAGGCAAATGTTAAGGTAAGAGGAATCACTGAAATTGATGGACACACAGACCCGGAAGACTACAATTTTCCCAAAAGTGTGTGCTCTGTCTCAGGTTGCAGACACACATGTAAAGTTGCTAAGGAGTTACTTACTAGATAAGCAAGTGACAGTAGTCAAGATTTATCTTGTTCTGTGCAGAGTGCTTGCCCGTATAAGTCCACTTAAAGTTCAAGCAGCAATAGAATGGTCCAACTCATTGCAAGAATCAAGAACCGAATCAGGTAATCAGCAGGTCCCATAGTAAAGGGTTCAAAAGCAAGGAAATATGGGAGCAAGAGTCACAAGCTGCAATTCCGAACATTGTTTCCAACAAAGTTTGAAGGCAAAAGAGCTACATAAATCTCTCTGCAGGCAGCTGGCTGCTATTTCAGAGGTCTCACCTTTTGCCCGGCAAGGATCCTCTTTGAATAGAGTTGTTCTGTTCACTGCTGTTGGCATCGACACCTGCAGCTCATCCAATTTGCAGATAACACCAAGCTAGAGAGAACAGTCAAATTTTAGAAGGTAGGCTCAAGATCCAGAAGGATTTTGATAGGGTTGAGCATTGGGCCCTATCCAAGAAAATGCTATTCAGTGATGAGAAAAGTAAGGTCTCACACCTAGACAGGTATATAATAGGTGGTATCTACCCTGTGTTTCCCTGAAAATAAGACCCTGACTTATATTTTTTTGAACCCTGAAATAAGCGCTTGACTTTATTGCCATGTGCTCAAAAGCTCGATCGGGCTTATTATCAGGGGATGCCTTATTTTGGGGGAAACAGAGCAGCACAATAGCAGCAACTATGAGAGGGATCTAGTGAACAGCCATTTAAGTATGAGCCAACATTGTGCCAAAAGAGCGAATACCCTTCTAGGTTGCATCAACAGAAGAATAGTATTGAGATCAGGTGAAGTGTTAGTATGACTTTATGCTGCACTGCTGAGACCAAACTTGGAATACTGCATCCGGTACTGGTCACTGCGATACAAAAATATGTTGAGATCCTAAGAAAGAGTGCAGAGAAGAGCAATAAAGACAATATGGAATCTGGAACTGAATTGTACAATGAAAAGTTAAGGGAACTGCTGGTAGGTATGTTTAGCTTAACAAAGACAAGGACTGGGGAGACCAGAGATAGTTCTCACAGGGAAGAGGGGGTCAATTTATTCTCCATAGCACCAGAGGGCAGGACAAGAATCAATAGCTGGAAGTTCATCAGAGAGAGCCTGGAAATAAGAAGCAATTTCCTAACAATAAGAACAATTAATCAGTGGAACTGATTGCCTCCTGGAGTTGTGGGTGCTGCATTGCAGGAGGTTTCAAGAAAATAGCAATAGTAATAGCACTGAGGCTTATATACCTCTTCACAGTGCTTTACAACCCTCTCTAAGCGGTTTACAGAGTCAGCCTCTTTCCCCCAACAATCTGGGTCCTCATTTTACTGACCTTGGAAGGATGGAAGGCTGAATCAACCTTGAGCCTGGTGAGATTCAAACTGCCAAATTGCAGGCAGCCGGCAGTCAGCAGAAGTAGCCTGCAGTACTGCATTCTAACCACTGTGCCACCATTTGTTTGAGATGGAATGAGGACTCCTTCCTTGGGCAATTGTTTGAACTAGAAGACCTCCAAGGTTCCTTTCAGCCCCATGGTTCTATGAAAATGGACTAACATTAAATATAAAGAAACCCAAACTAATGACAAGTACATCAACCTATGTTGGAACTGACATTTTGAAGTGGTGCAGAGCACCTGCCTCCTAGGACCATGAACGGTAAATGAATAAGCAGTCAAGAAATATTATTCTATGAAATGCACAGCAGACTAGTGCTTGGTAGAGCAGCCACAAAGACCTTGGAAAAGATATTCAAATGCTGTGATGTATCTATAGTTAAGTTCAGGATTGGGAAAGCCTGTGACGCTCTACAGAAGTAGAAGTTGAATTTTAAAAGAGCAGGATAGGAAGCGTATTGAGGTCTTTGAATGTTGGAGAAGACTCCGAGATTACAATGGACAGCCAAGGAAAAAACCTGATGGGCCATTGAAAAAGATCAACCCAGATTCTCACTCGAGGCACAAATGTCCAAGCTCAAATTATTCTACTTTGGACACGTGAAAACCCAGCTGTCTGGGAAAAGGCTCTGATGCTGGGAAAGATGGAAGGAAGAAGACGATCAGAACAAGGTGGGGACACTGTTGGAAGAGCCTAGGGACAGCATCATGGAAAATCTAATAAGCAACTTTAATTGCAAGTCTATAAGCTTGTTGCAGTAATGAAATCTCACATAAGGTAACTTTTTTCTCATGAAAGTTGCTATGAGCTAATTAAGAAAATGAAGATAGCAACTCACATGCGATCTGCTCTTCCAGTTATAGCCATCCCAACTTCACCTCTTGATGAGTGAAAAGAGGACTGGGGCGATAGGATAGCAGTGTTCCAATATTTGAGAGACTGCCCCAAAGAAGAGGGAGTCAAGCTCTTCTCCAAAGCACCAGAGGGCAGGAGAAGAAGCAATGGATGGAAATTGATCAAGGAGAGAAGCAACCTGGAATTAAGGAGAAACTTCTTAACAGTGAGGACAATTAAGCAGTGGCATGGCTTGCCTTCAGAAGTTGTGGGTGCTTCATTGCTAAAGGTTTTTAAGAAGAGGCTGGCCAGCCAATTGTCTGAAATGGCATAGGCTCTCCTGCTTGAAAAGGGGGTTTGGACTGGAAGACCACCAAGGTCCCGCATTGGTTGTGAAGACAATAATGCTCATGTGACTGCAGGATGCTGCAAAGTTGTAAATGTGAGGATTGGTTGCAAAGTTACTTTTTGCTACCATTTTAACTTTAAACAATGGCTGCATGAGGCAGTCAGTAAATGAGGACCACCTGTACTTCATTCCACACACTTTACTTCCATTGTAAAACGCTGTTATTGAATTTGGCAACCAACCTTTTATTCCACAATCACTCAAGCATTCCATAAGCTATTCACTTTATGCTTTCTCTACATCATTTTTTCTTTTTAAGACTTTCTAATCCTTTTTATCGGTGTAGAGTTGGGGTGACTGAATGGAGCCAAGCATTTACTGGCCGGATGCCCTTCCTGATGCCTACGCAGAGTTCCCAGCAGATATCTTCTCTTTGTGTCCTGATAGAGAAACATCTGTCACAGCCTAGGATCGAATTCTCAACCTTCTTAGTGGGAGGCGAGCGTCTTTGCCCCTAGGACACCAGGATGCTCACTTTCTCTACATCAATAATTCCCTAATAAATGTTTTTTTTTCAAATTCAGATTGCTTAACAGTGGAAATTTGGTCTACACATCTCTCTAATAGTATTGCTGCCTGGTTTTCCCCCCATTCCACTGACTTGTATTGTATATTTTTTATCATTATTAAGCAGGCACACAACCAGGAACACTTAATAAAGAGCTTCCTGTAGATTTTGAATTCATGGCTGCAACGTTTCCCTTTGTAGAGGGCAAACATGTCATTCTTCCTGATCCTCAGACAGCTACGAGTCTTAACACAAATGTTAAACAAATCTCACAGCTGCTTGATAAGCAAACCGCTCATATTTTAACATTTCTCCAGTTGCACCATGTATACCGGCAGCCTTAATGTTTTTTCAAGGTTCTTAATGACAGATCATTTTCATACTTTTTCTTGGATTACTACTATCTATACCAGAGGTCTTCAAACCTGGCAACTTTTAAGACTTGTGGACTTCAACTTCGAGAATTCTGGGAGTTAAAGTCCACAAGTCTTAAAGCTGCCAAGTTTGAAGACCTCTGATCTATACCAACACACACACACTCTAAAATATTCCTATCGGCATCTACAGTTTCATCCAAGCTCATTTCTAAGCCTGACTAAGCTGTGGCAACCCATCACTCTAAGATCTTAGACAGTTCTCCAGTTGAATTGTGATTAGCTGAGGAAACAGGTACTATTGTCTGGGAAACTGGTACTATCGTCCCTTCTTTAGGCTTCTTGGCTTGGTCTTTGGGATGTTTTTTGTGTTGAAGGAATTCAACCACTATCCATCGGGTTCGGTGTGACTTCCATGGCCACCATAGGTTGCTCAAGTATCCACAAGTAATTTCTTGTGCAGCATATGCAGCTGTTCGGATAGTTAAGTCTTGAGTAACTACTTAGTGAAATGACTATGGACCTGGATCACTTCCTAGTCGAACTGATGTTAACGTCCACTTGTGAGCTCTACAATTTCTCTTCCAGCACTTCATCTCCGAGAGCTGCTCCTAAGACCAAGACCCACCTCTGTGAGTCTATGGTAGGGGTCTCCAAACTTGGCAACTTTAAGACTTGTGGACTTCAAGTCTTAAAGTTGCCAAGTTTGGAGACCCCTGGTCTATGGTAATCTTGTTTAGCTGACTGTTGACACCTGTATGCTGGGAAATAAGCCAAGGGGGAATTCTGGGAAGCCTTAGGATCCCTCGCTGTCCGTCACGGACTCTCTCCAAATGTGTTCCAACTTGTGGAATTACAGTGGTAACAATCCTTCACGAATTCTCCCAGTCCTTCATCCCAATCAGTCACATCGCTGACTTATCTTTTACCTTCACTACTATGATTTCACTTCACTATGACTACATTTACGCTTGGACCACATAGTTGAAATGTTATTTATTTTTATACATATTCATCAGTCACCATTCTGGTATTCTTCCAACTTTCACCATTTGCTGGAAAGTAACATGCCTCTAATACCAGCCTAAGGATGACTTACATGCACGTAGTTGAGAACGAAATAGATTTTCAACTTTTCACTTATTATTAAATGATATTCTAGGTGTATTCATTCCTTGCATTCCACAAAATCAGACCACTTTTATCGGGATCTTTTGCAAGCTTTCACCTTCTCTTTATTTTCCCAGGGAGAGAACTTCTATTTCACAGACTTCGCCATTAATTTATGTGGCCTTCCCTCTACTTTAATACAAAATGGACTCAAGATTCAGATTTATTTTTTAAAGTTTATTCTTAGAAACAACCCAAAACTGACTCCTTTCTCCGCCTCTTTTTCCCAGAACCACAACCCTGCGAGGTCAGCCAGTCGGGTCCCGCCTTGGGCAGTACTCGAACTCGCCACCTCCGGCTTTTCAGAGCCTGGCGTCTTCCCACTGGCGCAACCCGCCTCCGACTTCGCCAGCGCTCTTTTGCTCGGGACTCCCCGAGGTCATCGGTTCGGCTCCGATCCCGCCCAGGCACACGAGTTGCCCGGGCAGGCGCGCTCTCCGGCGGCTGGAATTCGGGCAAGAAAGCCACCCGGCTCTCGGGCTCGTCTGATGGAAGGTTGCCGCTCCGGGGACCCCTCGGACCCCCCCAAAAAGACCCCGGAACACACACCCTCCGACGGCCCGCACCAAGGGCGGCGGCGGCAGCGGAGCAGGGCGGGGCCTCCCGGGAACCGCCGCTCCGCGGCCCCGCCCACCAGCCTGCGTTCCCGCGCGGCGCCTGCAGGGGGAGCCCGCCGCTCGCACCCGCGAAGGGAGGAAGGAAGGACCGCCCCCCTCCCTTGCGCGGCCTCCGGCGGCTTGCGGCTCCGCCCGGCCCCGCCCCGTCGAGCCCGGCGCGCCCCTCCCTGTCGGGGCGGGGCCGGGCGGGGATGGCCACGCCCCGTCCGGCGGCGGGCGAGGACCCCGCGCGCCGCTCTGCGATTGGGCGCCGGGAGGGCTGTCCTCCGCGATCGCCTGCGCCGGAGAGTAGAGCGCGCGGCGTCGCCCGGCGCGCCCAGTGCGAGCGGAGGAGCCGGCGCGGGCGCTCGACGGCGGGAGGCGCGCGCGGGGACGAGGCGGGAGAGCGCGGGGGTGCTGCGCCGCCGCCCCGCCGCCACGATGGCAGGCCCGTGAGGCGCCGCGGAGGAGGGTCGCTTCGCCCGAGTAGGCGCCGCCGCCGCCGGAGCAGCCGCGGCGGTGGCGGTGGCGGTGGCGGCCGAGGATGGGCCGGACCGCGGGACGCCCCGAGCGCCTGTGCCGGGGGCTGCTGGCGCTGCTGCTGGCGCTGGGCCGCCTGGCGCCGCCGCTGCTGGCCAAGAGCCTGGAGCCGGTCTCCTGGAGCGCCGCCAACGCCAAGTAGGTGCCCGGACGGGGCGGGCGGACAAAGGGGCGGCGGGCGGGAGGGAGCGCGGGCGGGCGGGGGAGCGTCGGTTATGGGAAGCCGAGGCGCCTTCGGGGCCCGTCCAGCCGCCGCCCCGCCCGGCCCCGCAGCTGCCTCGGTCCCCGGGAGAAAATAGCGCCGCCCAAAATAGCTCCCGTGCCCAGGCCGCCTTTCCCCGCCGACCCTCCGCCAGGCGGCTGCGAGGAAGCGCCCCGGAGAGCGTCGGCCGAGGTTCCCAGGCGGGGAGGGTCGGGGGCGGCGGCCTGGGTGCCTCCGAGCGCGAACCGGGTGGGCGTCCGTGTCCCTCGGGCTCCTCCTGGGCCAAGCCCGAGGGAGGCTGAAGCGCTGCCTTTCCTTGCTCCCCGGGATCCCCTCCGCAGCCTTCCCGGGAGGAGAGCAGCGCTCGTGCCCGGGGAGAGCCCCTTGGGGCCCCCAGTGCGAATTCTGCTCTCGGGGCCCCTTCGGGAAGCTGCCGGCAGGAGCCGCGTTTGGTCCCCTTTTCCAACCGGCCCCAATTGGGCTGGAAAAGGGCTCTACGTGACCGTCCTTGCTTCGGATTAAGTTTGCCAATTTCTGAGCATCCGCAGTTCCGAGGTGCGGTTTCCCCTTCGGGAGCTGCGTGGGGAGGAACGGTCGGGGCCGGGGGGCGAAGGCCACATAGCCCTTTCTTGAAAAGGGGTTTGCTTTGCTTTGTATATGACGGTTGGGGGGGGGGCTTGCAGCGCTTTTACGCCATCAAATGCTCTGCATGAGATGCGCGATAATTTGTTGGCCGGGATGGCAGAAACCGGCGTTGGCATTGGGGGGGGGGGGGGGGGCCCCCCCCTCTTTCTCTTCCTTCCTTAGGCTGAACGTGGTCAGGTCCTTTTTTAGGAAGGTTTTTTTTTTTAACGGGGGAAGAACTTGCAGGAAAAGTTTGCTCTCTCCCACTCGAGGCCATGAGCTGCTGCCCCTCGGACTCGGGAGGGGCCCGAAGCCCCTGCTCGGAGAAGCGCCCATGGTTGCCCCTTCGCCCTTTTGGCAACTGTTGCGAACTGTTGCCCGCTTGCCTGGCCTGCGAGCAGAGCGGCTCCCGGGCCCGCCTTCCTCCGGCGCTTCTGCGCTCCCTCCGCGAAAGATCAAACTGCTGATACCGCAGAAGCCTCCGCTTCCACTTCGGGTCCCACGTTTAACCCCTTGCGATCGGGAGAGGGCTCCTGGCCGCGCCACCGCCAGCCGGGAAAGGGAGACAATGTTTCCAAACATTCCGAAACCTGCGCCTTGTTTTCCCTTCGGTCCGCTTCGCCTCCGGCCTCTCCTGCCGGCTGATTGGCTGCGGGCGCATTCCAGCCATTGCCCCCCCCCCCCCGGCTCTAATCCCCGGGTAGGGCTGGTCAGTAACCCAAGAGCCCCGAGTTGCTCGCCTGCCTGCCTGCCTGCCTTCGGTGGGTCTCGCTCAGAGCCCGGGCGGAGCGGGCGGGCTTTGTGTTCCTAGCCTGACTTACGCGAGATCACAAAGGGGGTGGGGGGGGGGGAGAGGACGGGGAGAGCCCGCTGCGGTTGGGTTTCAGATCCCGAAGGCTCGCAGGAGGGGGAGTCTCTTGTTGGACGGCCAGCTTGGAGTTGGGCGGAGCGGTGTCCAGACTTGGCTGCCTCCTGCTTATGGAGGCTGCCCTTCTGCCAGGGTTTGCGCTGGGAGCTTCTTTCTTGAATAGCAAAGGCCTTGTTAAAAGGAGGGCAGGGTCTCTCCCCCTCCCTCCCTCCCTCTTGCAGAATGGGAAGGGGATGATCTGAACTCTCCTGGGCCGGCCTGTCTTCCAAGGCTCCCCGGTTCACCTGTACTTGGGTTGGAGGTCCAGCTGGGGCTCTTCTGCCCAAGACCTCCCTCTCTAGCTCCATCCCGTGAAAAGTCTAGAAAGGAGGGTGCTTCTGCTCTTCGTAGGCAAAGCCCAGCGGGCAGAACTGAACAAACCTTGCGCCATTTCTGAAATGTTGGAGATGGCTGTGGAAATGGTCTTGGGGAAGATCTTAATGGGAAATCCCCTGATGAGGAAGGCTTTGAGTTTGTTGTGGGAAAACAAAAGGCAGTCGTGTAATCAGCACCATTGATCTTGCTAAAATCTGCGCCTCTTCCCTGGTTCTGTGCATCTTAAATACAGAGGGATGTTCTTCTGGGCTGAAATCAAATACAGTGGATTTTTCAGCCAATGGGAGCTACAAAAGAGCTACAGCTATCACACTGGAAGCAGCAATCGTCTGATTTGCAGCAAGTACATTATTGACTTGCTAACATTTGAATGAGGGCATATTTTTTCCTTTTGAGGAAAGTCAAGGAAGAAGACTTTTGAGCAATCAGGGGCAACTTTTTCTTGTATACCTTAATTTCCTGACTCCTTTCTTCAGTTTTCCTTTGTTATTCTGTTCATCCTGTCTCAGGGGCAGGATCTCAGGGCCTGGGTCTGCTGCTTGTCAGCCTCTGGCCACAGAACCAGCTTCTGTCATAGCAGTGGGGAAGATCCGGATAGCTGATGGCAGCTTTGGGGTAGTTGAGCGCATCAAAAGCGGCACCTCCAGTGCCAAGGAGAAGAAAAGAGGTGAACCTGACCATGCATTAGTATGTGCCTACCTTTGGTGGGCATGCCCTATGCCGATAAGAGGGTTGATGCATCATTGCTGTTCTATTGGCATGCCAGCGGATGTGTGGAGAGCCAGTTCTCTGCTCAGGAAGAGCCAGCATCTTCCCAAAGCTCCTTGCAGGCTGTTATGATCAATGATCAGGTTGCTATGATCATTTTGCTGCCAGGGTTGCCCAGATTTGATCACGTCTTCAGGGTAGGATCCAGGATGATGGAGTTACTTGGTTACCTGGATTTCTTATGAGCTATGATTTGGGAAAGCGATCTGGAGGCTCTCTTAAGATTTTCCCTGCAGGCTGTATCTCTGTTTCTCCTAGCTTCTGGTGGAGGGGCAAGTGTTTAGATAACTATCTTCTGGTCTCCAACCTTCCTCTGAAGCCTGGATTTGTAGGAGAGATGGCCTTGGCGGCACTAGTGAAGGACATCGGCTGGGACCTAGATCAGGAGAGTGGATCCATCAAGGTCCTTTTAAGAACACTCAGCAGTGTTTGAACATGGCTTTCTTATGGGCCCCCTTTGGTGATTAGGGCTCTGTATGGCAGTAATTTTAGTCCTTGCTCAGTGGCGAATTGCAGCAGGTGCTGCTTTGTCTGCCTGTGTGTGGTTCTCTGCTCCAGTGGTGTCCCTTGCTGGGATGACGGTACTCCTGAAGGAGCTCTTGTGTGACTTCATGCTGAACTCCTGGCTCCTTTTAGGGCACCAGATGGGAAACTATAGCCAGTGGGAGGACTTTGCTACAGTGACTCACACTCTTGGGCCTCCTGTTTAGACTTTGCCACAAAGAAGAGGGAGTCAGGCTATTCTCCAAAGCACCTGAGGGCAGGACAAGAAGCAACGGATGGGAACTGACCAAGGAGAGAAGCAACCTAGAAGTAAGGAGAAATTTCCTGATAGTGAGGACAATTAATCAGTGGGACAACTTGCCTCCAGAAGTTGTGAATGCTCCAACAACCGAAAAAATTTAAGAAGACGTTGGATAACCATTTGTCTGAAGTGGTGTAGGGTTTCCTGCCTAAGCAGGGGGTTGGACTAGAAGACCTCCAAGGGCCCTTCCAACTCTGTTATTCTACTCTATTCTACTTTAGCGTGCTCTGGGTAGAATTGGCATTTGCTGATAGGCGAATATTACACTGGTGCTGTGGACCATACTGCTTGCCAGTAGTTTTCTGAATGAAACCCAAAGTGGTGTGCTTGCCTATAAAACCTTCCGTGGTTTGGTGCCAAGGTATCTACAAGATTCGCTTCCATGAATTCTATATCCTTGGAATTGGCCCAGCCAATTTGATTTACCTGGGAGAAGCTGCTAGTCCTGCTGCACTGTGTGTGTGTGTGTGTGTGTGTGTGTGTGTTTGAAGCTCAGTGGCACTGTCTTCTTGGTGGGGGCTCCACTCCTTTGGACAGCCAGTTGTGTTGAGCTGTCATGGAGGATGTTAGGGCCACGACTGCATCTTGGTTGGGTTATCTATAGCTTGTTTCATTCTGTTTTTGATGGGTTTCTGGGCTTTTTAATTTTTGTCGTACATCGTTTATTGTGCATCCTTTTCTTGTAAGTCCTTAGAGATTGCAATGATCTATACATGAAATAAATCAATCTTATGATCATAAAATATATGTTTAATGTTTTTTCTTACAAACTAAGTCAAACATTGACTTGTTAAAAACAAATACTCCGATTCTTTACTGAAGATTTTGTTTAATTTGTAAATATTTCTGCTATATTTTTTTAGTTCATAAACATCTATTTTTAAAAATTTTTAAATGTTTTACATCCAAAATCATTTGAGTTTCTCTAGCTGACAGTGCATCACTCCAAAGTGAAAATACATGAAATGTTTTAATGGAATTTATTGCCATTCCGCAGTTTTACAAGTTACCTTGTATATAGCTTTGAAGGTATACTTAGCAGTAAGTTGACTGTGTGCTAAACTAATTTTCAGCCTTTAAAAATGTTTTAGAGTCACATTTTCATGAGAGAATAAATCAGATTTATTACCCAGTAACATTCACATATGTTAGGTTGCCTTTAATGTTAGGAACACAAACAATTCCCAGGATAACTAGGACATAATATGTGCCAAGAATTTAGAGGCTTCTAATAGAAACATAACAGTTGCATACGTTATAGTCTCATTTACAATCCAAAAAATAGCACATTGATATATAAGCCCAATGATTCAAATGGAAGCCCTCACATATGGGAACCTCAGTTTAAAAAGAAAATTTGGTGATCTGATCATTGCATTAAAAAAATGAATTATTAGCTTACTAGTTTGTTTAAAGTATCAAAGTAGAACTGACACAGGGATCCTGATTACAAGAAAACTGTGAGGGATAGTCCAAGAAGTTGCCAGAGATAATAATAATAAAAAGATTTCAAAGCACCCCCCCCCAAAAGGATATTAGATTTGTATATATTTATTGTGCATCTGAAAACATAATTTATTATTTAATTTGGCTTTTATCCTGCCTTTATTGTAGTCCCCAACACGTGATTATAATGAAGCCTGTCCATTATGATTATAAATTTGGTCAGTCATGTACCTTACCCTATTTTACGACCATTTCTGTGGCTAAGTCGTTAAGCAGACCTGTAGTTTGTTATGAGCGGTGGTGCTGAAAACAGGAAATAACTTTCAACAAAAGTGTCATAAAATGTCATGTGACTGAGGGTGCCACAAATAACAATATTAACGTGACAGCATTTGAGTTGAATGAATTACTTGTCAGAGGTCTTATTTGGCAGAGGCAGAATTGGGTGACAAATCACAGTTTGTCCAGTCTGAAAATAGCTGTTCTATAGGTCTCCCCTCGTACTGTCAGAAACCTGTCCCAGGAGCCCTCCTTGTTTAATTGTTTAATACTTCCGCAGCATCAAAGATGCGTCAGAATCCTTCAGCTGGACTTTAGAAAATGTATTTTGTTTTAAAAAGTTCGAAGCTTCTTGTCAGGTATGTTTAATTCAAACTATAAAGTGTGTGGGAAAGGGAGCATAAAATCCCAAAGGTGAGAATTTCCACTGACTCATTATATATTTTATCTGCAGAGTCTTTAATTGTATCTATTATGTGATTTCAATTGAGAAACCAACATTTTTCCTGGTTCTTCTGTCAGTTCCCAACACAAGCATTTAATACACCTCATTAACTCCTCCGCTTCAGGTGCAGCCAGTTGATCAAATTCCAGTGTAATCTGTTGGAAGCCACTATAGAATTCCAAATTTGATTTCTCACATAGATGAACAAATTTTCCTTAATCTTCATTTCCAGATTTCAGTGGCAGATTTTTTTTTTCTTTCTTCTTCCATGAGGCTAAACCCCCATTGTGTAAAAAGCTTTAAAATCCCCAACAGTCTTTGCATTTGTTATTTGGGGGAAAAAAAGTTGAAGTATTTTACTGGTGATCAGAAAATTTGGGAAACATCTGATTGTGATGCATTAAAGAAACAATTTTAAGCTTGCTAGAAATCTTCTTCCTAAAAACCATCCAAACAGGATATTATAAGAGAACCTGTAAAATAACTGTCTAGCCCCTGCACTAAAGCTCAGAATATTAAAAACTAATCCAAATAAACAAATGAATGCTGAAAAAATAGGAATTGGAAAAAAAGAGTTACATTCTCATTAGGTCCTAAATTAATGCTGTCCAGATGTCAAATGCATTAAATTTCTTTCTGTAAGTGCAGAGGGCACTCCAGCTCTGCAATAACTTTTCTTAGAAACTTTATGATCATCCATTGTGGAGTCCAAAACAAAATTGAATTCCTTAACCTTAAATATATGGTTTACCATTTAAATTAAAACTATTTAAAAATCCAAATTTCTAACCAAAGTTATTACTAGTATTACTTTTTTATAGTTTGTCACACAGTCAGCCAGATGTTTAAACTGGATTTGGCATTTTTATCATCCTGTTAAATCCTTCCCAAGCGGAATGGGCCAACTCAGCCCGGCCAGCTCACTGATGCCAGCTTGGCACCGCCAAGTCACCTCTGCCAACTCAACGCCGCCAACTCATTGCAGGACAACTCAACAAGGCCAATTCGCTGCAAGGACAACTTGCCACTGGCAGCTGGAGGGAAAGCTTTGGGACACTGCCGAATGGCCCGTGGCGGCAGGGTTGTGAAAATGGGATGTGCCCGGCCTTTGCCACCACCTCGCCCACTGCCCCCAAATGACCTGAGCACCCCTGCCACTGAACAGCCCATGGTGGTGGGGTATATGAAAATGGAACATGCTGGGCCTCCACCACTCTGCACTCTGCCCACCCGCCTGCCAGGTGGACTGCCCGGCTCTCCCTCCAACTGTGGGCAGAGTTTGCCTGCAATACTGCCCTTTAACTGCTGCGCCACCAGGGCTCCAACAAGATCTGGCAATGGCTAAGGACACAAAATTTGAAGAAAGAGTCAAAGGGGCTAATTCTGGATGCACAAGACCAAACCATAAGAATAAATGCATACAAAACAGGAGTTGAAAAGACGGCAACATACACCAAATGCTACTTCTATAAGAAACCGAAGAAATAGTGGATAATGTCTAGTTAGCTGTTGCAAGAAGATCACACAGATTGACTACAAACAGCGTTATGACAAAGTAGCAACAATGGTGCCTTGGAATACCATTTGCCTGCCAGAAGGAAATGGTGGGAGGACAAAATACACAAAATAATAGAAAATGAAAAAGCTGACGTGCTCTGGGACTTCAGAATTTAAATGGATAGACAGCAGAAGACAGAAAAAAATGGAGAAAGTCACGAAACAGATGTCTTGGCTGCTATCCAAAAACATCTGGAGCATCACTTGAACACCATTGGCATTGACCAAATCATTACCAGTTAATTGCAAAAGGCGTCTATACTTGGAACAGCTTAGATTCTGTGATGATATCTTTAACAGCATCAAACAACATAATTTACCTCAGGTTCTTGGGAATAACTCAATAAAAATGCCAAATCCACCTGGCTGACTGCAACCAGCCATTAGAAGGAATGAAGGGCTGCATCAATATTTCGAAATATTGAATTTGTTGAATCTGAACATGCTAATTTGACAAAAAAAAACCCCAACCCACTTGGAGCTGTGTATGTGGTTAGACATTACCTTAATAATTCTTCGGTCCTTTGTTAGGACTTGAATTACTTTTCATCATTCTTAGACTAATGAGTAAAACTAAATGCAAATTATCCCTATAATAATGATGGATGGTGGAATGGTTTGGTGAATAATGGATTTGAAATTTGGTTCTGAAAATGATAGGAACAGCATATATGGCAGAAAGGAAACATGTATTGTGTGTAAATGGGGCTGGTCTGGGACCCCACTCAAGGCAAGTGTGCAAAACTCTGAATCTGGATGGGGAGCTGGCCTCTCTGGTAGTGAGAGGAGTTGAACAGGAAACCAATTGTGGTAGATGACCATCCAAAGTCTGGTTGTGCTTCTGCAGACAGCGATGGCTGAATTGCTTGAGTTTGGTGCAAATGTTATAGTATATCTTACAGTAGATAAGAGTTAGGTTGCTGGTTATCAAATCTCTTTGCTTTCTCCTCTAGAGAAATGTTCAGGACAGGCTGATAGTTTGTGTGATGTGGATATTTGAAATGTTCTACTTACGATCTGGTGGTGCAGCTTCCCAATCCCAAACTCTGAGGCAGGTGTTGCTGCTTGGGAAGGGGCTGCAGCTAGGATGTGTGTGTGTGTGTGTGTGTGTGTGTGTGTGTGTGATGGAATTACTTAGCCTGAAGGAAAAGAAAACATCTGATTTTCCTTGCTGACTTGTGTCTGAGCTTCATCTTACCGTCTGCCAATAAATTTGGGAGAAAGAAACTCAATACTGAAAAAAGGAGCTTAAAAGGAGATTCCCTCATAAAAATAGAAAGCCCCAAAATAATAAATAGGCAATGACTTGTGTTATAAAATATATACCATAATCACAGTGATTCCTATAGAAACACAATAAAACTGGTATCGCCAGAGAGGTGTTGCCAGGATCTTCAAAACGCACAACAGACTTGATGTAAGCTTGAGGGAAAAGTTCCTGGATACAGAATCCATAATGAAAACCATGACACATTTCCTAGCTAGCTGAGAAGGAAACATTTAGGAGAGCAATTTTAATCCCTCCTGGGCTTCTTGGGAGGAAGGAAGGAAGGGTGGCATCACCCAAAATAAGTGCTGATGCGTAGAGGAAGATGATGAGGCCTGCTGCCCTTTAGAACTGCACAACTGTCTGCAGTGGTTCCTGTGCGACAGATTTTGGGACCAGCAAACAGGCTTTGAGGTTTCTCTGTAGGATCAGCCTGGCTTGCCAAGTTTAAAAGACCAGTTTCTCTTGTGGGCAGCGACCTTGGGGAGAGGCGGAAAGGTCACTGACTGGACAACTGTCAAGTAAAAGAGCTCCCAGTCCAGTATAACAGAGTTGGGAGGAACTTTGGAGATTCAGCAGGAGACCCTATACCATTCTGGACAAATGACCATCCAAACTCTTCTTAAAAACCTCCAGTGTTTGGACCACTCACAAGTCCAGGAGTAAGCTGTTCCATGGATCACTTGTTCTCACTGTCAGAAAATTTCTCCCCTAAGTTCTCGGTTGGAGCTCTCTTTGTTCAGCTTCCATCTTCTTGTCCTGCCCTCAAATGCTTTGGAGAATAGCTTGACCCGCTCCTTCACAGAAGGAATCCTTCCTAGTTTTGTGGAGACTAAAAGGAGGGGAGGGGGAGAAAGTACTTTAAGTCTTGCAATAGAGTTAATACTCATACTCACAGTTGTGCTTTGTGTCTGGAGTGGACCTGAGTCTCTTGGTGGCTTATCACACCTACATTTCAAGGGGGATAGTTTATTTAATAATTTTTCGACCTGCTGAAATCAAGAACCAATTCTTAGGGCCATGCAGAAAAAATGAAAATTAAAAACATACTGCCATCAAATCTGAAAGCAGCCGGGACTATCTCTGTGGCCGTGACGGTTCTATGCTCACAGCCATCTCCAGAGGCATCCTGGGGAAATGGTTCTGTGAAGGAGGACAATGTCTTTGGGCCCACCGGGTGTGCTTAACCCTCGAGCGTCCCCGGCCAGGCTGATGCTCTGTGGAAGAGGAAGTTATCCTGGAGATGCCTGGACCTGAAACTACCATTTCATAGATTCAATTTAGCACAGGCAGAGCCGGTAATAGTGAACGTGGCATTTTGGTTAACAGGGGTTCCTATAAGCCTTGCCCTCGATGCTCCTCCTGCCTCAGTTAATTCTTAGGCCCTTATGCGAGTCAGATTAGAGATTAACTGAGGCAAGTCATGGTTAGGTGGGGTGTGTGTGTGTGAATTCCTAACCTTTCCCC